>JASANH010001344.1:0-334173 GCA_030248295.1 Mesodorylaimus sp. YZB2_4 | reverse complement strand
ATCGTTTTGGTTCTTTAATTGCACTCGATGGTGCCACGATGCCGCTTTTCGTCGCGGCAGCTTTTTTTGATGTCGATTCTGCTTCACCTGGTGATTCCTTGACATGGCTTAATTTCTCCACGCTCGGACTAGAACGCATGCTAGTAGACAATTTCTCGACGCTCGGGCTTTGTTTCAGTCTTTCAGTTGATCCAGATGGAGTCATTCGAGATTTCTAAAACAAAAGTATGTATTTTCTAGAAAATATGAACACAAATTGTGTGGACTTACCATAGAAGTCGGTAATTTCATTTTGCTCTCGGCGCCTGGCGATGGTTCTTTCGTGCTCGACTCGTCACCTAAAAGCAGAATAGAGCTGTTAAGGTATCAAGACGGTACGGCATCTTATCACAAAGGTATCAACAGCCTATATGCGGTCATCCAGTTCCAAATATCCGGCCAGATTTTCTGACTAATCAGACGCTTAAGTTTGAATTTTACAATAAATATATTTTGCATTGTATGAGAAACTGAAATTTTTACGATAGGTTTTGGTTTTTTTGCTGTACACCGGACAGTCGAGACATCCCAGATGTTTTTAGTTTCCCTAGTTGGGGCGAAAAAAGTAGTCCATGAACAAATGAGGCCATGCACAAGTAGTCCAGACCAGACACTACTTGGACAATGTAGTCCGCCTGCGGGCCATGGCGAGTGAGAGATAATATTGATCTCCACTGTAGCGTTCGTTCGGGATCCCGGTCGGGATTGCCCCTCCCGAACCCGATCCCGATCAAAAGTGGTCGGGATTGGGACTGAATATTGTGGAGATAGAATGTTTATATTGCAACAGGGAATGGGGCTGGTTTATGGGAAACAAGCTGTAGGGGTGATAATGGCATGATCGGATAAAACTACTCCCATAAAATGCACAAGTCCTGCTTTTTCTGACGAACGATTTGCGCCCAGTTGGTTATAGTTAGTGCCCGCATTTGCCATAATTAGATGGCGACCTGCTGCTTGACACTAGCGTTCGTTCGGGATCATTTTTTTCGGGATCGGGATTCGCTCAATCCCGGCCGGGATCGGGATTTTTAGAGTGTTGTTTTTTCACTTTTACTTCGATGTAGGTAACCTACAACCCTCCCCAAGTAGCCAGCAAATATAGAACTAAAAACTTTTTTGCGCAGTATTCATCATAGCATTCAAAATCAGGCAAGCGAAAAGACCTAAAATTAGTCACCAATTAGCAAACAAATCCCTCACTTCCTCTTTACCAGTTTAATCATCCACCAAAGTTTTTCCAGCTTAACATTTTGGGACACTCCCTTCCTGATCCCTTCCTCTCCCCTTCTCCTTCTTCACACATCTCCACAACATTCAAACTCGACCATTTTTTATCGGGATCGGGATCCCGAACGAACGCTACTTGACACTGACTCAGATGGTCATGGCCATCAAAATGTTTCAGAAGGGGAAATATAGAGACCTTGGCGGATAATTGAATTGATAGAGGGGAAGGAAGGGATTTGTTTGCTAATTTGTAACTGATTCTTCGCTTTCCTGATTTTGAATGCAATGATAAATACTGCACTAAAAATTATCCAAGGAAAGGTAATCTGTGGCTTTTCATTTGCTGGCTACTCAGGGTGGGTTGTAGGTCATCTATAGCCAATGAAAAGCGCTCTCTTCACAAAATCCCGATCCTGTCCCGATCCCGAAAATAATGATCCCGAACGAACGCTACTCCACCGGCTGGAACCGTCACCCCCTCGGGTTGATGTTTCAGCCGCAGGCAGGTACAGTCGCGAGACTTGCCTGCTCCAGTCAGAGTTCATGACCCACATTCTCTGCTACGCCTGCCAGCCATGGATGCATCAGAGGCCTCCTATGATGAAATTGGGTCATGGCTTACCCTTAGCCATCGGCCTCTTAGTAGCTTGTGGTTGTCGCAATCCGCTGGCAACCTTCTCCTCTGCCTTCGCAGGCGCATCGCCACCACCGCCTGGTAGATTCTCGTTCTCATCGTCTAATGACACCACCTGAAGCAAAAACCAAAAATATTGATTTCTGCGATGACGGAGTATACCACCTCTTCGCTTACTTGTCCAGGTCGGACAAAAATACCGTGATTTTCGTTACATCTAAAATATTCTTTCCCTTGCACACTTCCATTATTCTTCCCCGCCGCTTCGTCCAAAATCACGCCAATCCATTTACCTTGCGAGAATAGAGTCGTACCGACGTAAGCGACTGTGCCCAACAGATTTTTCTCTAAAATTATCGTCAAAACCAAGTAAAAATTTAAATAGGTGTGTGCAAATATATGAATGAGGTTTAACCTTCCCGCCATTTCTAAATTTGAATTTTTCAGCGTATGGGCTTTTACTCAACTTTGACAAAAGCAAATGCGATAACGGGTCGCTATTAATAATTAAACTAGTTATATCTGAATCTATCATCTTCGGTGTAGAAGTAAAGCATGCATCATGACACGCCTCCTTTTGGAAAAGAAATAATTTCGCAGATTTAGAGAAAGGTACAACAGTACCTGCACAGAAGTATCCTGCAAAAATTTCTATTTGCAATGTAATTGAACGTCTTCTGCTCCACAGAAACTCAATTTTTTGACGAAAACTCGGGATCTATATCGATCGTGAATCACTACTGTATCGATGAGTCATCAGCGAAGATTCCGAAATCCTATGCAACTTTCGAATCAAAGTCATCCACCTATTTTCTAACGTTATAAGATAACATGAGCAAAATGTGTTAATCAGACAGTAAAAATTCACCGAACGGGGCTCTGAAAATCTGTTCGACCTTGTAAAAACTGTTGCAACGTACCAGTCAATCGCACTCGAGATCCCACACGAAGCGATTTCTCGTTCAATGATGACGAACTCATCGCCGAAAAAAGACGTTTCCAAATAGGCTAATGTGGACGGAAAATGTTTCAAAAAGTCTACAAGATTGGTGTCTAATCACTTCGAGCCGATACCGGCAAGGGATTACAGTAGTACTGGCAATAAGCAGCTGTGATCTTCAGGCACGGAGCATTTTGTCTGCTGTAGGCTCGAAGTTTGTGGACTGAAGTGGAGGGGCTGGGCTGTGTATCGATGTTGTGTTGATCGAAAAATGGGGCGACGAAACAAGTATAAACAGCTAGTTGGATTATCTTTGTCTGAACGTGTACGTCGTCAAAATGAATTGATAAAAGAAATGAACTCGTTGGACTTTGTTTCGAAACGATCGAATTCGTCTTCGTTGGAAAATGAAAGGACGAAGCTGTCATCCGGACATTATCAGTCGAAGATATTATCGAAGGCTGGTGAATCTCCACAGAAATTATCGGTAAGTAAACGACTGAAGAAACCAAAATCAGGCATCGATTCCTCCACGGAATTATCGACTATTACTCGACCTGGAAATCCTAAACTAAATGAAGCCAATTCAAGATCCTCAGTCCATCTTCCTGAGGAATCGAGTTCAGCTCAAAATAAACGGAAGAAACGGAAACGAACACAAGTCAGTGATGCGGAGACAACGATTGTCCAAGAAAAGAAACGGAAGAAAACAAAAAGTGATCACGAATCGCTCGATTTTGATACTGGCGAAGCAGGCGACCAAGAAACGACTGCTCAAGCACCTAAAGTGAAAAAGCGGAAAAAGGAGAAGCTCGGTTTGATTTCTACTTCATCCCACAAAATTTCAGATGTCGATCGAAAACCCAAAAGCGACAATTTGAAATCTAAGATTTTAGAGAAACTTAGTGGAGCTCGTTTTCGGTATATAAATGAAATCCTGTACACGAGTACTGGCTCAGAAGCTAAACAATTGTTCGCTAATGATCCTCAATTATTTCAAGCCTATCACGATGGATATAAAAGTCAAAATCAGAAATGGCCGTTCGATCCATTGGATAATATTATAAAGCAGTTGAACAGAACGTAAGTTGGTGCTTCCTACCTCGGGGGGGGGGGGGCGGGGCTTCAGGATTGGAGACAGAGCCCGAATGCAGAACAGAAGAGGCCTGCCTTGAACTTGTCTTTGATTATTGTAAAGTGTCCTATGGCTCGTTCCCCTTAGTTTATCATTTCAGATCATCTAAACTGGTCGTTGCTGACATGGGATGCGGTGAAGCACGTCTCGCGGCCAGTGTCAAACAAAAAGTACATTCGTTCGATTTGGTGGCCATCAATAATCGAGTTGTGCCAGCGGATATTGCTCATGTGAGTACACAAGGCTTGTGGGGTGGCCATATTGGATTTCACCCAACGTAGCCACGAGTTCTGGTTCAGGGAACTGATGTTGTTTCACACCTCTCCTGCAGGCGTAATCAAAAGTCGCTCTATCGGCAAGGATTGGTCGATTAATGGATCCTTGTTGGTTGGGAAGCTTTGCTTGCACTCTTCTTCATTTTACTAACTTCGTTCCCTGGCCAGGAATCGTGTAGAAACCTCACCGCAAGCAGGAAGTTTCATGCACGATTCCTGGTCAGCTTGTTCGGAAGTCGCGACTGGTCTGTCTGTATTCCGCCTTGACAAAATCATGTGAGCCAGGGTTTGCCCACACGCTGAGCATGACAATGACTGTCTGGTAGTCTGCAGTAAGTGAAGGGTCTGTCACTGAAGCAATTTCTTTCTTTTTTCATCAGGTGCCTGTGGAGGATGGAAGTGCGGACACGTGCGTGTTCTGCTTGTCGCTAATGGGCACGAATTTGGTTGATTATGTCGCTGAAGCGAACAGAATTTTGAAGAAAGGGTGAGTAAAATGCTTTGTGACAGTGGCACCGTAATGGGGGTCATGGTTTTACCCTTCGCAGAGTACGCAGATATACTACGCACATGCGTAAATGGTACGTAGCATCTGCTGGAAAAGCGGTGTGAAGCGCCTGAATGACTCCAGTTTATTTTTTGGAAAAAAGGGCCGAGAAAATTATGAAGGGGTCTACAATTCGAATTCCACTGTTTGAAGAGTAGAAAGCACAGTTCTTAGCAGCACACAGATACACCCAAATGACCATGGGGCATATTCAGGCTTGATTATGTGTAACCCTCATGCTTGGTAGACCATAGCGTGGGATAGAGTAATCGCTACTCTCCCCTGGCTGGGGAACGTCAACCTCTCGGGTTGATGTTTCAGTCGCATGTCTAGTCGCTAGACTTGCCTGGTTAAGTTGGAGTTTTTTCGACTTCCATCCTGCGCCCGCCACCAGGCTTGCCCATTGAAATGGTGCACACAAGTATGAGTAAATATTCATTCATGGGTTAGGAGGTTGCAGTAATGCGGGCGAATCGTCTGCAGAGTCTGTCCTCAAGCTGGAGTTCCAAAATGGTTTGGAAGGATCATTGACTGATCCGTCTATGCTGTGCGGATTTTAGTCGATCAAGCGATTCTTCCCCCGAAAGACTTGCTGTACTGTAAACCTGTTCTATAGTACAGTTGATAACTTGATGCTGCAACGGGTCATTACCCCGAGAGAAGATGCAGAGGGCCGTGAAAATGGGCAGAATATTTGAGCTTGCATTCATTGTTTTTTTCGTGCACTTTAGGGGCGTCATGAAGATAGCAGAGATACGCAGTCGATTTGAATCGATCGGACGATTCAGGCGAGCTGTGGAGAAAATGGGATTCCAAATGTTGAAGAATGTAAGTAGTAGCCACCAAACGAGGTCGAGGGGCACGGCCACGACTGTTGGGGGGGGATCAGGTTTGGAATTACCTACGTGTCAATTCGAAGCATGTTGCTCCTTCGAGCAGGGCCCCCCGATCAGCTAGTGCTTTAGTGTCGGTGGCATATTCGAAGGTTTTTGTTTTAAATTTTGTGGGCCGAAGCTCGTTTTGCCCTCACCCTCCCAGCAGTCAAATCTTCTAAACAGGGCTGTGCGGGGACTAGCGCACACAGTAGCTTCCCTCTGCGTGTCTCCACTGGGAGCACCTCCACGCGAGGGCATCCTGGACAGGACACCGACTTCCTCGGACGATGGCGGGTGGGCTGCGAACCTTGTCGGTGTTCGACAGCCGAGACTGTCTACTCGCTTGACTTTTGTCTCTCCACTCGGAGCACCTGGACGGTACCGATTGAGTCACCCACGGCTCCAGCCACTCTCTTCCAAGCAATACGGAAAGACGAATGCTGAACCGATGCACCACCGCGGCCGCGCATATTCGAAGTTGGAAGTGAGCATGTGCATGTCGGCATGTAAGGCGACAATGACCTTCGCGCTCCTCCACCTGTACACTACTTGTCTTCTGCGTGACAGTATAGTGCATGGGCGAATAGTGTCACCGATCATTCACGCATGGTGCACAGGTGACTGGTGCATGCGTGTGCACACACATGACTGTTTATAATTCACAGGCGAATAGTGTTATTGATCACTGACGTATGTGGTCATGGAGTCACTCGCGATCAGATTTGTTTCCCTTTGCTGCAGCAGATCAGCTACTTTCGGTCATCCTGATTCTGCAAATCCTCAGGTGCTTAGTGTTGTAGATATATCAGTATAGAAAACCATGGCAAGCAAACTCGTGTCTTCGAACCTAGGATTATAGTTCTGATTCCGACCCTGAAAACCCACGCTGCTAGGTCGACCGCACATTTTGCTGGACTGGACTGGACGCTGGGCAGTTTTATTTTCTTCTTTGCAGCAAGGAAGGCATGTACTCTTAGTCCTGTCCTGATCACACCTGCTGATGAACGGGCCCCTAACCTGACGTGGAAAGAATGTGCAGCATAGAGAGGGTGATCACAGCTCAAGTTTGTGACTGCGCCTTGCTGGTCGAAATTAATCGCAGCTTATCACTGGCTGGCTGATGCCCGATGTCCCTTGTATGATTCTTTTGATTTATTAGCTTCAGGCATCGTGGATCTTGTGGTTACTATGTGAGTAGTCCATGATGACTGAGTTCTTTCTTTTCACTTCAGGTCAAACTTCCAGATGATTATTTCGTGCAAATGGACTTTGAGAAGGTGTCCGACACGAAAAAGCGTGATATGAGGAACCTAATGTTGAAACCTTGCTTGTATAAGAAAAGATGATGGGGTTTGGGGAAGAGGTTTGATGAGGTTGCGAAGAAAAACACGACGTTTTGTTGATGTTGTTCGCACATTGAATATGTCGTACTCTTACTGGCATGAGTTAAGGAACATAAGAAGCACTGTCTGAGAGGGAGTGTTTTTATTGCGGCCCCCTGCTATGTCCCACCTGCATCGGGTTCAATCATTGTTACAATAATGGTTCCATTTCTGAACTCATTTTGAAATTAACTTTGATAAGGTGATGAGCTTGTCAGAAATGCATTTCATTCAGGTTATCATCACTCCGTATGACAGAAAGCGGGCAGGGGGTACCCTCACCCTTACCAGTACTACAGAAAGAGGTAGGTGTCTACTCCTATCGTTTGGCTACCCAGGCGGGAGGGAGGCACAAAAATGAATACGAAAGAGGAGACAGACGGCTGCCGAGGATGATTGAGTAGGATAGGGTAGTTGATCTAGCCGTAAGTAAAGTATCTGAGTTTATTTCCCAACTGATTTAGTGGCATGAGTTCTTGGAGGCTAGTGTTATTGGGGGAAGGGGGGGGGGGGGGGTTGTCGGTTGCCATGCCCTCATCTTGGCCCCACATAAGTGTGATTTTGTGAACAGAAAAGGAGCCCATTCGATCAGTGTATGCGATCATAGAGGGTGCTTCGTCGAGTGACGCATCTCAGTTTCATGTTCAGGAATAGCGCTCCGTGGGGATACATGCAAAATCATTCCGATACTGCTAATTTGTGTTAGTTTCACAGAACATGGCCTTTATCGGCTGTCATGGGAGCATGAGCTTGTAGTTATAAGTACCACTGCTTCTTCTGCGGGATGCAGCCCCTTACACTCGCTGTACTGTCAATCTTGGCAGTTTCCATTAGGTTACTACTCTGCACCAGTTATCCCAGTGTTCAGCGTTCGATTCCCGCTCGGGTGTCAGGTTTTTCGTTTTGTTTCTCTTTCTGCTGGACTGCAAAGAAAAACTGATCGTAAGGGATCTTAGCTGATCCAACAATTCGATCCGTCGATCACGAATCTTGCGCTTCAATGCCTCTTTAGTTTACCATGATGCCTCGACAATTGTTTCGATGCGCGCAATATTCTAGCATACGAGTAAAATATCAAAATCAGCCACACATTCCCAAATGGCACCTAAAAAACCCCAAAGAGTCCAGAAGGACACTAAGTCCTTGTAACATGAAGTGTAGTGTCCATTTCACGAAAAGTTGGAGCAGCTTATGGAGTTGCACCCCAGGCTCGACCCAGCATCGACCGATCCACTGATCCGGCCGAACCGATCCGATCGCTGGATCGGCCGGATCGGCAACTGAAATTTTTCGCTCTGTATCTGCTGAAGAATGATGAGATGCGGCATTCTATGATGAGAAAATCCCGTTTTTTCTCTCAAATCAGGATTCAATCCCACTTTAGGCTCCGTTCATCTCTCCTGTGTCCTTTGGAGCAGACTGACAGAGATTGACAGCGAGGAAACGGAGCAGGTTTGTGAGGACGCAGTGCCAAGTACGTCATCCCCATCAATCTAAAATCTTCTGAAGCGGATCGGGATCGGGCCGATCCAGCCCCTGGATCGGATCGAGATCGGGATCCAGGCCTAGGGTCGGATCGGTCGATGCTGGGGCTCGACCAAGCCGAGCAGGACCCGAACTTGACCGAAATAAACCACAGTTTTCTTGCTGGTAGTCAGGATAGACTAGACAGCGGCCGCGGTGATGCAGCAGTTCGACATTCTTCTTTCCGTATTGTTTGGCAGCGAATGAGCTCGTCCCGCGCACAATAAAACCCTCTCTGACCTTGCACGCCAGGCTGTTGATGGCTCACCCGGTACTGTCAAGGTGCTCCGAGAGGAGAGACGGTAGCCAAACGACAGGACAGTCTCGGCTGGCCGACCCTGATGGGTGCAACCAGCGCATCCAGACGGCTGGAGATGGTCGAGACCGAAGACAAGTCTCGCGACTGTACCTGCCCTAGAAACATCAACCCGAGAGGTTGACGTCCCAGCCAGGGGAGCGTATCGATTACTCCCAACCGCCAGGGCTGCTGGTTACACAGGGTTCAAAGCCCACCCGCCACCGTCCAAAGAAGTCGGTGTCCAGTCCAGGATGCCATCGCGTGGAGGTGCTCCCAGTGGAGACGCGCAGAGGGAAGCTGCTGTTTGAGGGTGTCCGCCCAGCCGTGCTAATATGATTTGATTGCTGGCCGGCTTTAGGCAAAAGCGGGCCCCAAAAAAATTTAAAGAAACGATAGACCAGACAAGTTGTATCAAAGCTCAACAACTTGTTCGATTGCAATACAGATCAAGAAACACTCATGATAATTCCTAGTTTATGAATGACCTTCCACAAAAAGCTATCCGGACCAATAACTTTTCTATTTTTGCACTGTCAGTCAGTATGTAATGATACTAGGCATGCGGGCTGATCCTGGCTCGGTCAGTTCGGCCGGTTTGGTCTGTTTCGGCTCCAAAACGCGGGTCCTGGTTCGGTTCGGTCACGGAGGCTCGGTCGTAGCTGGGTGTGTCGTCGTTGGTTAGCGCAGTGAAAATTGATTTGTTGACGGCAGAATCGCACGCATATTTCACGGACCGTAACTCGATTCATAGAAAACGACAGTGCGCCATAATAGCTGAATCTTATACACCTTCTTCACACTCTCACTTTACACTACTACCCTGCCTAGCCTACCACTCCGTCACTATCTGGCTGCAGGCGCGTCTCCTTGACAGGCTGCACCCCCGTATGTAATGCTTCTTTAATTAACATTTTAGTCCGCCGCCACTAGCCACATAATTTCTCCCAAAACGATTCGTGCGCGTTGGCACTCACATTTTCAATTTGTTCTTTGGATGCCTCACCTTCGCCGCCCTTGGCAAAGTATTGCCAGCCTCTTAGATTCATTATTTTCTCGTAAGTTCAATGCAAAAAGATGCCATGTTGGTTTTTGCACTACCCAGGCGCACCTGAGTGAGTTAATAGGCAAAAAGAGTGCAACAATGCCTACCAGACGCCCCTAAAAACTGCACTTAGCAATGGTGACCTTTGCGATATTTAAGTGGGAGGGCGATGTACTCGAGTCTGGACGAGTCCTACTCTAACCCTGTATGAGATACTTCTAGATAGGAGTATCCAATGACACTGCCTCCTCTCCCACCTAACTTGCCTTCGACTAGGAGACGAGGCGAGGGTAGGAAGGGCGTGAGGGGCATTAGCAAATAGGAGCGGCTCGAGCCCGCATGCTAACTATGTAAGCAGCTAACACATTACGTTCTGGCTACGTCGCACACCCTGCCAGCACTCTCCTCGAGGAGGAGAAGGAGGGCTGCGATGGTCCAAAAATAAAACCCCTTGCAAGATCTACTTCTTCATCTTTGCTTTGGCCCGGGCCAAGGCGAGGCGAGAAGAGGCTAACGTCATAAGCTAACGGGCATTCACGGTCTTGGTTACATTGCATCAGAGCCTTCTCGTCGTCCGTCGTTGGCCAAGTAAACGACGACGTAAATGAATGCAAAGAAATACTTTCACTCCCGCCAGGCCGCGGGCCTTTTGTTCCAGTTCACTGCTCCGGGTGGGTTAGTGCCAATGCGGGGCTTGGGATTGGATTGAAGACGGTTCGCTCGGATGTGACCGACTTGTTTCATGTTTCAGATTTGGCTGATAATTGCAAGCCCTTATCAGAGGGCTAGTGATTAGCTGTTTGCTTATCAGTTAAGTGGCTTCATACCAGTTTTATATAAACATACTCCATTATAACTCTTGGTGCTGTTGTCAGCTTGTCACAAGCTTATCTGACCGCATTGCATCTTTTCATATCAACTTATCACTGGCTGCAGTAATCGCGAATGGTGTTTCCTGGATCTTTTGCTAGGAGCTAGTTTATCACCAGAACGTCAATCCTTGTCACCCTTTATTAGTGGCGCTAGCTCCGTCGGGCTTCCGTCTCTCTTTTTCTCGATAGTCCTCTAGTCGATTCAGGTTCTGCTAGGATTTTTATTTGCTTTTCTGGATGCTTGGATCTAACGAATAAGCCATTTTCCTTGCATTTTCCGTCGTTAGGTTATCAATCATTCCATTAGCTTATCACACGTGCTTATTTTATCATCCGCTGTGCATTTGGAGGTTAAAAGAAAAAATTTGACGAGGTAACCCATTTGAGTACACAGACACTCAAATAGGTTTCCTCGTGATCCATGCACAAACGACAGCGAGTACTGCGAATCGGGAAATGGCGCTTGAATTTTTCGTGTTGCAAATCAGCTACTTTTGCAAACCGAAGTGAAACCTTCAGTTACTTGATGGCTTTTCAGTCCCCAACGACAAGGCCAATTTGCCCGAAGGCACGAATTCGACCTGATCGAAACTCCCTAACATTAATTTATAACCCCTCATTTGACCGATTAGTGACAACGAGCAATGGCCGATGCTGAAGGTGAAGCAGCGGCCGCTGAGGCCACCACTGAGCCCGCGGCCGAACCCGCCGCTGAGGAACCGGCTGCCCAGGAAACCAGTGCGGCCGAAGGTGAACCAGCACCAGCCGAGGAGCCAGCCGCGGCCGAACCACCGGCCGAAGAGGCAGCGCCACCACCAGCTGAGGAGCCACCGGCCGAGGAGGCCAAGCCAGTCGAAGAGGCGCCAGCAGCAGAAGAGCCAGCGGCAGTGATCGAGGTGCCAGTGGCTGAGGAGACCCCATCGGCCCAGGCAGAAGACGAGAAAACGGAAGATCAGATTACCGAAATCGAAGAGGATAAACCAGGCAAGCAGGAGAGCGTAGATGAGGTACACGATATCCCAGTCGAAGCCGAGCCGCCTCCTCCTGAAGAACCACCCAAGGAAGAGGCACCCCCAGCTGAGGAGCCACCAGCGGCTGAGCCAGAACCAGCTCCCGCCGCGGAACCAGAACCACCAGCTCCGGAACCTGCCCCGGTCGAGGAAGCGCCACCGGCAGAGGAGCCACCCGCGGCCGAGCCAGTACCAGCGCCAGCCGTAGAGCCAGAACCAGAGGCTCCAGCTCCAGAACCCGAGCCAGCTTCAGCCCCTGCTTCGGAAGCCGAACCACCTCCGCCTGCAGAGGAGCCACCAAAGGAGCCTACGCCGCCACCAGCCAAGGAGCCGACGCCGCCACCAGCTAAGGAGCCGACACCACCACCTCCCAAAGAACCCACTCCTCCACCACCACCCAAGGAGCCATCCCCGCCGCCAACACCCAAAACGCGAGGTCCGCGAAAGGTGACCCTTGAGGAGAAGCAGACCCCACCAGCATCGCCCTCGTGGAAACGAGGCAAGAAACAACCATCCGTGGAGGAGACATCGAAATCGGAAGAAGCACCGCCAGCCCCAGCTGAGGAGGCGCCACCAGCCCCGGCTGAAGAGCCTGCACCGGCCGAGGAGCCCAAGGCCGAAGAGGCTCCAGCCCCAGCGGCTGAAGAACCAGCCGCCGCTGAGCAGGCGCCCGCCGTCGAGGAGGCCCCAGCCGTCGAGGAGCCCCCAGCCGCTGAGGAAGCACCAGCAGCTGAAGCAGCTCCTGAACCCGCTGCTGAACCTGAAGCCAAACCAGAACCAGCCGCTGAGGAAGCCCCAGCTCGGGCCTCGCCTGCATTCGAACGCGAATCGCGTCGTGATCGTGCTGAGCAGGAGGAACGACCCGTCCAACGCGTCACCTACGCCCCGGTCGAACGGTCGGCTCCATTGGATCGGTCCGCGTCCACGTTCACGGCCGCGGCCTCTTCAGCAGCGCCACCATTGCGCACGGCCAGCTATGTGACCTATTCGTCGTGGGCACCCGCCGGTGGCCAAACCTACGCCCCGTCCTACTCGTCCTCCTACGGGCACAAATACCAGAACGAGTACACCATCGGCTACTCCTACTCGCGCCCCTCCTCGCACTACACCAACGTGTTCGACAGCTACGTGCGCACTGGCGCCTTCAGTCAGAGTTCATACGCCACTGACCGCGCCCGTTCCCGATCACGCACTCGCGATCGTGGCTCCTATCGACGAGACCGATCCATCAGCAGCGGCGGCTACGGCGGTGGCTATGGAGGTGGCTATGGAGGATACGTGGCGCCCCCGCCATTGCGTCGCTCGCGCGATTTCTCAGTGCCCAGTCGTGGCTACGGAAGTGGATACCCATCGGCCGCACCCTCCAGAACGGGGTCGTTTTTGAATTTCATGGATTACATATCCACGACTGATCGAAATCTGAAACGATCATCCAGTCGTAGCGCCAACGTGGGCATCGATACTGGCGATTATGGATTGACCAGGACCGCGTGAGTACATCAGATTTTAGAGACTGAGTTCAGGGACTCCGTCCAGTCAGCAGAATTCATGAATAAGGTATTAAATACAACCCATTCCTCTCCTGTTGCAGGCTTGCCATAGGCCTCGATTCACAATTTTATTAAAGAAAACCAAACTATATTTTACCCAGCTGGGTATAAAGTTGTTTTAGTCCCGTTATTTCTCTGCCTTTTCTGAGCTCCAATTTCTGCGCTTCCAATTGCGCTTCCGTTGCCTTCTGCAGACAGAAAATCAGTTTAATACAGTAGATGTGATACAAAAATCAAAAATTTTATGGGCTGAAATGGTCTGAAACACATGAGCTGATGTCAATTTACAGCGCAGAGCTTATTTTTGGTGGTCCAAAAGTGAATGCGACAAGGTCAGAGTACTGTGAATGGGTGTGGTTATGGACCGTGAACTTGCTGTTTCTTACTTCGCTTGTATTTTGTGAGCAGCTGGTCAGGATGGTTGGTCGTCTGTCACACAGTACACACTATGTTATTTAGAAGACTAGTAGATGACGCAGGTTTGCGCCCTGAAGAAGCGTTTTTGCAACTAACCGCATTTCCCGCTTTTTCCAATTTGAACAACGTTACAAAAAGCTGTGTTACACTTTAAGATGCAAAAAACTTGAAAAGCCGAAACCTATTAAAGCTAGTTTTTCTCTAGTAGTCTAAGACTTCTCCTGAAGAACAGAACCGCAAGAATTCGACCCCTCTTCCATGAAACAATCATGTTCTTACAAATTTTCTTTGGATTTTAGTTCTCGTGCCAATCTGCCCAGTCCGGCCGATTCGATTAGTCATTGGTACGACAAGCAGGTTGATCACGTTGATAACTATGTGCGACGAATCAACGACGTATACGATAATAACGTGCACGGCTATTCGTCCCGCTACAACGTGTCACGGCCATACAGCGCGTACGTAGGGGTAGGTGTCGGGCCCAGGCCCCGTGCATGTCGCTCGCCGCCCTGCATGCTAACACCATGTCGCATGTTCGTGTCGAGTGTCCACGCCCCTGACAGAGGTCCCTGTGGGTACCACCCAGCACCCTCCATGCATTACACCGCACACTCCCTGTGCACTTTACACTGCACGTGGCCTACCTGCTCTTCGGCAAATTGCCGAACCTTTTCACTCGCTGCACATAGGCTCGTTCTATTTATGGTATGCTCTAGACGTCAGCTGCCCTACCTAAATTCCTTGACAACGCACCATCGAGTAGCATTCATTGCTCAAATTGAAGCAAGAAATGTCAAGTAGAGCCAAAGAATGCACTTGTGACGTGTGACGACTCCTTTTATCCTTGCTCAACATTTGCTGACGACTCTGTCCGTGACTTGTCAGCATTTCAGCACAGCACAGTTCTCCAACGTCAAACTAACCTGCGCCCACTTGACCACGCAGATCAAAATCTGCCTTCGACTTTGCTTTTTGCTAAGTCAAATGGAAACTTTTGTTTTCAAAAGCAGATTCTTGGCGCTTTCATTCGAGCTCAAAAATTTGAGTGCAAAATTGTCTGGTTTGAAAAGAAGAGAAGATGCTTTTAGGTTCGCATTTTTTGAGGTGTTCCGTGTTGCTTTTTAACAATTTTGCCAGTGCTAATGGATCTTCGCGGAGTTTTCTGAGCGGTCAATGAGTGCTGTAAAATCTAAATGCACTAGTCTAGCATTGGATACAAATCTAAGCATGTTTTACGTAGCTGGGTGAAGGGCTTTTGAAGTCAGGTTCCCGCACGACCATGGGCTGGTGATAAGGGAGATGGGCGCATACGATAATGTTTCCGGTGGAAAAGATAAGATTATAACAGGCTCTATGATTTGCTGACTAGCCATCCATCAGTGAGTGAGGAGAACAGGAAACTAGCTATAGCTGGCAGGAATATAGGTGGGCAGGGCAAATTGGCAGGATCTACAAGGTTGGGGTACATGTGCACGCCAGTCTTCGTTGAGAGGGCTCAGAATGTACATATTGTTCTAGGGCACTCATTGTAGATTTTCATTTCTGTCCACTCTTTATGCAAAATTTGGAGCTTGACTTCCGCAAGTTGCAGTGCTGAATCCATCTTTCTCTCCCCGTTTAGAGAAACGTCTACCCAAACAGTCGTTATCCGTCCGACACAATTTCATCTAGACGGATTAGCAGGTGGATGAGTGACCACGGCACACCAAGCAGCGTTAGGAGCATTTATGAGGTAGGACGTTATTTTTGCATTTTGAAATTCGCGCGCTTTTTATGAGGCCTAGGCTATTAGAAACTGAACCTTCCAAGAATGTATTTCAGCACGCGGGAATTCAAAAATTTGAGTCTGTAAGGGACAATCATGTTTGGATTCCCGCTTTTTTTTTATGGACTATATGCACGATGGCGCACTGGAATCTCCCGCAGTCATATTTTACGGAACCACTTTGATGATCATCGGTGCAAATCTTTTTTGAATTGGCGAAACTGCACCTTTAAAACAAATCGCGTTTCAGCCCAGTCGCTAATTCTTTTACTATTCATATTTTCAAAAATTTGAAAATAAAATGGATGCGTGCAGACGAGCCTTATTTTTCAAAGCTATGCAAAAACTCAATAGAAATTTATGACTTTCGTCCAAAATATGCCATAATCCTTTAGGGCATACTGTAACCGCTCAAGGACGTATAGTTTTTGCAAATTTGGAAGAAAGAAGTGCGAAAGTAAGTTAGGTGACGAATTAGGGGGCTAGGCCAGTGATTGAGTTATGGAGTGATAGGCGGTGATCAAGGTTAGCACTCGTACATGCCCGACCTACTCTGGCCTAATTTATGGTTTTGTAGTCGCAAGTGGAGCAATCGGAACGAAATTTCTACAGAGAACGAGAAACTAGAAATAGGGTAAGCACCCTGCCAAATTCTCCTATGTCCGTGTTTTTATCTTGGAACTTGGTTCGAGCACTGCTTGCATCAGGGAATGGATATGAGGGTTTCCTTGGAGAAAAATGGGGATAGGAGTCAGGGATGGCACGCCGCCTGCCAGACCCCGTGAAGAACACGTCCTTAACATATTATAGTCTGTTGAGGACTTTGATTGAGTGTGGCCTGTTCAGGCAACACGACTGCCACACGTTCATCATCACTCGTGAAGAACAAGCTCATTTGGCCTGCTGCATCACATTTTTTCGCTTCACCGGAACTCCCCTAGTTTCTATCTATATCTCGCTTTTTCGGACACCCTCGCCTTCGAGCCAGCATGCACATCCCTGAATGCACGGCGAGGAAAGGAGGCTTGCAAGAAAAATAACGAGATGCGCTTAAAAATTTTTGGCTGGTACTTGATGATGACGGGTGTTCTACGAGGGTTCAGTTTACCGCTACATCCGCTACGTGAGGAGAATGCTTTCTGGGGGGAGGGAGGGAAATGTAGGTCATGTTTGACGTAGAGACTAAGAAAACACTAGTGAGTTGTGGGCGAGGGGTGAGTAAGGTGTAAGCTCATCTATCTTTGATAGCCTGGCCTGGCACTTTTTGGAAACGGTGAATACACGAGGCTTGCAGGGGATGCGAGAACATTCGAGGCCCTGCAATGCCCAAAATGCAAGTAATCACTGGCTGAACAGGTTTACTAGTCGATAACACGGCTGATATGCAAACTGTGAATGCAGGGCATCGTACATGCAATTATGAAGCTAAATGTTTCACCTGCTTCGTTTGTTAGCTTTCCTAAAAATAAGATTCACAAAAAAAACAGCAAGCTGGGAGAAATGAAGTTGACAGTAACAATATCTTTTGCTGGTAAGTGCAAGTTCACTGATCGCAAGTGGTATCTCATCAGCAGAATAGTGTATATACGACCCCATTTGTTATCAGGCAGCTGATAAATATATTTTTACCCCATCTCAGTTGTGCGAGCAGTGCCGAGCCAATCCACGTTCAAATACTGATATGTCCTATTGCATTTTCACTGCCTCCAATTTCAGCTGGAACAAGAAAATTTTTACCTCAGCAAACAAGTGGATTATTTGAACAAAAATATGGAGTTGTTGAGATTAGCCGGCATGAAATTGGTATTTGACTTATTTTGATAAGTTGCATGCTTTTGCACGGTTTAGTTAGTTAAATTGTTTCATCTTGCCTTGCCTTGCTTTGCTTGTGGTCTTGTCCTGTCTTGGCCTTCTTTGCGACCGTCTGCATCCAAGGCAAGTCCCGTCTGATTGTGAGACCATAATAGGCAATAATGACACTTTTCCAGCACCAAATGCCGTTTTAGCATGTCTTGTGTTCTTTCCTCTGTTTCGACACGCATCGTCTGCAGCTAAGGCGAGCCCCAGAGTGTGCAAGAGGTGTAACCACAATGACTCTTCTGGGCCAGTGTCAAGAAGAGACAGGATACGACTGAGGCTGGATCAATGGAGTAGGCGTGGCAGAAATTGTGGTGTGTAAAATATAGTTTCAGACAAGACTTCTCAGCCGCTAAGTTTAGGTGCGATTCTTTCCTGTTTGTAACTATATGCATGGTCCATGTAGGAAAATATTTGCAACGAGTGCAAAAGCCCAAATGTTTTCATTTGAGTCTGTGATTCTGCTAAACACTGTGTCCTTCCCAGCGTTTTTATGGAATGCGTGCAAACGTGTTGGCAGCTAACCCTACCTCAGTGGAGAAGATTCGCAGAAGGTCTCCCTCTGCTTGCTTTGCATCTGGCCCTGCCTTGCATTTTTGCTAACAAACGGCTTCAACTGGTGCCAAATGCTCCATCCCTACATTCCAAAAATACACTTGCTAGCAGTTTCAAGTTTGCACTGGTTTGTTGCAGAACGACCTACGCAACGTCAATCGGTCGTTACGGACGCGCGCGGAGGGTCTAGAGAGGCAACTGACCGTGCATCCAGCCTATCTAAGGGCCTACAATTTAACGAGGCAACCATCATCGATGACTGCGAGTGTGTTTTGGTAGGGTCCAGAGTATTCTATTATGTTACCAAGAGTGAGATAGGTGAGTGCTGTAGGGCGGACAAAGGTAAGCTAGGTTGCATGCACCACATTCAAGTATGGTCACTGTACAAAGTGTGTTCCTTTGCCATTCTTATCATTAGTTACTGATAAGATATCTTTGGTGTACTTGCTCTTTTCTCATCTTTACGCACTGTTGATAACGTATACAGATCAGATGTTATCACGTGATCACACTGATCACATGATCACTGATCACATAAATTTATGACTGTTTCGTGCAGATGTTGTGGAGGAATGTGATTGAAACATTTAAGGGAGACTTGCTAGCTGGTAAGAAGGGTCATTGAGATGCCTTGTGCAAATTATGACCGTGTGCAACCTGTGCAAAATGCAACCAATGCTTTTTTCGGATGCAAGAAATCTGCAATGTTTTCATACCAAAAATGGTGCTTTTTGGAAATGAAAATGGAATATAGACGAGTCATTAGGCTGGTGCAATCCGTGTATTAATTACATAATTTGCTATTGCGTGCCTTTAGCGATTGATGCTGTGCGCCTGTAGGCTATTGCCTGTATGACCTAGCGGAATATGTGGAGATAGGATATCGATTATCTTAGCTGTGATTTCTATCAGATACTTGGAATCTATATGTTTGAGCCCAGTGCTTTAGTGACAGGAGTGCAATCGAAAGATGGCGTACGCGGTTGGGTTGATGATACGTTATCAGTGATTGCGCATATTTATCAGCGGAAGTGATAAAGTTGCTGATTATTAGTGATTGGTTGCTGCCATTTTGGACCTACGCTATTTAGCACAGTAGAACAACCAAGTTCAATGAAATTTTCTGCATCGCTCTCGTTACTGAAAAATCTCGTCTGTGGACCCGCATGGGCTATGCTACCGAGGCACTATATAGTAAACAAAGTGGGGCATCAAAAAAGATTTTTGATACAATTGAAAAATGCTGGAAAGGAAATACAAACCTGAACAAACCGCTGGGAAAAGCAGACAATATCATAAAACAGCTCACTTATTTGCCACTTTTAGAAGAAGGCAAGACGAGACAATAGCAGACGTCCAGCCATATGCTGGAGCATTCTGAGCAGCCAGAGCCTAAAAACGAAGATTCACGGTATGTGAAATAGGAATCTCACCTCAATAAATTTCTAGCTGTAGCTGCCTACCGGCATGCACTCAAGGCTCATTTATACTGGCCACCGAGCTCTCTGTGACTGCGCGCTCAGGACAGAGTTCTCTGCCACTCTGTCACCTAGAGGGCGTTTATACTGCCTACAGAGTCCCTGATCCAGAGCGCACTGTCCTGCGTTTTCAGAAACTGGAACTCTGTCCCTGCGTTTAGAGAGGCGCTGTCCCAGAGAGGCGCTAGAGGGACGAAAACATTTTCTGCTCTTTGCACAAAGAGGCGAGGCGCGGCGGAAACCAGTCGGAAACGTGGGCTATATGCCGGACAGAGATCCTATACGATTAGAATACGCGAGAACAGAACGATGTGATAGCCATATGCACAATTGCTTTTCTGTAGTGCTTTTGATCGATTAGAGTGGGGTACTCGGAAAATATTGATACGGCCAATAAGAATAAAAATCATGAAAGAATCGTATAAGAATGACCGATCAATTAATGCCCGATCACTCGGCGGATGACTGGCTTATCAATTCGCTGTTTGATATGATCGGGTGATCGATATGATGAGCTGGTCTGATCGATACGATGAGCTGATCTGATCTATATAATAGACTGATGGATCGATCGATGAATCATACTATTATGTTAATCAAACAACAGATTGAATGATGGATCACCCGATCAATCAATTAATCGATTGATATAAATGATTAGATCGATCATATTGACTGATCATATGGTCACAATGATCAATCGAATACTCGAGTTCAACAACATGATCAATAAATCACACACAGCCAATGATGTGAGGATCATAGAGTGAGCTCTTTAAAAGCGAAAAACTAGGCTCAGAAAATGAGGAAATACAGGTCAAAATCACCCTCACACCGAAATTTTGACTTCATTTTCGGATTCAGCGATAAAAACTGCACCGGTACACACTCTGGTCAAAATTCTAGAGACGATCGTCGATTTTTAGATTCGATAGAAACGAGTCCCTGCGTTTTTGCACAAACTTTGAATTTTTGTGCAAAAACGCAGGGACAGAGCGCGCAGGGACACCGATCGGGGACTCAGTACGGGCGCCTAGTCCTGGACGCTTTTATGCTCATTTTCCTAATTTTGGTGCATTTATACTGGTCCCCGAGTTTTCAGGGTCCAGTGAAGTCTGGGACAGAGTACAGTAATCATCGAACATGAAAATCTGGGACCATTCCAAGCAGTGCGCCGCTCTGTCACAGAGAACTCGGTGGCCAGTATAAATGAGCCTTCAACAACAAGCAAGCCCCCGTGGTAACTTCACGAACTTCTATGGCCCTTGTGCTCTAGACGATGTTTTGCAAAGAAATGTTGGTCATGCGTATTGCATACATTTGCGATTACCCATCCGCTACAGACTCTCCTCATGGCCATATTGGCCTATCAGCAGATGCGGAACAAGACCTTGTGACCTGTTGCTGCACTGCGCCTTTTACTCTGGGCTTTGTTTCCCCGAAATATGATGCGGCCTTATTGCCGTAAAGGAGGCGGGGCATTTGAAGTTTGCCACCTTGGATGACAGCACATCCACTGTATCTCACACTCACTGCACAAATCATTCAATTTTGTCATAACTGCCTGATAATTGAGAAGTGAACTCACGATCAATTAGAACCAACTCATTCTCACTGCTGTTTTTGCGACTACATATAGTGTAGTTTCTCACTCAACAGAAACTGGACAGACCTAGCCAAATTTCCGCGCTCTTTCAGCTGAATCTATCGCCATCTAAATTTGATGGCTAGTTATCAAGAATATACATGCTGCAGAAAGAGATAAGCTTTCTGGACACTTTACACAGCCTCGCTGAGCTTCTCGGCGCTTTACACTGCGCCCGCTGCCTATATAAGCGCGCTGCTGTTCGTGCCTCGCCATTCCGATTGACTGCTCGTTCACGAATGATGGTCTTGGCTGCACGAATGTGGGTCTCGTTGCCCACGCCTGTCAGTCCGTTGCCATCGCCAGTGAGCCAGTTGCCAGCGAATGTGGGTCTTGTTGCCCACGCCGGCTGGTCTCGTTGCAGTCGCCCACGAATGTTGGTCTCGGCCAACGCCAGATGGGTCTGTGTATCGGAATGGCTGCCATGTGACGACCTCCCCGTGGTGCAGCTGGAAACTGGTCTCCCCGATCAGGCCAACGTCACACAAGAACGAAGAACCAAAGAAGCGGCAATCGGGTCGACAGTCGAATACAATGATCCATCGACGAGACCAGGGGTGAGCTTCGTTTATTCCGCAGACTTACTCCTAGCGTATCGACTTTCAGAACAGTCTTCCGATGCGACTGGCACGCGGCTGGACGATCAGCCCAGGGAAGATGGTCTCGTCGCATCTCTAACGTGCTGGTCGACAAGGACTCGACGAGGTAAGCTTGGTCTCTTCTTGCGCTCCCATCTCGCCTCTAATCGACTTTGCCTATCAGGTATGAAAGCGTAGCCGTCTGCTATCTATCCGTACGTTTCAACTCAATGGTCACGATGTGTCACGAGGAGAACCTGAGCAGTCAAGACGTGTATAAGAAAAGACCGGCCAGGCCACAAACAATGAATCAAGCTCGTGTCCTGCCGTGTCAATTCCATCGACTGATCGTCCGCCTTGGAAGAAATCAGCCAAGAATCGCCAGCGATCTCGATCATGATAACTTGTGTGCGGCGTATCTGTGCAGATCTTGTTCATGTGCGTGTCGATTCAGTGCGTATGAAAAGGGTGGGTGCGCAGTGCGGTCTGTTCGCACCGCATGCAGCAGACTTTCAGAAAGGAACCGCTGTCACTTATCGGAGCAGTAGAAACGTGCAGGACAAAGAATTCGTTCAATCCAATCCCACAACACAAGAATAACCAAGCGCCACTTCCGCTGTCAAGGTCATCGAAGACATCAGTAACGCTAATACGATTTCGATCGTGATATGTGATAACATTTGCTATGTGCTGTGTTGATTGCATGCGCTTCCACACTGATCGTAAGTGTCTTAGAGCAACCTTTGGAACCGCATTCTACGAAATCAAACGATTATCGCAGATTTAATGACATGATAAACGATCCGGATTTATCGGAACTCAGGTTCAAAGAAACGTTTTCACGATTTATCCCCCCCCCCCCCCCCCAGGCCCTAGAGCCGAACAGCAGCTCTAACAACGAGGCAAACTGGGCAGCACATTAGGAACGACATCGAAGAGGCTACCTCGTCTGGAGCGTGATATCCGGCTACAAGACGCAACCGATAAGCTCTCTCACAACCCAATCATGCCTATCAAACCGACATGCAGCAGGTGTAATACAAAGTCATCATAGGATCAGGCTTCCATGATGCGAGTGTTCGATTCCCGGTCGGGTAAATCATTTAATCATTTTGTATGATGCTCCCGTCTTCACACTTGACACATACACAAACCCACATACCTCCATGCGGTGATGTGGTGAAACAAGAACACAATCCAAAAAACATTAATTACACAACACTGCACAAACAACAATTTAACTTCACCCAGCCCTGTGTCCTTTCTTATGCTTCAAAATCTCCACTGGCGTCAACATCAACTGCTGCTCACACTGATCACAATAATAGTGCCTCTTCAGTGGATTGTCCTTGTTATCGAAACTCGATTTTACCTCGTCACTTGCACCCATTTCTTCCTTCCCCTCCCCACCTTTCCCGTCCGCCTCTCCATCCCCACCATCACCTCGGCACACCTCCGCATGTTCCAATCGATCCAGCCCCGACGCGTACATTTCTTCGCAACATGCGGGACATGTCCACTTGGTGATCACATGCTCACTGGCCTCTTCACCAGCAGGCCCGCTGGCAGACGGCACGCATCCAATGTTCAGATACTCATTGATCTGCAATCCACCACATTCCTCGTTCCACCTCGGCCCTTTCGTCTGATCACTTTTCCCACCTAATTTTTTCATCCATTTCTCCAACGATTTCTTCATTTTGGTCTCGCCTCCATTCGTATACATCTTTTGTACATCCGCCTTCATCAGCCTTTTCATCGAATACATAATCTCCAAATCCAAGTATTTCAAAATCGATCGATCTAATTCCTGACTATGATACCGATGCCCATCCAATTTCCGTTCCAAACATTTCTCCACAGTTCGCCTAATTTCCACCACACGAAATATCAATTCTTCCACATCCAGTCTATCCTTCTGATCGAAATCGATCGATACGAATCGATCGCAAATCAGGCGCGTAAAATCTTCGCTCACATCCACTGATCGAGCAAATAATGCTAAATAATGCAAAGCAGACACGCGCACAATATTGACCAAATATGGTTTCGTCGTTTCTAATAGTAGCGCATAAAATATCAGTTGATGCCGTTTCGATCTTCCCATTCCGTCTCGTTG
The DNA here is from genome assembly GCA_030248295.1 of Mesodorylaimus sp. YZB2_4. Lineage (NCBI taxonomy): Eukaryota > Metazoa > Nematoda > Enoplea > Dorylaimida > Dorylaimidae > Mesodorylaimus > Mesodorylaimus sp. YZB2_4. The sequence goes on along the minus strand of JASANH010001344.1, from coordinate 310,406 downwards.
CACACATAACGATTCCGGCTCCTGAGCCAAGCACGTATTCGGATGTAAGACGACGAATGGTTTAGGCCGAGTGTGCACCATCTGGTCCGACCCTACCTTATAGTTATTATACTCATCCAATAGACCGTATCGTGGATACAGGCCACCGCAAAGGATAAACTTCAAAATCGATACTTCGTGATGATCCATTCGAAATTGTTGCAGTCGTTCTTCCAAATCACGATTCGTATGATGCATTAGAAAATCCACCGAATGTACATCACTCGCATCTTTGGCTTTCTTCGATGGCCCACCTTCTCCATCATCCTCTTGATCCGAATCGTGCATTTTCGAATCGTAATGTTCCATTTTCAAAACCTTTCGTTTTCGCTGTTGATTTTGATAAGTTCGTTTTAGATCGCGTAATTGTTTCAGTTCGCCCTGACGTATACGACGTTGAGCACTGGACACATCGTGCTGTGCTTGACGTTCGATTAGGTCGGCGTCTTCCAGAATTTCCTATAATCGAGGTGTTCGATCAGCTGGTGATAAGAGCCATCAAACAGTGATCTAGGCCTGCTTGTCACCAACGTATCGCTTATACAGCACATGGTGATGCAATGCATTGATAGCTCTTATCACCGCTGATAAGTAAGAGTGAGGCAAGGCGCATACGCGCCTCGAGTGCGCATAAGCGTTTGGTGATGTGGTAAAAATTGAACATGAACAGGCATCAGTGTGCATAGTCATATGTGATAGGACATCAGTAATGTCATAGACTATCCCATCAGTGATCTGGGATATGCAACAACTAATACTCGCATGTCCACACCAGGTAAGTCATATTGAGGTGTTCATAACTTGCTCTGTAGGAAGAATTTTCTGCCCCGAAAGGTTAACTTGTGTGGGAAGACTTGTGAGTGGGAGGGGAGGGGGGAATGCGGTCAGGAAGAATGAGATACCATCACAGATCTCTCATCCCCGTCATCACCACTTATCATAACCAAGCCTCACCTTGAACTGTGTCCTCAATTTGGTAATTTCATACAACCTCTGTTCTTCGATTCCACGTTTCCGACACCAGCGTCTCGACGACTCGCCGCCCTCCTTCTTCACCTCTAACCATTCTCGGTAGGTATTGAGTAGAGCGAACGGATCGCCCTGATCCGACATCAAATCCTTCCTCAACGTCATACAATCTAAATCCCGATACGATCGATTAGTGAACGGCGATTGAACACTCAACGCCGCCGCCGATGTCAGAACGATTTCCACTTGTCGAAATAAGCATCCCATAATCAGCATTTTCCCAATCGCCACGTCGACAGGTAATTTCACTAGCATTTGACCCAATGGTGTGAGCAGCTCGTTCGAGGCCGTCAGTGCGCCTTGATCTTTCAAATGATCGATCGCGCGTTCGATACTCGCCGTTTCCGGTGGCTCGATGAATTCGAATTGCCGGGGATCGTTCAGACCGAAATTGTACATCTAAAAATAAAGAACACGAAACTGGAAAAATTTATGGAAGGGGTGTTGGCGCTGTATTCTACTTCGAGGTCGAGGAAATTGCCCCATATGTACAGTATTGCCTGTAACCCCCCGCCTGGTAGGCCATGGCGAGTGGGAGAGAGTAATTGATACTCTCCCCTGGCTGGGAAACGTCAACCCCTCGGGTTGATGTTTCAGCCGTAGGTATAGTCGCAAGACTATCCTACTCCAGTCGGAGTTTTTGTCCCGCCGACTTCGCTCGGCCGCCTCCCTCCTACGCCTGCCAGGCCTGGTTTCATGCCCCAAGCCAACACGTGTGCAACTGGAGCCGGTCAATGGCTCAGTAAGTAAAGGCGTTGGCCTCGCATTGGTTGGGTCAACAACCCTGACTAAGAGGCCCGCAGTCCTATTCCGACTTCAGAGGGCGACTAACCCGGTGCGGTCAAGTGGCGGACGCGAACGAGTAGAGAATCAGGAAACTGGTTGTGGAGGACCAGTGGGAAAGGTCCCTTCCTTCTCGCCCAGTATCATCCTGGGACGCTGGTGCTGTCGCACGATGCCCTCGTATGGCGATGCTCCTAGTTGATACGCACACAGGAAAGCTGCCGCGTCATGTCGTCCTATCATACTTAATTCATAGCCAAGCACTGTACAGAACACTCGAGGGCTAAGTAACACATATATTTGACAATTATATTTCACCCAGGCGGGTAGTCGAGCCCTCCCCTGTGAGCGCGCACTCCGCGTGAGAGGCAGACGCCTTAACCCGCTAGGCTACGACCTGGGTGAGAGCTTAGATTTCGTGCTCGTACCTGCAACACCAACGATTCCAACGACACCAATTTAATTTCCGACGTGCTATACGTGGCGAATTCGTCGAATTGCGCTTGACTGTACAATCTATAGCACGCACCAGGCCCAGTACGACCAGCACGTCCTTTCCGCTGTTCAGCACTGGCTTGCGAAATCCACGTTTCCTTCAACTGATGCATTTTAGTTTCAGAATCGAATCGCATTTCTTTGACTTTGCCCGAATCCACAACAAAACGTACACCATCGATAGTGACCGACGTTTCGGCGATGTTGGTCGAAAGGATGCATTTCCGAATACCTTCGGGCGATACATCGAAAACGCGATCTTGATCTTCCAACGAAAGTGTGCTGTGCAAGACTAGGATGATCCAACGAGATGTTTCATCCGCGTAAGCCTAAAACAGAGACACAGATTCATTTTGATCGAAAGATACCTGTACAGCGAAGGCGAGGCAAAGGATGCCGATCCAAAGGATGCGAATTAAGAGCTCCAAAAAACTGACTCCAAACCTTTTCTGGAAATCTGTCGTTCCTAGCTCTCAACTTTTAATGGCACACAGAATTATTTAGAAAAACGCTCCCAAAGGTCGTTTGACAGGTGCAGTGGGAAAGATCACCATTTTCATTGAAACTTGTGACCAAATCCTGACATATCGAAAGAGGATAGTCTCCCCAATTACCTTCAATGATTCAGCCACAGTAGAAATCTCCGATATTCCACTCAGGAAAATCAATACATCGCCCCTTTCTGTACTCGGATATTGTTCATCGATCATGCTCAAAATCCGGCGATAAGGCCCAGGATCGATACGTTCAGATTTCGTTTCTTCAGGACTCAGTGGCCGATAATGTAACTTGATGGGGTACAATCGTCCGGGCACTTGTACGACGGGTGCGCTTTGAAAATAAGATGAGAAAAGATCCAAATTGATCGTGGCCGACATTAAAATAAGTTTCAATTCTGGACGTCGTTGAATAAGATTTTTCAAAACGCCTAATAGAAAATCTCCATGAATATGACGTTCGTGAATTTCATCTAAAATCACGACATCGTACATCGACAAATCGGGATCAGTGGCTAATTGACGAAGAAGAAGGCCTTCGGTCAAAAACAAAAGTTTCGTTTTAGAAGTTCGAGTTTTCTCGAATCGAATTTGATAAGCTACTTCATCGCCGTATTCGTTCAACGTTTCGAAAGCTACTCGCTTAGCTAATGAAATACAAGCTAGTCGACGAGGCTGAGTACAAGCGATGCGATCGAAACCGTGTTCCAGCAAATACTGAGGAACTTGAGTGGATTTTCCGCAACCCGTATCGCCAGCCACAATAATCACCGAATTACGACTGAGAACATTCAAAATTTCTTCACGAAATTGTGCGATCGGTAGCGAGCGCTGACCTTGACGTAATTTTTTCAATTTTTGGAATTTCTGTCTTTGACAAAAAACGACATATGACGAAAGTGCAAATTCGAATTCGGATATAACTTTTGATGGAATTTCACGAAGCATGTAACGCGATGGTTTATCTAATTCGAACTCGACTACTTGACGATGATATTTGGAATAATTAGATGACGGTATGCCTAATTCGTTCAATGTTACGTCCGAGCTGGAAGGGCGACGCTCGGCCGTAATGTTCTTCTTTTTAGCCATGAGTAAATACTGGGCAAAAAATTTCCAATAATCGTCAAACTGTTCGCTTTCGCGTGGCAGAAATGAATTTTCGGTGAAATATGCACGTTTTAGCGTGCTTTTGTAACGATCCCAATCAATATCCATTGTTGGATTCGAGTGTCAGAATCGCGAATTTCAGAAAGATGAGATCAGTTTCAATATCGCGCCTGCAAGCAGACATCTTCCGGACCCATTTTACCGCGATTTAGCAGACATGCTTAAATGACGCGCGAATCTCAAGCTCGGACTGGTTTCCCTGCAGTAACGATAAATTGCATTTGAGAAGGACAAACACACCGCACAGTAGATGACCCCGCATTCTTACTCGCCTGTACACACAGCAGTGCGATACTGCATGGCTATTGCTTCTTTTGACGGGAGTCCGAAAGCACCAAGCTTTTGTTAGCCTCAGTCAGTATGAAGATGTTTCATGTGGACCTCTGCTTCAACACGCGCGTCATATGGTCGTTGCAAGCGCTCGTCCTGGAGAAGGCCATGCGGCATCATACAGTATTTGCATTTGAGAGACCGTAAGCTCACCTGCATCTCCAGGACGTATATCAGGGGGGGGGGGGTTACAGCATCGGGTAAGAATACTGTAGCAGACGTTAGCTCCTCTTGAGCAGCCTTCGGCTTACTCGAAATAATAATTACCCATTAGCATTGTTTGAGTTCTGAGTAGTTATTACAGAAATGATTATTCAGTAGCTATGTACACAAAGGTTGTAAAGCGTTGAAATTTGGATAGTCAAATGGATATGGACCAGGCTATCGACTAAATTATATGCTGAAGAACATGTTCTGTTGAAATCCAATGATCCCCTCCCTTGTTTCGCCCATTTGATCCACCTTATCCCTGCTGCTTACCCCTTATCATGGGAAGGATTCATGATAGACAGCAGGGGATTTCTCACTAGCATCAACAATGTGCGGCAGCAGTTCCAAGAAATTTTTCGATCTTTAGCTTTAATTTTCCAATTTATCGATTGATTGGCATAATTTTTGACTGAAGCATAACTGAGGCTAACAGAGGCTACTTCCATACATCCTGGCCTGTACTGCATATCCCTCACGTTTGACCCCCAAGCTGATCAGACCTCTTTGAAATCTCATAGCTCCTCAATTATTTACAGTGCATCCACGAGTGTGCGAGCTTGGGTGCCTTCTTCATAAGATACATTTTGAGCACACACTTTTGATCTTTTTTTTTCGTAATTTTGCCTTATTTTGGCTACGAACAGAAGTTCCCATTCTCGAACTTTCGTTGAGAAATCACGACAAAGTTATCGAACACTGTGATGGTGCACTGTGCCTCGAAGTACGATGAGGCGACCAAACGATTTTGCTCAGTTTGACAGGTTATGGAGATATCGATCAATCTTCAACTACCGTAGTAAACCATGACATATTGTACATTTTATGTATAACAAGGGTTTTGTGCAGCTTGTTTTCTGTTAGCCGTTCTGGCCATTGCATTGTGACAGCGCCTGTGCTGACGATGAACCTGACCGGCATCCAACGGTTCGTTTGCGGTATCCCATGTCAGTGGCATAAAATTATGCGCTGATTATTTCAGTTTGAGTTTACGTCTTCCCTTTTATGCCCTGCTTGAATCACCAAGTTGCAGCTGTCCTATGCTCGTGCTCAAAGATAGTTTTTCCAGCTTTGCATGTCTCAAAGACAGTTCCTATTGTTTCGATGGGCCTTCGTGCCCTTGGAAACCTCCTTTCGGAATAATTTTGAGCCTATTAGGATATGCTAGACATATTGACCTATGATATTACCAACCGATTTTGCACAGTAGTGCATGGACACTGGTTGTGGACATATCCTTACGCTGCGATGATTTTATGATGTTTAGTAACATTATGAGGTTGGTTTGGGAGAGTGCTGAGGTACTCTTGTGTCCTTGTACCAGATGCCTGACTCCCGCGCTTCAAAGCATTGAGCGGGAACCGGTTCGACTCCCGCGCAGGACGCATGTTTTTTATTCTGTTTCCAGCCAGAGCTTTCTTTTATCGCAATATTTCTTCTTGTATCTGCGATTATGTTGCTGGTGGCATGGCACTCTGTCTCACTGATGGCCCGATTTCTCTTCCCGTTTACTTATGGCCGAATCGACCGAGCATATCATAACCACTACAGTCCCCTCGTACTGTATAAATCGCCCGGGCCATTGGTTGACCCTAGGCCTTCTTGCACAGACATAATCACCGGGTTGATCATTTGCCCCACAGCGGATTGACTCTCGCCACACCCGACATGTTGCCCTTGGTCTTGGCCCGATAAGACTCCTTGGGCTGCATCGATACACGGCCACGTTTCGCCCAATATTGATCACTGGTCGAGGGTAGGGGATCGAATTCGTTGTCGTGCGTTATCAATGCACTCTCCTCATCTTCTTTCGAATTCGAATTTCCCACTTCTTCGAGCGGATTTGAAATTCCCGCCAATTCTCTTTTATTCAAATACGGACTGGCCTCGAGATTGGCACGCCGACTGAGCCCACCACTGCCGCCCACTGGTTTGTTGACCTTGTACCGATATCCGTGGGTCAGCAGGACGGCCGCCTTGTGCTTCTGGTATTGGCCATGGACTTGGTCGAGAGCGTAGATGAGACACAGGAGTACGATCCAATTATGGGACAGGGAAGTATTGGCCATTGTCCGCGTGCCACCTGTGAAGCGGTCTGTTCGTCAGGGTAGATCTGTCGGCACTGACTCGGCGGGGCCAGACGGGTGGTCTTCACCATAAAAGGAAAATATGAGTGAGAATCGAATAGTTCAACTTCTCGCGCCCGAGTATCAAAGTATGTTAGGTGCCCCGTTATCCCTGCGTCAATCGGATATCCTCGAGAGATTGGGCCCCTTCGGCTTAGTTGGGCTTGTAGAGGACGGTCAATCCTTCATTAATTTAGACTGAGTAAAGCGTACATCAATTTTCTTATTGCTCCCCTCTTCCTCTCTGCTCTTCACCTCCCTGCGAGGGATAGGCTCACTTTAAGTAATTTCATAGCGCGCGTAGGGCAGGAAAGGTATTGCGTCCACACTAGGCTTGGTCCGCAAATCGATAGGCGCGTGGGAGTGAGCTTTGACTGCTCAAAATCGAATAGGGGTCCAGTTGGCTGGTGAGATTGACCTAGGCAAAGCTGTTTTCTCGATCAAAAACGGGGCGCCAGTAAAAACGCTTGGATTCTAAGTTTGGCTGGACAATCGTGTTTAGGTCTTGTCACATCACCAAACACTAATGGAAGGCGAAAGGACACACTACACAAAATGATTTACTGGCAATGGCAGTGTTTGGAGTGGGTGGCACTGTAGGAGCTATGATAAGCAATAATGGATGGGTCATAACATGGCGGCATTTGCTTAGACTCACTGATCATTTGCGTCACCCAGTGATAAGGTGATAAGGCCTTGTATTGCTCAACAAGGTTATAAGCTCCACATTAAAATGTGGGCTTACAGTATAGTAGGGATCAGAGCCCATTCTCCTGTTTGTGATGACAGGGAGGTGATAGTGATTAGGTTTTCTAGTGAACATAAGGCCCGGCCAGGATCATACGATAGCTCGTCTTCTTGGCACGCGTATGATGCGTATGATATGTACTAAGCAATAGACAGCATGCCGAACTGCCTGTTTATGTCTGACCCCTGTCGCGGATTGGAGAGCAACCGCGAGTGATGTAAAGAAGGAAGATAGATGATACTTTACACCCGCTAAGCCAGTTATCATGGTAGGACGTAAAAACGGACCTTTTTCCGCTTTGCTGTCATAGTGTACGGTCGGTTCAAAAGAAGTATATAAAATCTTATCACGCATACGCCGCAGACAAGGCACGCGTCCGTCACCAACGACACCAATTCGCGTCAACCCCTCTGTTTCCCTTCACACTCCTACAGTAGGTCTTCGCACGCCGTCTACTCATCGTTAGATTTCGCACACGCATTATCAGTGTCGAATGGCTCAGTGCCTCTCTGGAAAACTTGGTGATAAGGCAGGCTTCCATCATCAATTATTGATGAGGCGAAATGTACCAGAGTCAAATAAGGTAGGCATCCTTGGGTACCTGGATATTTCACCATAACAACAACTCGGTCATCCATTCTTCATGAGGCCATCTCATGAATAATCAAGCCGATTGGAGTTGACTGCGCTGTTTTCTGACATTTCTGAAACATTTATGCAATGTGATGAGAGAAGGGCAACACGAAAACGCAAGATGGCAAATAGGATATCCGTCAATGAGCAGGTTTTTTCCTGGCCTTGATTGGGAGGATGATAGACTATATTCCCTTCTCGATGTTTGTTTGGCCGGGAGTTTATTAGGTCACATTCTGGGTTGACAGAGATGAATTAAAACATCCCGACAAACAGCTCGAGATGAGAGTAGGATCAATTAGGGGCCATACACAAGTGTCATTTGGGGCGATGGTCTTAGGGCCGATTTGCGACTGCAACGTAATCGGCAAAGGCTCAAAGCATATAGGGCACAAAACTGCAGACTTTACTACTGCTTTTCAATTTCAGGGATTTTAGGTCTCAGCAGTCTGATTGTGAGGGAAGCGTAATTCAGGCAGGCGTTTAATCATGCTTGGTTGAAAGCATCCTACTTTAATAGACTTATCATGCACGCAGAATACCTCCATCAACTTTGCCCTATTTTTCTTTGTTATGCAGCCTAATACTTTAACTGCCATCACAACAATTTAAATTTCCCGGTTTGTTTGCTATAAGTGGCTTGGTACCTTTGTGTCTTCGTGCGCACCCACTTTACACTACAGGAGACCGGGATTTTCCTGGGCGCAATGCGTAGTGTATGGCACGTGTCTTGCATTCGTCACTTTTGCGTGTTGTTTGCGTCTTGCGGTCGTGTTTTGCAATTCGGTTTCGAGATTTGCCAATTCGGCTAACTTTCGACAAATAATTAACGAAACTTTTATTTCTGTGATCTATTTTGGACTGATTTCGAGAAAAATGGCTTTGTCGACGCGTTGTATGGGTCGTTTGTTGCGGATCTGTTCGAGCCCAGCTTTGACGGTCGGCGATGCATTGCCCGGCAGCACGGCTGCATATCACGAGAAAGTAAGTGATCGTTTATGATTTTCAGATTGGATATGCTGGAAACACGAGAGTAATTTTGTTTGAATTCTCATTGTTGTATTTTGCCTCATCGTAAGTTTCTTCGTCTTATGAGGAATTCTTTAATTCTTCGATAGGCTACTCAACCTGCTTGTCTTTTTAACTTGTTTGTTGTACTATCTTGCTTTTTTCAATGCTCAGGTGATCGATCACTACGAAAATCCTCGTAACGTCGGTTCTTTGGACAAGAACGATCCGTCTGTCGGTACCGGGTTAGTCGGCGCACCGGCTTGCGGTGACGTGATGAAACTGCAAATCAAAGTGGACGAAAATGGTCGAATCATCGATGCTAAATTCAAAACGTTCGGGTGCGGTTCGGCCATCGCCAGCAGCAGTTTGGCTACAGAATGGATTAAAGGAAAAACGGTGAGAGCTTCGCGGATTTTTCATTTTTATCGAGGAAGCTTGCATGTTTATTGAAAGATGTGAATTTCAGGTAGATGATGCGGGAAAAATCAAAAATAAGCAAATCGCTGATGAGTTGCGCTTGCCTCCGGTCAAATTGCATTGTTCGAGTAAGCACCAGTTTTCTTTTTGTCCGACTTGGAAATGAATCGCCTGTATTTTAGTGTTGGCTCAAGACGCAATTCAAGCAGCTTTGAACGATTACAAAGTTAAACTGCAGAAACGAACAGTCAATGCTGAGACGGGTCAGGAAATGATCAAGAACAGTTGAAAACTATACTGGCGGCGTGAAGCTATGAAGTCAGGAGAAATGTTTTATATATGAAGCTAAAAGTGATTTCGTAGCTTACTAATTGCTTGATTTGATGTAGGACTGTAGAGTTCGTTCAGATGATGTGTCAGCTCGTTCATCATTATAACGATACTAGTAAAGCTTTCAAAAGAATATTTGGCTTGCAAATGCATCAATTTGGTACTTCTGCCGAGTATTTCTCGAATTTCTACGGATTAATTTCGTGTCCAGTTTTAACACGAAACATGTGGTTTCAGGCGCGTTGGGAGATGAAAAACGGGGCCGAGAATGCGCTGCCAACTCCTGGTGGTGGCAATGGCAAGTCGTGGCAATTGAGTCTCTACGATCAGCATCGAATACCGCATGAACCAATCACGGATGCTACGGAGATCACAGTCTCGCCACGATCGTTGAATTCAGAACTGATGTGTCCAATATGCTTGGACATGCTAAAGAACACCATGACTACCAAGGAATGTTTGCATCGATTCTGTCAAGAGTGCATCACCACGGCGCTGCGCAGTGGAAATAAGGAATGCCCAACGTGCCGGAAGAAGTTGATTTCGAAGCGGTCGCTGAGGCCTGATCCGAATTTTGATGCTTTGATATCGAAGGTAAGTTGGCAATTGTCATTCCGCATGCGATTTTTGGAACCGAATGGGTGTGGCCGAACGTTAAGACAAATCAAAATACACTGAGTGGGCGTGGCTAAGCCAGCTCAAGCCAGATCCTAATTTGGTTTCGTTCATATTTAGCTTTATCCCGATCGCAAGGAATACGAGGCGATGCAAGAACGAGCGTTGGCACGTCTGAGCAAGCATTACAACACCGAGGCGTTGCAAAAGAGTATTGAAGAAGGGATGAAATTGCAGGCCCAGTTGAGAAAGATGCATCGTGCCACCAATATTGGCGCGTCGTCAGCACCACAGGACGATGGCGCTGGCGGAGGGGAGAGTAAGTTATTCCTGAGTTTTCGCGCTGTTTGTTTTCTAGTTTTGCCAAAAAGTGCAAGAAAATAAACTTGCACCTTTGCGAGATTTATTCGCTTTGACTGTATTTGCACGATTTTTTGCTTGCATTAACGATAAGTCTTCTTTTCAGGGCGGAACAAGCGTCGAAAAAGGGAAGATAACAGTCGCCGTCAGACACCGGATCGTGAATCGAGTGTCGGCGATATGTCGACGAGTGATGCATCGGCGACGAGGATGGCCAAGAATAGAGCTTCAGAGGTGAGTCAAGATTAGCATTGACTGTTTGGGGTTTTCGTAAAAGTGAAATTCTTCTTTCAGGTCGAGCTGATACTCAAACCACATCCGGATACTGAACGGTCGAGCGTAATTGCTTCAGTTGTGAAACAGACCAGATATTTAAAGACGACGGCGAATGCAACGAGTGAGTGCGGAGTTATCTTTCTTGTCTTCACAAGTTACGCACACAAATTTACTAGTTTTGTGACTTTCAAAAATGATGATTGATGTTGGCCGACCCCCACTAAAGTGTCGGATGAAACCATTCCCTTGGCTCCCGCTTGTTCCGCTAACAGAGGTCTGGCAGTTGTTATCCCTAGCTGTGTTTACTATGTTGAAATTAGTCTATGAACGTCAGAACTAATTTCTATATTGCCACCTACAACAGCTTTGGATGAATTTTAGTGGACCACTTGGCGACCTACTTGTCGATTCGAATCAAACTGGATGCTGACGAAGCGATGCGCAATAATATGGAGACTTCATTGGAAGCTTTCGAAAAATTCAAACCTTCAGCAGCAACTTCAACAGGACCAGGTGCGGACACTTCGACCTCGTCGACGACGACGGACAATAAAGACGACGTGAAAGCGACCACTGTGTCGCCATCATCAGATGAGCAACAACCGCAAGCCACTGAATCCCAAGCGGCCACTGCTCCGTTGTCAGGGCAATCGCAGCACCAGCAAAGCACTGACCAGTCGTCGAGCAGCGATGCCAAGGAAGAAGGATACAAGGTGTTCGTGGAACAGGGAGGCAATAGCGGCCAAATCATTTTGCTACCTGGTCATCTAAGTTTGGAAACGGTGGTCAACAAATACTGGACAATCAAGCGACCGTTGGAGCTGTTATTTCTGGTACCAGCGCCACCGCCACCAGAAACCATGACCAAGAGACCAAGTGGATCGATCGACGAGAATACGAAACCGGAAGTGGGAGCAGCGAGTGGTGCAAGCGGTGATGGTGGTGAGGCCAAGGCGGTGGTGTCGACTGCTTGAAAGTACAAGAATCTGGTATGTTCGAGTTTTGATTTTCAGTAACACGAATTTACTTCATTTTGAGAGTGGCATTGGATTGAATAATGGGACTTTTCTGGCTACAATTTTTTATGTTTCCATTCCCCTATTTGTACTGCGACTTCTTTTTAGAAGTGACTTTCGTCTTTTTCAGATTGTATAATGGATACTACACTTTCTTGAAGTTTGTTATGTAAGAGTGTTTTAAACAAAAGAGACGGTTCTTGTCAATTCTTTTGCTCCTCGTAATATTATGTGGGTTTTATGCATAACTTACACTTTGTTTATAATTTGGCATGCATGCTCATATTTTCCAATCGTGTAACTGAAGTATTTTACGATGTGAAGTACCTAACTATTTGGTCGTGCGTGCATGTAGCGTGTGGACACTATATTTGGACGTGAGTAAATGAGTCTGTATTTCGGAGGATATTTGGCAGAAGATGAAGTTTAGGCTAGCATTAGGAACATGATGGCTCGCGTGAGGTTCTTCTCATAGGGCGTAAAACCGTAATTGGGTCGTCTGCCGTTTTTGGTGCAGCGGTAAGTGATGGGGCTCTCAGGTCAAGGTCCACAGGTCGACTCTCAGTCGGTCCAAGTGTTTTTGCTGTTTGATATGAACTAGTTTTTGGCGTGCAAAAGGATATTCTTTTGGAGTAGATGAACTAATCAAAATGAAAGCAGGTAGTGCGTAGACGGGAGACGAATTAGGGATATTGCCATTTTGGGATTAGGTTTTCTGCTGCGTATGTGTCTATTCGAGATGGATGTCTGCCCATTTTATTGAGAAGGGCGATGGATTTGTTTCATTTGGGTTTTCATGCAATGAGGTCATCTGAGCAGGTGGGGATCCACAGGAGGAGTGTATGGCTAGGCCTAATGGCTGGCAGATAGTGTTAGCTTGTGCGCACCCATTCAAGGCCTTCCTCTCGGATATGCATTAAGGGCCTGGCTATCGAGTGTCAACTTTGCATGGGGCCATTCCATATCGCGAGTGCCTTTGTCTTGCTCTTAGCATGGAGTGTTATCGAGACGAAGCCCCGAAGGTCTCGGCTCCGAGTCGAGGCTGGAATCAATTCTTGTCTAAGGAGAGACCAATCATGACCCTTTTTGAAAATATAATTACTTAGGTATTCGAAGCACCTGGCATACGCGGGGCCGAGGAAAAAGTGGTGTGCATGCTAGAAGAGAGGAGATGGGAAAATAAGAGGGGCTTATTTTCTAAAGTGCATTATCTCGCCTCTTTCTTTCAGTGTCGTCGTCGTCGTCGTCGGCGAGTGTCGGTGCGGGCAGCTGTGTTGTTGATAGTGAAATGGATGTTTTTGTCGATGAGTTCATTTCGGTGAGTGTAAGGCCATAATAGGGATAGAGGACGGAGGGATGTGCGCACAGGAAAGCATTTGAAGTAAGCCGAAGGAAGGGGCAGTTAGTTGGCCGTATGACGGCTTATTAAGAGCACAGCCAACACTAGCAGTCAGTGTGGATACGTGGGGCGAGGGGTGAGTCGAGAAATCGTAATTGAATAGGTTTATTGGACGAGGAAGGGTCGGCCTGAATGCGTAATCTATACCCGCCTTTGGCTGTATAAGAAAGACCTATAGATCTTTTTATATGAACAAAATACATGAAGAAGAAAAGAGGCCATGGAGCTAATTCAACTCGATGTATATACAAGGCGGTACGGCCCCTGTGCGGAGGCATGTACTGTTTTATGTGCGCCGAGTGGAATATATGGTATGTGTTCTCCTCGACCAGATTGTCCTCGGGCGGTTTGAAGAAGAGGAAGCATCGTTGTCAGCCGCCGACGAGCGTGGATCAATGAGACGAAGCTTAACTAACGTTACTCTTGTGTTTCGATATGTGCACAGATAGGATGTTACAGGCAGTTGCTTACGAGGCGGGCGAGTGCTGCCCGTGCTCTCCGCCTATCATACATGGGCGCATGATCGCGGACGGGTCAATTGCTGCTCATGGCCCGCTGCAATCCCTCGATGGGGCTCTCCATGATTGGCCATATAGGTACCTATCAATAGGCTCGGGTCAAGTTTTCATTGCTTTTCCTGGTGCTATGAAATTACGAGATTTTCCTAATTGCTATAATGGTCGCAGTGGGGCTCGTATACTAGTTTTGGGGTGCTTACTAACAAGTAGCTACCATTACTCCGCTCTTCGCCGTCTCGCCACTTTCTCAGACCTCAAGAAAATAGGGGCAATTCCCTTTGGAATTTACACCTCGTGGGCGTGCCTGTGGGCCATATACAGGACTAATATGTTTACAGGTAAGCGTACAGTAGTGGATACCTAGTGTACACTGACCCAGACGGCAGCGCAGACTCCAAAAAGAAGGTGCCTAAAATAGCTCAATGTGAGTAATTACGAATGTTTGTTGCCCCCCCCCCCCGACGCTTGATGTTTGGGCAATAGTATCTCAAAGGCATGCATGGTTCGTGTACAGCACCAGCTGTTTTCAACGCCTTTTTAAAATGCTCTTTTGACGCATCATACTCCGCGTATTTCAGCACCGAGGATTTCATGCATCAATGGTGCTTTGTCTAAACTGTACTGGCTCTCACTGTCCTACATACCTAAGAATCAGACGTTGGCATTACACGGTCGTCCACGTGTCGCTTGAGAAAACAATTTAATTGGTCGAATTTCATTAGGTGATCTACAAGCCGATAAAACTCTCGTGGGGACCTCGCCTACTGGTCATACTAGCTCCCTTTCGTATCGAGCCAGGGAACAGAACCAAAGGCTGTTCCGAATTCTGCGCTTTATTTAATTGACCGGATCAACCGTCGCACTCGAACGAGGAAGCGCGTTGACAGCACGTTTCGAATGTTCGATCGCCCAATGACAGACAGCTGGTGGCGTGGTGTGCACAGTGGGACTACGAATTAGCTTGATTCCCGTTGGCCACCCGACAAGAAGACAATCGCTGATTGTTGGTTGAGGTAACGAGACGACTGAGAGACAGATCGGTTTGATAGATTAATAAGCGCAGAACTAAGAGAAGCAAAATGCCAAAGAAGCTGGCAGCGAGGACCCTGACGATATCGACGAGCGTCGGAGAAAAGGAGAAAGAAAAAGTGAGTGATGTCACAACCTGAAAATGGGCGAGAGGGAAAGAAGGGGCATTTTCCTGTCTTCTCTTGGATACATCGATTATTGCGCCAAAATCGATTGGGGCTTCACGAAACCAGATTTTTCCTTGCAAAATTGGTTTTTGTAGTACTTGCTCTTTGTGTAACCGGCATTCCTGGGCGGTCGGGAGATCGATACTCTTCCCTGGCTGGAAGACGTCAACCCCTCGGGTTGACGTTTCAGCCGTAGGGATAGTCGCAAGACTTGCCTACTCCAGAGAGACTACTTCCCGCCGCCTAGGCACGCTGGTAACATTTGGCAGAGTGCTGTAATGCCTGCTTGTAACACTCAAGAAGTAGATCCAATAATGTTGGCTCATGCAACTTGTACCTGCAGGGCTACATGATTTCGGGCCATAACCAAGACCATTTCGGACATGTACTGGAGGACCATATAATTTTAAGTACAATACGTAGCCAATATCCATTCTGTCATCCAGTTTTAGCGATCCACACGTTATGCTACGTCATATTCTGCAAATGGATTTATCCCGGGGGGGGGGGGGGGGGGTGAACCAAAGGTCAGTCCCATCAAAAGGATAGAAATGAGGAGACACGGAACATTTGTCCTAAATGACTGAGATAATATATATCTAGGAACTCGATCCAAATCAATCAAATTTAAAACAACTCACTCGACAATTGTCTATTATGGAAGGCGGATCTTGTCCCAATTCGCCTCAAGTCAAGAAAGCGTGCCGACTCGTTGTATTAGGATCGACTCAAACTGGGAAAACGTGTATTGTGAATCGATTTCTCAATGACGCTTTCGATGATTGTTATGTTCCGACCATTGAAAATTTTCATCGCAAACTCTATCGAATACATGGCGAATTTTATCAGTTGGATATTTTGGATACGTCGGGGAATGATCCTTTTCCCGCTGCCAGAAGACTTTCATTACTGACTGGTAAGATTTTTTGAATTGACGTCTCCGAATATTGACTGGATTTTCTTAAAAACCCGAAGTGTTTCTCTATGGATCTTATAACAAATACCAGCTTTATCTGATTGGCCAATCAGACACAGATTGGTCGACCAATGAGAAACGGCCGGGTTCTGATTGGATGACTTCTAGCCAATCAGATTTTGATGCATTACTAGATCAGTGAATTGTGCCGATGGTTTTTCTGAGAAAGCAAATAATTCTGTGTCCAAAAGCAGTGCAGGAAAAACGGGACCCACTAACAGGGTTCTTGTGACATATTAAAAAATCACTCATTTCAGGTGATTTATTTTTATTGGTGTTTTCGGTTGATAAACCTGGTTCCTATGACGAAATTTTACGTTTGCGCGACCAAATAATTGATGCTAAGAACCCAATCGACGGGCCTTCATCGAGCAGCGTTGTCGTGGTAGAAAATTTCAAGAAAACTTCGACAGGCACCATGCCCACATCGATTTCGATTTCCAATTGTCGCATTCCAATTGCTATAGCGGCGAATAAAATCGATTTGCCACAATCTAAATTTGCTTTAGATATGGACGAAATACGACCCATATTGACATCGTTCACTCACAGCGTCTATGTGGAATGTTCGGCCAAGACGGGCCTGAACATGAATGAAGTATTTGCTAAATTATTCGCCCTGGCCAAATTACCAAAACAGATGGCACCCGGCCAACACAGGCAAGTATCCTTAGAGAAATCGATCGATTCCGCAGTTTCGACATCGTCAGCTCCAGTGGCCGGAGCCACGTCCGATTCGCGGCGATCAAGTCGCGCCGCTTCGCTGAGGGCGTCTGTCATACGATTTAGACCAAAGCATAACGAGCCAGCAGTCTCCTTTGAAGCCGAGGTTCGTAGACCGAGTCTCAGAACTGATTTGATGTTGTTGAGGGCCAAAAAATCGTCGCAATTTTTGAGCGGTGGTCCAATGAGCGCTTCGCTAATGAACTCGACCACGTCCAGTAATATATCGACCGCAAGTGGCGACTCGATGGAGGGCAGGTCAGGAAAGCATCGAGGCAGCAGAAACAAAAAGTGTTCTATTCAGTAATGAGAGGGCAATGCGTGATTTACGAACTGTTTTTTGAATTTGGGATACCTTTATTTTTTCCATATCTGTTACAGCTCTCTAAGCACTCGTTTAAAATGGTTTGATTTCTTTCATGTTTCAAATATGTATACTGTATGAGCGTATGACCAAGTCGACTTGCTGCAACGCAGTACAAATATACAGCAGAAACTCATTATCCTGGACACGATGGAAGATGCTTGCTTTAACTTCTCACGCTTTCAGCACTTGCGTGACGACGTCTCTTGCGAGTTTTCTTTTCTGAAAAGAATCGTCAACTAAAGCAATCTGAGTAAGCAAGGCCGACGGTTTTCCAACCAAGTTCAGAAGATCTAATCTCCCTTTGTACACCCCTTTTTTACGAACACGATTTGTACACATTTTACCCCGATTTGTTCACGTTTTAGGCCCAGCATTTGATGAATACTTTGCTTCCACGAAAATTTCTTACTTGAACCAGGATGTCGGCTTAGGTAAAAGACCCGTATGGATGAAAAAGCTTGCAAATCCCCAAAAGTATAACTACTGTATTTTGCAGATAGATAATTCAAATTTGTATGTTATAATTTTGAATCTCAACATTCATAATAGTCAATTGAAATAGATTTCGTGTGATAAAAATTTGGATTTTGTTCATCAGAGAAGTGACTGATTCTTCTGCTATGACTAGTCGCTGGTTTCAAAGTCTCACAGTCAGGCTACAGTGACGCAACGATACTTGCATCAATCCGATCTGGCAGTAAGCCTGTCTCAGAGTGAGACATTCTAAATCACGAGCTTCCGCTCGAGTATTTCACACCTACTGGAACCGTTGTGCGTATACTTCACTGGAAAGTAGATCATGTGCCTTCTTACCAAGTTCGATATTCTTTGCAATTTCATCGATGCAATACTCCTTAAATCGTGCATCCAAATTGGCGCAATCTTGGACGTGGAATATTCGCCTTTCATCGTCAGTCAACTGCTCTAATAAAACTTGATTGACCCTCCTGACTGCGACGGATACAATCAGCATTCGCAGACTTTTCAAAGCGGCGATGGGTTGATTACAGTCATCGTCAGTGAAGCCATCAGACACGACCACAATCAATTTCGGTGTGCCTGTGCGTGATTTCATAATTGGGGGCATAACTCGGCAGGCCAGTCTGAGTGCTTCTCCCAATCGTGTTGCATGACCTTCGTATGGCATAGAATCGATAGCCTGATTGATTTTGGTCATGGAAAGTGGGGAATCGAAATCAAGGTGTACCTGAAGTGCGCACGCATGTGAGATGATACGAAGGGTACCCACAAGATGTTTTGCCCCAAGACTTGGGGTCTGGAGAAGATCTCGTACTTCAAGATGTCAGCACAAAGGAAGTGAATTCTAGGATGCCAACATGTACAGTAGATCTGTGTTTGATGGCCTGTTCAACTTTAACTATCCTATTGTAGTACCTCGATAGTCATAAAGAGCGCAGTGGGCAGCTATACTGTAACTTAAGTAAATATCTTCCCTATCCATTAGCGTGTACATAACCAGATCAGCATATGTCTTTACATCTAATTATATTCCCCCTATACCTGTGCATACACATTTATGTACCGTGTACAGTGACATGCAAGCATGTTACACCTACTTTGCTCAAACAGTAGACCATAATCTAACGGCATTCATTCCTGTTGCCTGGGAACATAATTGCAGTGCCTGCTTACTTTTGCTTCCACATTGTACACAATAATGCATAATTTGGATCGATCATTTTCCCAATCGATATTTTTGATGAGACTTTTCAAAAAGTGTTTCACATGTTTAAAGTTCGATAACCCAATGCTACCACTATTGTCGACGATGAATAGGACATCGAGTGGCGGTAGAATTCTATGTTTCTAAAAATAATACGTTATAACCCGTCAGCACGATATTATTTCTGACTTACTGCGACCGGGACAGGTGCGAGAGTCGGGACCATTGAAGGCAGAACATACTCCTCTCCCACTCCTACTGGAACTGAAGGTGGTGGCGACACCGGCACAGGTGGTGGAGTGCCAGGGACTGGGCTTGGAAGAAGGGGTGATGGTGTTGGAGCAGCTGGTGACCTGGGAGGTGGCAAAAGAATGGGGCTCGGTAGTTCTTGTTTGACAGGTCCCGTTTCCACTGGTGCCGCTGGTGTCACTGGTGATCGCTGGAAAAGCCTTTCTGAAATTCAGTTCGTTTTAAAATTCTTAACTTTCACATGGTCGTCGGCTCAACATACTTTTCTGGCGCTTTTGCAAACTCAATCCGATCATTGCTAATAATAGTAGCAAACCAAGAATAATGCAAAGTGACAGGAGCCAAAGCCACGGGCAGAGAATGTCACATTGAGAACAGTTGCCTGAAATAAAGCCTTTTCATTTATGCTCCTGAAACTTAGAATTGAATTTCGATATTTTTTTAGGTTATTTATCGCAACTGCTTGCCTTATAATTTAGGACCGCATAGAAATCGAATATCAGATATACGGCAGATGTGTGACCTCGACGAAATTAATGACTGTGCATATCACCATGTTATACACTGATATCTGATGACTGGTCAACAATGCTGCTACTTACGATACTGGCATCGATCACCATGGTAATCATCAGTGCACTCGCAATAAAAGGCACCAATCCGATCATAGCATGTGCCATTATTCATGCAAGGCGAGTTTGCACATTCATCGATATCTGTATGAAAGATGATCCTTTTAGCATTCATATTTTCCCTACATGCACGCGCACTTTGGTCCTCGCCTCAAAAAACTTACGTATCTCGCACAAACTTCCATTATATCCATGTTGACAGGCGCAACTGAACCGCGCCGATTCTAATTCAGGCACGCATGTACTATTGTTCTGACATGAGCTGGTCTGGCAGGGGTTAATCGACTGTGGCAGTTGTAGCGATGATGCTAAAATTGGAACGATATCAGACTGAGGAGTGATTTTCAGCACTCTTAAAGAGACCAGCCAGCTTTTGTAGCTGCGAGTAATTGGCTTATCAAGGTATGATTTCCAGCTTGCTATCAGAAAGGATTGGCTTAAAACGGCTACCGGAAGCTTCGTTATTTAGGACACATCGCGTTAATTTAATGCCAGTCATAAGCGCTCGAGAAGACTTCTAGGCTAGCACGAGTATGCACACGTAGAGATGTTGGAGCGACCTCATGGTCAGAGGCCAATAGAAAAATTAGCCGATTTGATCCTATCCAAGGTACATAACTCTGTTGGCCGCAGTGGAGATTTGGGACAGCATAATCAGGAAACTGATCTCAAGAACAGCACACACAGTGTATGTAAACAAAATCGGTGCCACCAAAGACTCATTGATAATCTGTCAGCGGGTCATATACTTACATATGGGGAACTGGCATCTATCGCCTTGATAACCGTTCGTGCAATTGCAATAGAATTCACCAACACGATCATAACAAGTTCCGCCATTCATGCAAGGGCCGCTTGCACAATCGTCGATATCTGTAATGTATCGATTCTGATCGACATCTCTGCATATTACCCCATATATCTCCAGGAACGGGTAACTTACTGTTATCGCAGAAAGTCCCGTTATATCCGTGTTGACAAGCGCAAGTATACTTGTTCGAATTGAATTGAGGTACGCAAGTGCCCCCATTGTGGCAAGTGTCACCATCGCATGGATTCGATTGCTTTCCTAGTACGCAAGAATGTGCTACAGTATGCTCACTTTTGAAGACCGCCTTCCATGCAAATGATGCGGTTGATGTACCAGCCTTCCCGGTGGTCGCGAGATCGACACTCTCCCATGGCTAAGAGACGCCAACCTCTCGGCTTGATGTTTCAGCTGCAGGTGTAGTCGCAAGAATTACCTTCCTTCAATCGAACTTTATTGTCCCAGAGACTTCGCTCTCACATCTCCCACCTCCTGGGTGAGGGGGTACCGATCTCCAACCGCCAGCAGGAATGCTGGTTACAGACAAGCAATTTATAAGCAACTGTAGTACGCCTGGGTCCATATGGGGACACTGGTGAGACTTTTACACCATGCTGGTGAGACTTTTACACCACGCTGGTGAGACTTTTACACCACGCTGGTGAGACTTTTACACCACGCTGGTGAGACTTTTACACCACGCTGGTGAGACTTTTACACCACGCTGGTGAGACTTTTACACCACGCTGGTGAGACTTTTACACCACGCTGGTGAGACTTTTACACCACGCTAGCGCACTGGAATACTTGGGGACCCAACCAAGTATTCCGACCTGATCCATGGCGGGTGGACGGGGTGACGCTCTCAGATGCCACAGAGGACCAATAGAGCCTCTTATATCGATATTCACTCTCTCAGCTTGGACAAGACAAAAGCCTCTAGAGTCAAATTAACGCATACTCCAACAATATCCAAGGGAAATCATTATTTCAAATAGGTTCGAGGCCAAGTTCTACCAAATAACTCATTAATTCATGCCTAATAAGTCAGCCTAAACACCTTATCAGCATTCGCTCAATGAGCACAGAGTTCTAGTTGCTTTACCACTTTATTCTTATCCTGCGCTAAAAATCATGACATGGCAGTGTGTCCATTGAGTGGGCTTTACCGCAAACCACATAGCACTGTCGCACTATTCAGGTGTTCCATGCTACCTTGGAGGAACTGTATTTATTATACTACTGTAAGTATATTTATTAAACTACTGTATTTTAGGGTGGAATTATAAACAGTTTTACGGCATACTCAGTACATTAGAGGCCTTTACGATTAGGTTTTAGAGATCTTTCTCACAAGCATCCTTACCCTGAATCTGGGCACACAATGGTTTCACCAAGGACATCAAGTCCGGAAACGATTCCACATGGAACATTCGCCTGGAATCACCGCCTGCTATCAACAGCAGCTCCTGCTCATCCACCTCGTCCCCGATACCGATGGCGATCATTTGTATGTGTCGACACGAGGCTTCTTCCAGTGGTCTGTTTATGCCCAGAAAACCATCATCCTGGCCATCGGTCATCACGATCATGACATCAGTACTGCACGCACGATCACCAGATTTCTTGGCGAAGCCTTCATCCAGGGTGAATTGAATTGCCTGAAATGCCAATTCGTAAGTGAGACAGTGATTTGACACACTCTACAAAAATAATGCACGCTTTTGGGCATGATTTTTTGTTGCGAAGTGATGCTGACAGTGAGTGAGATATGCCTGCATTTGGCAAATTCTCCTACTGTATGTTTTCATAAATACAGCTATATTAAAAATTTATACGTACAGTATATTATTGTGCTTGACTACAGTTTCAACAAGTCTACGAACAGGTTTCTGCCAAGCAATCTATGAATAGGAATTGCGGTTTTAATGTGCAATATATAGCATAAAAATGCGCATAAACTTATAAATACAGCGCTCCATACTGAATATTACGACAGAACAACAAGAGAATTTATCACCTACAGTATAACTGCATTTATACGCACACCATACATGCAGTATGCACTGTACATGGTATCCTGCGTGTCAGCGAAAAGATACGATTGTGTGAATGTAATAATCAGAGTATTTGTAAAGTGAGCCTTGGATGAGTTGATATGATGTCATGTCTTCTATCGCATCTGTAGTGGCTACATACACTTGTATAACATGAAAAATCGTTATACTTACTTCTCCGATGGCAGTATTACCGAATAGATAATTGATTTTATCAATAGCATCCACTATTTTCGACACATTATAAAATGTATTCAGCTGTAGTTCCATGGCATTGATATTACTGAACTGTATAATTCCAACCCTATTCTCGTTCTGGCCAATTGGAAGAGTCCTGACGACACTTTTCAAAAATGCTCTGACCTTGTCAAAATTCTCAGGTCCTATGCTACCACTACCATCCACAACGAAATAAATGTCCAATTTGGTATCTAGTTGGCAAACTGAGCCAAGAGCAGTTCCAGCTGCCATTTCCAATTATTAATAGCTTTATGGTAATTTAAAAATTTTGAGACCTGCTAAAAAGATACGAGGGGACCTTTTTAATGCAACAATCCACCAACGGTCCCGCACGCACCTACCAGGGGTTCGATAGTCTGTTTTATGCTGGATGGCCCATATTTTATTGACTAGCTGTCGCGGCAGCCTTGGTGCCGCCATGGGAACCAATGTGTAGCTTCGACCGTTGATAGCAGCAAGTAGCTGCGGTGGCATTATAGGCATGGCTTGTGTAAAGGTGCGGTGAGTAGAAGGAAAAAGCACAAGACTCTTTTCTTTGAGGTTTTCGCGGAAAAGGTAGAATACGTACAAGGTACTTTATGTTAGTGATAACAAGCACAGCATAGATCACTATTAAACAAGTGCCCCTCTCGATCTGATTCCGGGTCTGTGGCCTAGCGGCGTCTGCCTCTCAGGCTAAGCGCGCATTTACAGGGGAGGGTTCAACTCCCGCCTGGGTGAAAAATGATTGTCAAATATGTGTTCCCTAGCCATCGAGTGCGCCTTATAGTGCTTGGCTATGGATAAAATATGACATGACATGATTCTCAATTTTGTCTGCACATTTAACAACACTGATCAGCGGTAGATCAGATCATTGTTGAATTTTGCTTTTCCATGAGGGAAAGATGACGGAAGAATATAAAACCCTGACATTTAAACTGATCTGGACTAAATCTCACATACTGTACTGCCGCGACACATAGGCATCCACATCCCAAAATTGTAACTATATGAGGTTGGAGAGGTGGAAGCAGCTCACGAGCAGAGGAAGCGATTCTATTGCTGGTGTAACCAGCATTCCTGGCGGTCAGGAGATCGATACTCTTCCCTGGCTGGTAGACGTCAACCTCTCCAGTTGATGTTTCTAGTGCAGGTACAGTATAGTCGCAAGGCTTGCGTATTTTCAGTCTGGATTTTTGTCACGGAGACTTTGGTCTCTCACTTCCCCACCGCCTGAGTAAAGGCTGACACTGGCTGAATTTTTTAATGATAAACAATGATCGGACTGTCAGGCCCAGAGTAAGTCGGTTCTCCGTGAAAATCGTCTGCTGATTATACAGTACACATTCACTGGTACAGTATCATTCATGCTGCCAGATGTGAGAACTCTTTTCGATGACATCGCGTG
The DNA here is from genome assembly GCA_030248295.1 of Mesodorylaimus sp. YZB2_4. Classification (NCBI taxonomy): domain Eukaryota; kingdom Metazoa; phylum Nematoda; class Enoplea; order Dorylaimida; family Dorylaimidae; genus Mesodorylaimus; species Mesodorylaimus sp. YZB2_4. Next base: position 286,085 of record JASANH010001344.1, on the reverse strand, counting down.
CATTCAATATTGATTACTTCAATAAAGTCTGCGTAAAGTCCGTAGGTTCCATAAACTCTGTACCATAAAGCCTGCGTTTACGGGCCTCGTACAGTATATCTGATAGCCTTATCATAAACCTGTATCTGTTTTCCACATTCTTACATCAAATGCTGTACCTGATATCAACCTTATCCAATGTCTGGTGGAGGAAAACCAGAAATGCAGCAAAGACAGCGCTCCCGCAATGTCGTACAGGGAGAAAAAAGTTTTGAAAGTAACAACTCAAACATGTTATCGCACCGCTTATGATATTATTTTGAAGCATCTTTTTTCAACTTTCTTTCATCCACTAACCACATGGAAACATGATTTTGCTGCCACCGTCACCTCCACATGGCCCCTATTCCTTTCTAGTTCGCACGTCGAAGTCAGCAATTACACGCCTTTCTTCGCAGTCGTGCCGTGTTGATAATAATAAGTTATAGTGGAAAATGGTTGCCATAAAAAGTGTAATCTTTAGCGGGTCACTAGTGTAAAACTGTTTTAACCTCAACCGACATGAATAGGGTATGGCTTTTGTGAGTGGCGGAATACTGTATTTGGGTCGAGCAGTATGTGGAATGATGGTAATCGCCTTTTCCCCTTTTCTTGTGCCCATTCAATTGTAAGATTGAGGAATGGCCTAGAAAAAATGACGAGCGCGCGAGGACCGATGAATGCCCTCAGCGGCTAGGACATACTGAGTGCAATTACGCAAGAAGACATCAAGTTCCGCGAGGTGTTTATTGTCATAAAATGGCCGATGGGGAAAGAGATGCGAGTTGGATAATGTGTAAAAGTTAGAACTATTGACTTTTTATCTCGTAACTGTCGTTTTGGAAAACGTGAATTCCCATTTTTGGGTACTGCCTTGAAGAAAGAAAAATTGTGTCGTGTCTGATTGGAAAAGTGTGGTGGTAGACTGAGATAGAGACTCACTATCGCGGGTGGAGGGGAGAATCGAAGTGTCCTTTCAGCATCTACCCGTGGCTGAGGCCAGGAAATTGTGTGCGGATACTTGCGATAGCAATCAAGGGCATCAGGGGCATCGAGCTGTGGCAGATTCTGAGGCTGGGTCATCTGATCGTGGAGTATGGAAACATGCACAGAGGGATAATAACGCTGGGTCTTTCTTTTGGGGTGGGTCTACCGAGATGGTTCAGTGTTCATGGACTCACGATTTTTCTGCTGTCAGATGTGGTAGCCACGCACTTGTCATGGCTAAAACTTCTGTCGACGCTTTAGCCAGACGGTGTGTTCCAGCTGTCCGCCAGTTGGTCATGCAACTCAGATTATTGCTACTTTTTTCTTGCTGTAGAGGTTGCGTATAGCGACTGCTGCACAAGAGTGCAGACACGCTTACTCAGACCGGAGATGGAGCCTGAGATCCCAATCGGCATGTTGGCACCTTGTCATTCAGCCGCTAGAGAACGCGTGCCGAGATCTCAAAACTTTTTAAGTCATGTTAATTTCAGTTTTTCAGATATGCTTATTTCAGATTCTCCCATGATTTCACCCCCAAGTGTCCAGCTAACCATCATCGATTTTTAACCAACCAAACATGGTCAACGGCGGTATGCAACATCACCACCCGTCCCCCGAGGTGTTCATTCTAAAGCGATCTTCCAATGTGCTCTATGACAACAAACGGTTCGCCGATGCTGCCATGAGTATCAGCCACGCGACGGAAGAGGATTTGCGCTCTCGTCTGCCCACAATGCCCTTGGATGCATACATCGATAGCATTCCACAAAGTTTACTACTTTTGGATACTCTGTACTCAAAATTCTTCATTTTTGCCGCCAGCATATCCCCGGCGAAATCAACAATCCCATCTGGTAATCACCAATCGATCGACCACCCGTTTCCGATCAGTGCGCTCAAACCTGATCGATTGGTCAGGCAATTAATTTGGTTCTTGACGCGAGAATTGGATCCTGGAGGGAATACTAAAAGGAAAGCTGCTGATTGGAAATTGGTTGGTCCGAGGTTACGTAATCTGCTTCGAGTAATCCATTCGATTTGTCCACTGATCAAACGTCAATTACGCGTTGAGAAGGACGAAATTGAGAAGGCGTTGGAAGGATTAGGATTGCATGGACTGGTCAATTTTGGTGATCATCAACTGATCGAAGTTGGCGAAGCTGTAAAACATGAGCTCTGTGATCATTACCACAGAGTAAAGGCCTTGTATCAGCAAGTGGAGAAATTGTTGCATAAAATGGTTCAACAAAACGATGGTTCTGGTGGGGGAGCAGCTGGACATCACGGCCATGGTGGTGGGGCTGGAGGAAAGGATGGCAACTCCATCACGTATTCAATAAATGATTTGAAAGGACCTGTGCCCTCGCAATCGAGCCATCAAAGGCTGATGAACTTGAGATTATCCGAAATCAAGATGCGGCTACAGAGGAATGAATATGTAAGTAAAGGTTTATAGCCTAGACAGCTTTGGGATCTATTGGCTAGTTATAACTGGTATTTTGAGGTTTTAAAGCATTTGGCCAGTAATTTAATCTGGTTTTGAGTGCGCTCTGGTTTTCTGTTGCTTTTGTCATGTGAATCGCCATCTTCTTCCAGTGAGGTTTCTTTTGATTTTGAAAACCCAAGTATCTGCTTTTATTAACGACTGCACCATTTCCCGATCGCTACTCTATGTTATTAGATGATCCAAATCGTCCAAGCCTGTCTACGCAATCCAGATCTTCAAAGTCTGGAACGAATTTTACAAAAGCGTATTCGCTACGATCGCGACATTTTGACCCAATTTGCATTTCTGACTCGTCGAAATGCCACTTACGCCCTGGCTTCGGAGGATCCAGTTGTATCGCACGTTTTGGTTTTGTTCAGCAAAGGATACGAAAGAGTATTGAAATTGATGCCGCGATCAGCGGTCGCGTCGTCCAATCAAGCGAATACGGATGATTCGGGGTTGGGAGACGAGGACGATGAAAAGAGTGCGTCGGTGGGAGTGCCGGCCAATAGTGGACACTGCGGACGGAGGATGGACGACAATCCTGTGATCAGTGGGAATGGGCACGGACATGAAGGTAACTGGGCTCCGTCTGTGCGTAATCAAATCGTAACTGAAACTAAACTTTGTACACTAATGCAGTTCCGTAGGACTTGCGACTTGGCGAAGGTTAAATACCATGGTGAATTGAATATTTGAAATATTGAATGCCTTGCAGAGACCACGAGGCCGTGTTGCAGAAGACTGGAATTCACGTGACTGCAGGGAATTCATGGGGATCTAGATGTCCTGGCGAATGAATGAGAAGACTTGACACGTTGAACTGATTGAGAGGCTGAAATGATGAGAGCATGCCGTGCCTGCTTCTAACAGTATCACTGCCACTGATAAACGAATCATTTTTATCATAACTTGCCAAATTTGTCGTGATCTTTTGCTGCATTCTAAATACAGTATATGGTCACAATGACGATCACAATGGTGTTTGTCACTCGAAAAAACGTGACTGGCCACTAAATAGCATCAGCCATTATGAATCATCCCGCGTAACATGAATTCCCTAATCAATCGATTGCATTTTTTGCCTTTTACTAAAGCATTTCTCATGATTAGATCACAACCAGACACACGCCAGTGACGACTCGACAACAGCGCCACCTACGTGGATTTATTCCGACCCGAAAGATTTTTCAACTGCATGGGCACGGTGTCCGAATGGAGGTAAGATTCAACTGGCTGTGTATGTGTGTACACTTGCGTTCAGTAATTCAGTTGCCAACACCAAAATCATGTATCTTCGATTTGTAACATGAACTAACATGATTTCGCGTAACTGTGAATGAGGGCTGCTGCGACTGTTTTAATCCACACCCCATAGACTTGATAGTGCCCAATGTTCATTCGCTTTAGCCACCCCTCAATTCCCACCAACCGACATGACGGACCATCCTCGCATTCCCGCCTCAAGACCACAACCATGCACCTATTTTCGTCGATCCGGCACATCCACGACGCCAGTCAGCTGCGACCCGCGCGTCAATTGCCTACCGCCTATTCGAGCAATAAATCCCCGCTGCGATCAATTGCAACCAAGATTATCGATTTTCCGGTCACCATCTCCATTTGCTCAGCAAAGTGGTCGATCGTCGATGGAATCTTTGATGAACTGTGGACTGCCAATCAGCAATTTGGCACCAGAACGAATTTACTCTAGTTTGCCTTGCTTGAATAATAATTGGATGCAGGGAGCTGGTCTACAAGGGCATGGAGCCAGTTACCAAGCGGAGGTTATTGGAGGAATGCAAGCACTAATAAACGGTAGGTACTGCACATATTGTACAGCAAAGTATGATATCACCATGGATGACATACAATATATTTTCCGCCGCTCATACATGCAGGTTTCATAAATAATCACTAGGATTAGTATAGATTCTGATCGCCATCGTGTCGGACTTGGTGCTTCTACCAGAAACATTCACCCGATTCCTTCGGGTACTGTACCACATACTGCACACAGTATATATTCACCTGCATTCTAGATACTCTCGTCATATGTATGCACAGTCTCTCACATGCTCACATGTTATCTCATACACAAATATAAAAGTATATCGCATATATGTAAATAGGGCATAAAATATATAAAAAATAGATGCACAGTGATTTGCATTTCGATCAAGTTTTTGCACTAATATATTAAAAAGACCTGTCTGCCTGTTCAGATCTTGCAGTATGTGGCCGTAACGTAACCAAAGTTTTCAGGTCATCACCCTCATCCAGCTGCAACAATGTTGAATGAGCAAGAAAAAATAGAGCTATTACGCCTGCGCTCGGAAGTCGATCAGTTACATACGGCCTTAGAGGCGGCTCAAGAGCGAATTAAAAAACAACAATACCAACTAAATTCGCAGTAAGTACATAGAGTAGAGTTTTGGTACTCAAGAGTTTTGGACTCCAGGAGTTTTTCGCTGATCAAAATATCTAATTAGCGTGCTAGGGTTATTCAAACAAAAAGTGCTCTCTAGAATTAATGTCGGAATATTGAAAAAAGAGTGATATTCAGATTCAGTACTTGCGTTTTATCAGGGTAGCCAAAATTCTGGACCACAATCTAAAATTACAAAAGTCGAAATTTTTTTTGTGAATCAGGAATTGCGGCTTTTTTTGCATGGGTGCTGGAGGTCCAGAATTCTGGCCCCCTCTAAAGCGTGGTTGCTGAATCTCTTTTCTAATATTCCGACATCGATTCTAGAATGTACTTCGCCTTTGAAACGAAGGTGACTATTGAGGGATGTTGAAAAGATTTTTTTTCTATCAGCATGAAACATCTTTCAGGAGATTTCTCAATGCTTCAACGAAGAATATCAATGCTCAAAATCGATATAATAGCCAAAGTCAGGTTCAAGCAATTGAATTGATCGAGCGATTCGGCAACATGTATTCTGGAGATCGAGTAGAAACTATGCTCGAATTGGATAGATTACCCGAATTACACGATGCTGAAGACCTGCAAACCAAGATACTCCTGTCAGTTGTCGTGGTAAGCTCTTACAGCAGAAATTTCGCCAATTTTCAAACCAAACAAGTTTTAAACAGGTTTCCCGCCAAATTTTGAAACTACCTTTCCCGCACGAGAATCTACTTTTTAAAGGCGGTTTTTACTTTTATGCAGCTTTCATTTCGCTTCGTTTGGCAAGATGTTTATAAAGCTAAAGAAGACGTGTGGCGCGCATTGCGTGAAAATCGAACAGTGCGAGATATCGAGCGTGATTCGAACAGTTCTGGGGCGGTGCTAATGTACCATCTGGGAGAATATATGTTGGAGAAAGCACGATCCGACAATTACGCAAGGACTGCTTGGGTGAGTCGCGCTAGTCATACTTGGAGGCTTGCCCATCTGCAAAGCAGATCCTAGGTTTTTATGCTCCGCTTTTGTTTTTTCTCCAGCTTTTGTTATTAGTGATGATACTTTCGATGCGATGACCGATGTCAGATGATCACGTGCGTGCTAGGCTTACTGGAACAAAATTGACTAGGAAAAGAACTTTGTACTATCAGCATGCTAGTGACTATCATCGTTACCTTTTAGAAAGTCAGCGAACAACTTTACCAGACGCTCTACGACTTTGCATCATTGAAAACATGTCGTCGTCTCAATCAATTTATTCTCGATTGTGCTAAGTTAGCCTGGCATTTGGGCACGACTCGACCGGCCTACACTATCGAATTTGACGACGCTGAATTCGATCCTGATCGGCACATGCGTTTTCATGCGTCCGATTTACAAGCTAAGCATGTGAAACGTTTTATTTGGCCCGCATTGATAGAGTCATCGAATCGAAAATGTGTGTATCGAGCTGTTGTGATAACTTGAGTTTGGAAAGTGAGTGGAAAAGTTTGAAACAGTAGCACTCGTTCTCTGAGCACGAGTTAGCTTTAACGGTGTTTAAAGTACTTTTCGCACTGTGAAATCTTACAGCACACCTGTTTAGTCTTAATGGTCTCCTTGTGTTGTGCAATTATTGAATAAACGATTTTTGAGACATAAACTATAAACCAGTTTCAGGCAATGGGTATTTAAATGATTGAAAATTTAGCTGTGACGAATACAGTATATGAGTGGAGCAATGCACATTCTCGCCTCGAAATTATCGTTTAAGGGGAATGGGTTCAGCAAGTGCACGTGCGCCAGAGTGACTTCAGCAATCTGCATCCTCAGGGGCTTCTGAATGCGCGCATGGACGACGCGAAGGCGAAGGATTCGAGCAAATGTTGAAGCAATGGTTGAAGTTTTATTGGCTGTAGAGTTTCTCGCCTTGAACATCCCAGTAGAAATTACGATTTGATAAACGTGTATAAATCCTGATTAGAGAAGTTGGGATAAGTATTTGATTAAATACCTTGAATCGGGTAGAAATCGGGAAGGATTGACTGATTGGAGTGTCCGCATTTTAAGTTATTGATTATAGGAGCACACAGGTTGCGATCTTTTATACTTCATTATATAGTAGTGTTGTCATAGCATGCACAGCAGATGTGCCTGCGACACGTCAACATGTGCAGCTTCATTATACTACCAAGGCGAGCTGATTCTAAGGTGGTTTATTGATTTTGAGGTCAGCTTTTCACTGATAGAATTTGAGTCACATTCGGCGGTCGAAAAGCGTCGCCGGCGCGCGGTGATCATCTGTGCACAGGAGAAAGGGTGATAAATAATGCCTAGACTACGCTGGGGGCCATTGCATAAAACTCACGTCAAGTCAACTCGTTTACGCCAACTCGTTTTCGTGTGTTATAGCATATAACTGCGTATGACATGGGCACCGTAGGAACTGGTGCGAAACTGAAAAATTGGCGTGAGTTGGCGTAAATCAAGCGTAGATTTCATGAAACCTGAGAGGAGCTTTAGCGAGCGTGCAGTTTTACGCCAGGTTTTTGATGTCATTACGACAAATTTTTGAACTTGCCGCTCAAGTAAGTAAGCATCTCCGACAGAGTTCTTATGGTGTTGATCAACCTGATAGATACGCCCGACGGCTGTCTTTTTTTAATTGTACAAGCCACGTTGGCTTGTCTCTTTAATGAATGCCACTAGTTTGCATATATGTATTTTTGTCGGTATGATTAGAGTTTTGGATCTATTGGCACCTTCAAGCGATGAAATCAGCCAGTGTCAGTCAGTATCAGTCAGCAGTCAGCAGTCAGTTTAAAGTCAGTATTCGATCAACATGGTCAGTTTGTCAACTTTCACTATCCTCCTGTCGTGTAACACCAATAATCACTCACGATCAGCGTTTCGACGCAATGCATCGATTTCTACCTCTAACTTCTTGTTTTTCAAGATGAGGTTCTTCTTCTGCAAAAACTTGAGGTCTGTCTTCAACACGGCCTGTTTTCGTTTTTCCTTATCGATGTTCCTGACTGTGCAACGAGATAAATACAAGTACTCGTACGAGTAAGCATGTATCGAGTAATCATTTCATAGGCATAAGACAGAGGATGGATAAATATATTTCTTACCGAGTTTGCAGCATGCGCACGATAAGCTGCGGATCGACATGGAGAGGAGGTGAAGTAGCACGGAGAGATGGAGCGTGGTGGCGAGGATCGACTGCGAGGTCGAGATTGGGATCGGCGTGGACATGGAAAACAGTGTGGTGACGAGGGCTGACTGTGAGATCGAGATCGATATGATATGGATCGGATTGGTAGGTGCTAGAAGATGCGCGCGAGAACTGGGCGGCAGGAGATGATTGTGGGCCGTGCCATGATGGTGCAGTACTACTGGCGGTCAAAAACGAGCGCAACGCCGTTGCTCCTCTGAAAATATGCTCTCTATTGCGCACACTCTGTTGACACGATGCGGTTGTGGCACAGGTCTTACTTACATTTGTGCACAAGGACCACATTCTCCTTCGCCGTCCCACTGTTCGACCAATGGAGAGCCATTCACCATGGCAGAATCTGGACCCAAAATATCCACGACGATTTGTTCCAACAGCGTGAAACGGGGTCCTTGTGAACCCATTCGGTGGCACTGATCACGCGACTTGGTCACTTCTGCCTTCATGTTACCCCACACAACTTTCTGCATATTCAAGCCCTTTTCCTGGTCCAACTGAAATGGAAAATACTCGTGTTGCAAATCACGTACTGCCCCATCTCTATTCTGTACAGTATGCTACCCATAATCTCTCTATCCACTGCTTGTACTTTTCACTTTACACTGTCTCTCTCTTGTCTCTCTAGTTGCGATCTCTTTCTCTCCCACAATACTCTACCGACACTGACACTTCACGCACTTCCCTCAAGCCTTTTCTCTAACACTTCGCAAAAGATGAAAATGTAATCACGCATTACTCTTGCTATCGACGGTGATTTCTTCGGCCTTGGAAAACTTACTAAACAGTGTTACTTTCTGCTCCTTGACCAAATGAGCGATGACAATCTTTTGCGTCTCCGACAATCGATGCTGGGCTGGCTTGTCCTTCTCCACAGTGTCCGCTTTCTTCTTTTGGACGTTTCTCGCATTATTCTTTTGGATATTCATACCGCGTTTTGGCGGGCTCATGCTCAAAACACACGAGCGGACCCCCTCGGACGACATCAAGAACGTCGACTGATACTTTTGCCTCGTCATTTTCGGGAGTTCTAGCAGACACCACAACATATCAATATGCGTTCGGCGAGTTGGCGTAATGAGTTGGAGTTGTCTTATTCATATGCACATGGGTATACAGTTGGCGTAAACGAGTTGGAGGGCTTAGTTATGCAACGGCCCCATGATGTGGTGATGATAAATTAGGTAAGAGGCAGAGTATGTGCGTGATAAATTAGGTAAGAGGCAGAGTATGTGCGTGATAAATTAGGTAAGAGGCAGAGTATGTGCGTGATAAATTAGGTAAGAGGCAGAGTATGTGCGTGATAAATTAGGTAAGAGGCAGAGTATGTGCGTGCGCACTATCGTTACCTACGGTTTGTATAGCTAGGTACAATCATTCGCAACTATGGCTGTTGCGCAGGTAACCCGTCTTTTTGGCCGAGTGTAAGACTTGGAGCTGCGCCACCACGAAACCATGAGACTCCTCTTATCATTATTGTGGCAAGTAATTTGTTAATTTTTATCTGCTATTTTTTATTTAGCAAAGGAATCAGAGAAATGATGTTCAGGTCATCTGCTTGCTTTGAACGTTTTTTTGCAAACGTCGGTGAGGTCAGCGCAGGTGTGACTTGATTGGTTGCATGATATACTGTATGACCCCATGTAAACTGTGCATTCCCAAGCGTATACTGATCATGACAAGACGTGATGTCCCATGTGCGGAAGCGAAGCACTTATCACATGCATCGTCTATCCTTATGTGCGAAATGAAACAGAAAATTGCATTTCTGTGCCAACTGTGATTTATCTTCTGATACTTTTTGATTCCACAGAGCACTGGTTATGGGCGTGCGGTCGAGTAGTGCTCACCCAACGGTTGACGAGGCTGTTCGATTGGCAGAAACCATGAAATTCTTCAGCATCTGCAAGTCTACAAAAAGCCCAAAAATTCTAAAAAAATCCATCTGCCCTGTTTTACAAAAAGAAAGAGAAAAAATATTTTCTTGTAAAAGGCGTAAAAAACGATGGGGACTCCTCTCTTCCATCATGGACCCGCTGGGCCGTCCTCTCACCTAGCGATAAGGTCTTTCTCTCAGCTTACCCGGGCCCTGCCATATCCAGTGTTGCTGTTGGAACGCACAACCGCACTGGTAGTGGGCATGTTAGGATTCGAGGAGTGCAATGTCCTCATCGTCGATCCCGCTCAGGGGAGGTTGCGGGATCTTTTTCAGCCCATCGGGGATGGCGTTGTGGATGTCAGCTGTGTCGTAGCTGCACTGAGATCATTGCAAGTATGAGCGTCGGAGAGGACTGCGCCGTCAGGAACCCGTCTTACCGAGATTGATGCAGAGTAAACCAGCACCAACTTCCAGTTTCACTCCAGTGTTTATTCGCAGATTTTTTTCGACAAAGACTTGGAATGACCAGGATTCGAACCCCGGTCACCTGCGGGGAAGGCGAATATCTTACTGAGTCGACCCCAAGTGCCCCACAAATATTAAAGTTATCGCGGGGGTTTCAAGTTCGAGGTGGGGAATAATGCGTGGGACCTGTCTTTCTATGACATCAAATGCAAATCATGCTTTGCGCATCATGAGTGCGCGCGTGCGTAATCAAGTTGTGTTCTGAATGTTTATTTGTGCTTGCTTGGGTTTGCTTGGTTGTGCATGACTTTTACCATGGTACGCTTGCAGTCAAGAAGAAAAGCGGTCAGAAACGCCGACCTCATTGTTCAACGTATTCGCACTAGTTATTAATGGATAGGATATATATAAGTATGCGCACTCGAGGGTGAAAAGACTCATGAGAAACAAAATGATTCACGGGCCGCGACTCGAACACTCGCCCACTGGGCACCTGGCGTGAGAGGCAGACGCCTAACCCGGCAGGCCACAAGCCTAAAGCATAAACAGAACAATGAAGAAACTGATATGTACTGTACGTGCACAGCGCTTGACAGTTTGACCACGCCCATGCTCATTTCAGATTGGTCTTGTTAGCTCCACCTACCGCGCACTTTGCCTTTATATTCTGCATGCCCGCATGATTTTGCGCACTAGGAACTGGAAGCCTTAAGAACGGTTGATGGCTATCAGTGTCAAAATGGCTGCCCTGATGGACTGTGTGACTCTGCTGCTGACAAAATGACTTGATGAGTGGGTTTAAAGAGATCACTCTTCCCGCACAGTTGAAAACCTAACCTAAAACTGCAAAGAAATGGGTTAGAGCATGATGACAGGTGTTCTTTGTCAAATCATGATCCATCTTCTCGATATTGTTCTATATACGCAGTCGCAGTGCCCATACAAAAGCGTCATCTACCATCCTTCGTGCGGTGCAGAATAGCGCATCCCTATGGAGGGCTTTCCTCTTGCCGCGATAGCAAACAGCTCGTGCTTGACAAAGCAGTCTCATCCAATGAAGTACTTTTGCTTGTTTTTTTGTGAAACGGTCAGTAAAGATTCGGACAACGGCGCCAAAGAAAAACAGGCGGCACTCTGACGATCCAGATTCCTGAAGGCGCAGCCCCCCCGCGAGATCTGCCAATGGGATAGCTGAATTTTAAAAGACTGGTTACCCCTGAATTGGGAGCAGATGGTTGAAGTCGAATCGAGAGGGACAGAGAGCACAAAATCGGCCCAAGGTTCCAACCAAGCCAACTGGGCACACCAACAGCCCCTGCAAGAATTTCAGGCGCATTCAAGCTGAAAAACTGGCATCACCATCATCAGAGGCGACAGAGATTTGGTTAAAGCCTAGTGCGATCATCAGGTTTGATCAAGCTTTTGTCAACTTTTCAGCTGCTCAAATCCCATTGTGCTACGAGGCATATAAAAACAGGTCGAGAATTTTTAATACTACAAGATTTTCCAAAAACATATTTTTATATCTCACAATAAGCTTTACAAAGACATCACAAAGCGCTCTCACTGCGTGTTGTAAAAACTCATCGAGTACATTTTATTTACTCTTCAAATATTGGCATAAAACAAGCGAGGTCAAGGCTATTCTTTAAAATCGCGATAAACCCCGCGTTTACAAAAACAAACAAGCTAAATTTTAAGCCAGCTCTTATGACGCTACGATTTTGGCAAAAATGATGCCCTAGTAGGCGAAGAAGACACATAACTGTTGGCATACATTTGCGTGACGAGGACTTTTTCGGTCTCTTGGCACACGAGATATGATGACAAACAGCTGCTCGACAGTGAAGGCTACGTCATAAGATGCCGAGATGGCCATGTCGGACGTCATTGGCAGCTGTCAGGGAAAGATGGAGTGATTTGGAAGAGTATATAAGCCAGCGAGTTTTGGTAGCAGACCACCAGCCTCGAATCCTCATTGACAACACTTCAATCCAGCCTTTTTCAAGCCACATCGATCAACATGGTTTCAAGCCTCGCTCTCTTGGTCCTGGCTTTCGTCGCCATCGAAGCAACACCAGCGAACCACGTGCACTTGGCCATGTGGAATGACTTCAAGCAAACGCATGGTAAGTCAGGGGAAGATGCTGGAACGAAGGGGGTAGTTGGGATGACGATGGAAGGGAGTGAGGTTGATATCCATGAAGACAATTATCAGGATATCTTGCCTTTTTAGGGAAATCTTATGCCACGACTGAAGAAGAGATCGCCCGTTTCAACATCTTCATCGAAAATCAACGCAAAATCGATGAGCACAATGAAGGATTCAAGGCTGGTATCCACACTTATGAACTGGGCATGAATCACTTTGGTGACATGGTAAGCACGGGGTCGTTTGGTGGACTACACTGCTCACAGACGCACCACACTCGTCCTTCGTCTTCCAGCAAGTTTCAGAACTGACTCATGCCCTTTGCAGACAAATGAAGAATTCCGCACTCGCATGAACGGATATCGTCGAAAGGCTCCGAAGTCTTCCAATGCCTCCGTTTATGTGGCCTCCTCAACCGATGATCTCCCAGCCGAGGTCGACTGGCGCACGAAGGGGTACGTGACCGAAGTGAAGAACCAAGGCTCGTGCGGATCGTGCTGGGCATTCAGCGCTGTAAGTTTTGATGCCGGATGCCAGAATATGCAGCGGTTTTAGGGCAGCTTTTCAGACTGGTTCCTTGGAAGGGCAACACTTCAAGAAAACTGGCACCCTGACCTCGCTCTCTGAACAGAACCTGATCGACTGCAGCACCAAGTTCGGCAATGAGGGTTGCAACGGTGGTTTGATGGACGACGCCTTCAAGTACATCAAGTCCAACAACGGCATCGACACCGAGGCCTCGTACCCGTACCAAGGAAGGAATGGCAAGTGCCACTACGACGCATCCAAGAGCGGGGCCACTGACACCGGATTCACTGACATCAAATCTGGCGACGAAAGCGCCTTGGAATCGGCCATCGCCACTATCGGACCAATTTCTGTGGCCATCGATGCCTCGAAAATGAGCTTTCAATTCTACAAGAAAGGTAAGACACCCGGTGCGCCTTGTTGCCCGAAGGTATCAGCTAATGTGCCTTGTTTTCAGGTGTCTACTACGAATCCCGATGCAAGAGCGGCGAAGAGGATTTGGACCACGGTGTCTTGGCTGTCGGTTATGGCACGACCAGCGATGGTCAGAAGTACTACATCGTCAAGAACAGGTAACATCATCAGGCAGTCAATGTTTTATTTTGAGCGAGCTAACCCTGTTTTTTTAGCTGGGGTGCCAGTTGGGGTGACAAAGGCTATCTCCTCATGTCCCGCGAACGCAACAACAACTGCGGCATTGCCACTTCTGCCAGCTATCCCTCGGTGTAAGACTACGACAAGCTGACGACGCCTGACCCTGGTTTCTGACTCATGTATTTTCCATGTACGCAAGAAATGATTCTTAGTGCCTTGTGATGCAGATTTCCTCTGAACTGACTTGAAGAAGGAAATTGTTGTACCCTACTGTAATAAAAGATGTTGAAGCATCGCTATACTGTATCATATCATACCTTATCCATGACCGAACGCTATTTAGCGCACTCGAGGACTAAGCAACACAAATTTGATAAATATTTTTTACCCAGGTGGGACTCGAGCCCTCCACCCAGAGGGGGTACGCACCAGTAGCGGGGGGCCCCTCCCTAGAAAGTGTGTCAAGGTAGTGAGTGACCAGTATTTCTCCATTGTGCCATCTTACCAAAAAATCCTGAATCCCGATCCTGTTTTTGCAAAAATCCTGAAATTGATGTAAATTTTGACCTTATTTGGTGTGCACCCCACCTCAAATCCCGCGCACGCCCCTGCGCTAGCAACGACCCGTTTGTTTCACTGAAATCACGCATTGTTCAAACCAGCCGACCAGCTAGGGGCGGTTAGCGCAGCCCGTGTCAGTCCGATCCAGCTATGATAGGCGTGGATGCACCTAAGTGCAGTGATGCAGGTAATGTCTGCCTCTTGGTTTGGCTGTCAGGCATTAAGTCGTGCAACCTGGGAGAGCTCACCTCAGAACCCAGCTTTTAGCCGCTGCCTAAATTGCGAGCCTTGTGGTGTAGTTGGCAATAAACTGATCACGAGGTGTCGTGTACTGCGTGAGATCGTTCCATTCTTCTGGTCAGCCCTACTGTAGTTCCCCCTGGGGCGAGCCAAGGATTTCACTCTGCCACTCTGAGCAGCGCGGCCAGCAATGCGGTCTTTCAGCTAGCTCCATTGAGCCACATTAACAATCGTCTTTGAACCCGAGGGTGCAGTTGATGCGATGTTGGTTGCTAGTGCACCGACTGGTCGTCCCTTTAGGAACACGCCAGAATCTCGGCTCCCGTCTTCAGGACTCCTTCGGAACGCCCAACCATCTTCGCTAATCGCCTTCTTGAAAAGTGGCCCCGGGAACAATATCTGTCGAGCGAGCACCTTTGATCGATCCCACCAATCGGCTGAACACTGCTGCATCTTGGAAGGCCCTTTTCAGCAGACGCCTGCCACACTTTGAACAAACAGCGCAGCATGCTGCAATACGCATAAAAACCAGCGAGTTACCTGCTGCAAAATACATATTTAAGAAGGCACCTTTCGCTCGTATCTCCTGTTTTCAGCTTTTCACTCCGTGAACAAGAGTCTCCCCCAAGGTACTGTCCATGTAATGGGTCGGCGAGGTAGCTTGTGTATTTGTGTTGCCTCAATTGGTCAGCGGGGGATCTCAGATTCCAGCGACAGGGAGGCCTGCCTACACTTTTCTGCTTTTCTAGGTATATAAGGTTTAGGTTACTGATTACCTGACGATCTGATAGAAAATCCAATACAACGTGGTTTTGTAGAGCGCGAAATTCCCGGTAAGTTTTGATCAACTTCCGCAAATTTCAAGAAAATCAGTGAAAACTGTTTTCCTGAGCTGACCTGTTTGGTTTTTAGAAGTTGCAGATGTTCAGGAGCAATCTATGAAATCCATGCGTCCAGATTACTCCACTCCAAGTCCAGCCTCGTTGCGTACTTCACCCTTTCTATTCACTAAAACCATATCACCTATAGCCCCAAACCACGCCCAGGCTCACGGGTATTTCCCGAATTTTATATCACGCAATAAAAGACACACTCGTGAACATGAAAGGACAGTTTAAATCATTAGAACATTCCTTCTACCCAAACATATCTTAGCTTAAAGTCCAGTGAGCACATCTATTTCACACGCTCTATGTAGAATTACCATACCCCTCAAAACCAAACAAAACACAGTCAACCACAAAAAGTTCAAAAAAGTATTTCTCCCAAACCATTTCCAATTACTCCTCGCAGCACCTCTGACCTCTTGTTCTAACCGCCGAAGACCAATCACATCCTTGAACACGCTGAACGGAAAATCATGCTCACCTTCACTTATCCCGCCACATGCCTGCCCATTCAAAAGCCTTCTTTGAACTTTTTCGTATTCAGCCTCATCGATAACTGCTGCAACTGACGCTTAGCCTCGCATTCGGGGAAGTTACCCAAGTCGTAGTACTGAGGAGCCACGCTCAACAGCCTGAAATAGAGAAAAGTTAGTCACTGTAATCTTATTCATGGCGGCCTCCCGCCTGTCACCTTCCCCACCACACACCCCGTCTTGTACTTACCACTCTGGTTTCACATCAGTCACAGTTCGAATGTAATTTTTCGTCGTCAATACGAATTCATTATAGACCACCCACTCAGGCTTGTGGTCCAACACTGTGCTCGGATGAAGTTGAACCACCTGATTGTCTTTGACGGTCAAGTAATGGCCAGCTCGCTCCAAATGGGCCACCTAGAACGGAGGAACTAGGTTTTACTACTCTTCTCCACCATGCACGTCCACACATCTTGGTGTCTTAGCCTGCCCCATTATTCTTTCTTCAACAGGAGATAACTGTATTTTTTCCTCCTCAGTTTTATGGCTGGTCCTCCTATATTTTTCCACTTCCCCTTTGACTGAGCGCACTGCTTATCGGTCTTGGACAAGAAGCACGAACATGAACACGACTTTATCATACTATATTTGCCAGAACGGATTTCGCACCTGCACCAGCCAACAGATTTTTTAGTTTTCAAATCCGTTCACCTGCTCCCATCTTTTTCTTGTCCGCCCTGCACCCGCCACATTAAGTTCACTCCCCTGGAGCTTCACACTCTCCGCCAATCTGCCTATGCGCGCGTCACCCCACCACATACGCGTCATCACATTTTCATCTCCTGCCGCTGCCCTGCTCACCTGTCACTCCGTCATCATTCCCCTTATCTTTCCCGATCTCTCACCTGCATGAAAAATCCAGCCACCAACGCTTTTCGTATATTCGTATAATAATCCCGACTCGTGAAATCCGTGCTCGTACGACGCAAATTGAACCGATCCATAATACGAGACAATTGCTGACGAACATTGTCCGCATTCTTTAACGATCGATAATTGATAAAATTATCGTAACACCATTGAACGTCATCATGATCTACAACAAAAGGCAATCACTTTCGGCTCAACTAAATCATCCAACCAAGCCAACACTCACTTTGCTTAAATGCGTGATAAACGTTCAATAAAGTCAAATGATCGCCATCGATATGAGCGAAACGCGTCTTCGCCTCATCGGCCGCTTTTTTAGCTTCGGCAGGACGCACGAAACATTGTGGCACTGGAACAGGAATAGACGGCAGCGGCCAAAGCACGGCCCGTTAGTTTATAGCTCTCTCTCGTCAAATAATATGAATTTTGGGGCTACAAGTGAAAAGTATACATTGCCGACATGATAAGCCACATTCAGCATTCGATGCCAAATATGGCTCGGCTGAATGTTTCGGCTATCACGAAAAAGGCAGCCCACAACAGAGATTGAATCATATCGGCTCTCCCAATCGATATGATCAAAACGGATCAATTTTTATCGATCCAAAGATTATAAGCCAATCGGTGGATCACATATCGACCCGTATAAGATATGTTAATGGCCCCATCCACCCGCACTCATTAACCTTACCCTATCATACAGTACCTGATAACATCGCCGTAATCGATAATATTTCATTCGAACAATTAAAATCGCACGAAGCAATCACCATTTTCGATAATTGTGGATCCAACGGAAATTCGGCCATCACCGATCCCAACTCGGTCATTTCGCCATCGTCATCCAACGCGCCCAAATAGTTCAACATTTCCAAGGCGCGCATCAACGTTTCGGGAGCTAAAAAACAAACAAATTTTCAGGGACCATTAGCTCACTGCCTCCAACCCACCAAACTGCATACTCTAACATCCCAAGCAACAATACCCTTCCCATATTGGCCCACCCTCTCACTTACCTGGTGGATCCATAAAATCAAAATGTACCAAATCATCGATACCCAGTTTCTTCAATTCCAAAACTACCGTTCCCAAATTCGATCGTAATATTTCCGGATACGTATTCTCTTGCATTTCGGTTTTGTACGCTTTCTCCGTATACAATCGGAAACATTTTCCAGGCCTGGTACGCCCGGCTCGACCAGCTCGTTGCATAGACGACGCCTTGCTGATTGGGCACACCAACAACGATTCCACACGAATTCGTGGGTTATAGACCTGAAACAGATGACAATCCGAGCATGAGCATGTGCTTCTTCCTATTCGTTCCCCACCCACTCAACATCAAAACTGCGTCTTACAGACCAACTCACATGTCAAAGAATCTTCCTCAGCATCAAAAACAGGGTGTGTAGCCAATACGAATCCCCCTGGATTTGTGTGAAGGGAGGTGCATTGAGAAATTTCGACCCCTTTTAAGAAAACCACGAAACACCATGACTGGACTGGGATTTCGGCGACCCCACTCATGACTTTGGATACTGCTGACCATCTTACCTTTTGCTTAGAAAACCCAGGATCGATCACGAACACCACTCCATCGATCGTTAACGATGTTTCGGCGATATTCGTCGAGACCACGCATTTACGCCCAATTGCTCCATTCGCTTTTTTCGGTGGTGCTGCTTCGAATATACGTTGTTGCAAATTTGGCGGTAACGTTGAATATAACGGAATACATCGAAGTTCGCCCACTTCCTGCCCCAAATTATCGACTTCTTTCTTGATACGTTTGCATGCTTCTTCGATTTCCTACAAAGATTACATGATCACATTGTAAAGAAAATATCCGGAAATAAGAAATGATCTAATGTAGGAATCATAAACATCACCTACCTCTTGACCCGTCAAAAATAACAAAATGTCTCCCTCGCTTTCTTCGCACATATGAATTTGAATAACAGTACGTATGGCTGCTTCCAAATAATCGCGTTCCGGTTCTGGCGTGTAAAAGATCTCGACTGGAAACGTTCGGCCAGGCACGGCCATCAGGGGAGCGTGATCGAAATAGTTCTGAAAAGTAAGAACGCATCAAGATTGATTAGCATCTGAATAAACGGACTAAAATATGACGGGTTGGGGAAAAAAAGATTGGTCTAGAAAATGGTAAAAGCATATGCCCCTTATGAAAAGACGCTGTGTCTTGACTAGATTTGTTGAATAGATTTTTATCATGTTATCACAAATTTCCGAAATGCAGACCCCAGAAATTCCTGAAAGGTTCTTTGCTACGACCAAGTAACACTGGCCCAAAAAAATCCTACCTGAAATTTGCCGGCATCCAAAGTGGCGCTCATGACCACAATTTTTAGATCTTTCCTTTGCTTCGAGATTTCCTTGATCAAACCCATCAAAATATCCGTGGCCAGCGTACGTTCATGGGCTTCGTCCAACAATACGACACCGTAGTTCTCCAACAACGGATCGGACATTGCTTCGCGTAGTAACATACCATCCGTCAAATATCTAAAAACAAAAAGTGCTGTAGATTTTAAGAGAGCTGATAAATTAAAGTAAATCGGGACAAATATCAGCCAAGATTTCGTTAACGTTTACACAACTCACTTCAACAAAGTCCTCGGCGAACTACAATCTTCAAATCGAATGCTATAACCGACCTCTTGACCCAGCTGTACGTCCAATTCTTCGGCCACGCGCGCAGCCACGGACATAGCGGCTACTCGTCGAGGTTGGGTACACGCCACGCACTTCTTCTGACCTGGCATGGCTCGTGTGCGGACATAATCCAAACACCACTGCGGGATTTGGGTGGTTTTACCACTTCCCGTTTCGCCGACCAAAACTAGCGTATCGCTACTGTGTAATAATTCCATAAATTTGTCCCGATATTCCCAAACCGGCAATGCAACACGCTTCTTCAAGATTTCGTAATAACGAGGCGTGTAAGCAACTCCATTTAGTGGGTTTATCGACGACGAAGCAGAAGCCGATGTCGATGCCGCGGTGGCGGCGCGACTTGCTTTAATTTGAGCAACGATACGTGAAAAATCTTCGTTCGTCGACATTGATGACCCGGATTTTGAAGTTGTCGAGGACTCATCTTTTTTCGACGACGATGAATCCGTCGTAGCAGTTGTTTCATTCGATTGAATTTCATTTTCTATTCGTTTCCTCTTTTCTCTCGATGGTTCTTCATCCCGATCAGGCGATCGTTTCTTTCGAGCACTTTCACCCACATCAATTCGATGACGTTTCGACATAGTTTTGATTAATTCTGATTTCGATCGGCTACAGAAAACACTGGCCGTGATAAGCGTCAATTCGAATAATTTTCGTCGTCGTCGAAACGAATCCGAATCGACCAACAACATCGCCCCCCCCCCCCCGTGGGAGTGTGCGCAACAGTCAGGAGAACACATTCATGCCGATTTGTTATAAGCAGCAAGTTGCACATCAGTGCGCAGGCACCATACAAATTCAAATTCAAAAGTGCATGTTCAGTGTAAGTCGGAAAAATCTGGACCGTCGGAAGATAATATCAAACATTAAGTCAATTTTAACAGTTTTATTAGCGCACTTCATATACCAAAAACGATTCCATCCTTCTTTTTTGGCGATATCAAAACATTTTTCCATGATCTGTGAATTCGTCATGCGCAAAAAAATCGATTATGAAAATCCGATATCCTTTTTTTAAAACCCAAATTAGAAAAAACATTAATTCAAAAATCGACCGCTTACAACCGATGTTATTTCTCGAAATCGGAATCATGTGAAACAAATCGAAATTGTAATTGATGACAAATCGAGTTCATAATCAGAAATTAGAAGAACTTCGAAAATCACCGAAATATCCCAACATCGCGCATAAGAACATTAAGCTATTAGAAGATACTGAAAAAAAAGTCGATCAATAAATCCTTCCAAACCTATCCAGCACGAATTAGGCAAAACAGTCTCACAAGAACGCACTAAAAATCTGCTAAGCACATATTGAGAAATCCTAATTCTACCAATCCCAATTCACCGCATGCTTTGTTGATCAGCTGACAAGAACTGACTGATCCAATTCGAAAACATGGCACACACATAAAATCCGTAATCTTCTGTTTTTGTGCATTTACATTTAAACACAATACTTTTTCCTCTCAGGTTCAGGTTAGGCGGGCACAGTTCCATTAACAATCGGCGCAGCTACCATTCCGCCAGGACCGGCCAACGACGTCTTACCCATCAGATCATAATCGATTTGCCTGGCCGCTTGTCGGCCTTCGTTGATGGCCCACACGACCAACGACTGGCCGCGACGACAGTCTGAAAAGGACATGCTGGTTGCAAGATCTGATCAGATTAAGACCGTCCCCCCCCCCCCCCAGAGGAGCATTCTGATTGGTCGGCCCATGGCTGTCTTGAAACAAGTTAAACGTTCCGAAAAAACCAACAGGCAGGGCAAAGTCCCGAAGAGGAATGCTGTACTTTCCAGCAAGGCCAAGCACATTAAGCCCCGTAGCTGCCACCTCGGGTCTCATGTACCCCTATCCTGATTCATGCAGAGAAATTCAGTGAATGTCGTGTCTTCTGTGAAAAAGCAGCGAGAAATTCCGCCAGAAAATCAAATTTAGAAAATGGCGGGAAATTTTGAATCTCATCTTCAGCGGGTCTTGGTCTTACATGCTCTTCGACAGAGTAGAAGTCTGCCAGGGAATCGATACATCAATGGCCTTCTGACACAGCGCGCATGTGACGCATCTGTATTTTGCTGACTTCTCCCCAGCACTAACTGTGCACCTATAGTAGGCAGCTTAACTTTTCACGTTTCATAAGTACATTTTCAAAAGCCAAACCCACAGGATGAGTGATAGTTAATGTTCTTTTACTCACCTCCAGCCGCGTAGACCTTGGGCACGGACGTGCTGTATGTGCCATTGGGTGTTTTGATGTTACTCCTTGGATCGGTGGCCAATTTAAGCTGTTCCAGTATGGCTTGCTCGGGTCCGAGGAAGCCCATGGCCAACAGCACCAAATCGCAGTCGTACATCTTCTCAGTACCAGGCACTTCACTCATCTTCCATCGACCCTGCTCATCTTTGTCCCACTTCACTTGCACCGTGCACACGCCGCACACCCGTCCGCTCGTGTCGCCCAGAAATTTCTGAATGAGAAACCATGGTCACCTCGAGCCAGCCTCCTTCAGACATACCCCACTACAGTCTCACTGAGACCACCGAGCCCACCGTACCTTTGCCGATATACTATAAACCCTGGGGTCGTGCCCGTATCGTTGCTTGTGCTCCTCGTGACCATAGTCGACTCGGAAGATGAGGGGCCACTGGGGCCACGGGTTGTCCACTGGACGTTTGTCGGCTGGCTGAGGCAAGATTTCGAATGTTGTTATCAAATTCGCACCCTGAAAACCACAGCAAATTATCGACTCCATCAAGCCTTCGTCCTAAATTCGATCATTTTGTCAACCCGCTTAGTCCCGCCAACCTGATTTTATGAATATTACCAACCATCTACTCAGTGACAGGTGATCTATCATTTGTCAGTGTCACAATTCAACACATGACCACTAGCAATATCGATCAATATCGGCTGATCAAGAGATCACGTAACTTCTCATCGTTAGAATTCAAATCCGACAAAATCGAATGCTGTGTAAATATTTAGCGCGCCGCATCAAAACTGCATTGGCACTCAGCTTACACCCCACGAAATAGCGCCAAACACTTTATCGAATTCTCCAAACACACAACATTTGTGGCTCGAACTGCGAGCAACGAACAGTTTTCCCAATCCTAGCCTATGTGCTACTCTAGGTTGAAAGTGTTTCTACAGAGATCCCCGAGAGCTATATCCGTAGCCGGGTGAAAGTTGTGATATCCGTGCTCATGCAAAGGCATAACTCCAAGTTTCTTATCAATTGGACTTTGGATCTCCCTCACCTTTTATCCTACACTAGTAAGCTATGCAGCCAGCATTTCAAACTAATCGACCAATACTCTGGTAGGTCCTCATCAAGACACCAGTTAGCCCATCCTCATCCTTTCTACCACACTACTCTTTCACTCAGCTCACATCGACGTTTCACATGCACGGCGTATTACCGTCACAATGATGCCACATTTAGGCTTCAAAAGCTCAAGTCTTCAACAAGTTGATTGATTATGGACAACTGGTTCAAACTGTTAGCGTTTGCGTGAGACAGCGTCAGAGAATGTAAAGACTTCCTTCTCTCCTGCACTCCATTCCATTCCGAGCATACACACACGGCTTTTCTGCTCTGCACCTGGCCGAATACTCATCGCAGCCCTTGCTTCTGCCGCTCACCTGTCTCAGTGACGTGCCCAAGCAATCGGTGGCCGTATCCCCGCCGCCAACAATCAATACTTTTCGACCCTTGGCATTGAGTCGTTGATATTCGATCGGATCGCCGTGCTGGTGCTTTTGCCAGGTCTCCAAAAATTCCATGGCGAAATGAATTCCTTGCAAATCGCGACCTATAAAAACCAAAATAATGCATGTTCACCAACAGAACATCTGCAATTACAGTCATTTCCAAATGGGGGGCCTATTGAGAGGGGCCAATGTCTGCAGTACGTTTTGGCAATCAAAAAAATTCCGAGGAACTGCTGAGTTTTTCCAGAACAGCCTTACGGAATTTACTCAATAAGCACACACTAATGTCCTTCCCTCCGTCGAAAACGTCATGACAGTGTGTCCGTATGGTCGGCTATCACACAATATTAGAGGACACATACTGTCCATAGGTGTCCCATACTGTCCCTAAACAGGCCACAGGGGAACTAGCTGAGGAAAAACGAGCACAAAAATGAACGTGATAATTCGACAAGTTTCAGCCTATTTCCTGTCCTCCTATGATAAGTGTGGTAGCCAGTGGAGTGGGCACAGTAATGTATTCGGCTGCCTTCTACAGGCGAGACAGAAACCCGTCGTCGCACGACAAGCAGGCCTGCCTCGAGTCTACTGGCGATATCTCCGCCAATGAACAGTGCGCCCACTCTGCGGCACGGGAGCAGCCTATTACACCCCGTCCTCCAGCCCACACTCACCAGGTATCGGCAGATCGCGAGGCTTGGTTGCCCCAGTAGCCAACAGAACAGCGTCGTTCTCGGCCATCATTAAGCCGGCCGGCACGTCCTTGCCAACATCCACGTTCGCAATAAACCGAACGCCTTCCTGTTCCAATAAATTCACTCGTCTTTGGACCACCTGAAATATTCACAAATAACGTTACACTCGGTTACAACTAATGAGTTGGTTCTTCAAAATCCAATCGGAAACCTCTTTGTCGTCAGCCCTGTCACTGGCCCGCACTATGGCCGACATGCTTACCTCCTTGCTCAATTTCATCGTCGGAATTCCATACATCAACAAACCACCGATTCGATTGTTACGTTCGTACACGATCACTGTATGACCAACCTGAAAAAGACACTGGTCTCGCCGCCCAGTCATTGACAAAGTATGGACACAGACCCACCACCAGGCCTCCGCTGGAGTAAACTAGCATACTTTGAGTAATCTGACTAGTAATCTGTCCAACACTCAAAAGTCAAGATACTTCCAGCAAATCAGGGCTTATCACTACTCTGGCAACTTTTCTTGCGCTAACGGTAAAATTGCAGATACAAACTTGAAAAGTCAAGCGAAAAAACTCAAATCAAAGGCGTCAAGATTTTCCATATCGCCTTGGCCCATTCTAAACCACTCACAACTCACCTCGATGCCCCACAAAGCTCACCTTGTTTAACTGCGCTGCCGCCGCCAATCCCGCTGGACCACTTCCGATAATGGCCACACGTTTGCCAGTTCGGAAGGCTGGTGGCTCTGGCCGGATCCATCCTTTCTCGAATGCACGATCGATAATGGAACACTCAATATTCTTGATGGTCACAGGTGGCTCGCTGATGCCCAAACAACACGCACCCTGAAATGGCACGCGGAACATTATCAGCAACCCACAACGCATACAATGGGCTTGTTAGTTGACCCTATTTTGCCATCGACTAGGGTCGATCCGGGATGCACGCCAGGTAAGAGCGCGTGTTAGTCGCTACTGCGCCATGTCAGTGCTACCCCAACCATACCCAGCCCGTACCCGTGAGGGGACCCGGATTCGAAAGCCTCCCGCCCCATAAGGCCTCTCCTCGTTAATTGACCCCAGAGAGCTGAAGGGTGAGTCACCCACTGCCAGGCGTGCAGGGTGCAAAGACGACTTCACCAAGTTCTCAGACAGCCAGAGTTAAACCCAGGCCGACCGTTTTCCAGCTCTGCCAAGAAAACTGTGATGCCTTTAATTGCTCGACAAAGCATCCCCACCCCTGAATCATAACCCAAGCTCGAAGATGATGGATTTTAAAACTAGCTATCGTTATTCAGAGTCATTTTGAAACGATCTTTTAAAAAACAGCCAGAAATACGGCTTCTTCAAAAATAGCTAAATGGATAATGGGGGGGGGGGCAAATTTGAAATAAATTGCCCCATCAATCATGATCCCAGCCCATTGGTCCCTATCTATTCCATATCCACACAACCTCAATCACGTATCACCAATTATCCCCACCATCAAAGCCGCTGACGCCCACTTACTTCGCAAGGTGCCGGGCAGACTCGACCAGTGAATTCGGGGAAGTTATTGGTCTGCAACAATTGCAACAAGGCTTCGCGCCAGTTATTCTTGAACACGAGATCATTCCATTTCGGGATGATGTTGCCTAGCGGACAGCCCGTATTGCCTTGACAGAACGGGACACCACAGTCCATGCATCTGCAAACAGTGACGATTAGGCTACAAACAGACAATAAGTCAGCCACAGACATTTTGCTTGCGTCAATCGGCATGATTTTCCTTCAATTCCATCGCATAAATTATGTTTTATCCATTTAACATGGCCATTAATTCATCCGCTAATATTATATCATAGAATTAATGGTCGAATGCTTATCGACCACAACAATGCATCTCATCACCCATGCCCTTCAGTCACGTCACACTGCTCAATGATTTTTCCTAATCGATAAATAGCATTTGGGGTTTTTTGTGATAAATGGAATTACACCCAAGGCATGCAGCCATTGATTAGATCCCTGCTACGACCTGGCCTTCGATACTGATCACTAATCCCTAAGGATCCTGTTCCTGTTTCAACACATCACCAAGCACTTAACAGAGCATTCGAGGGTGAAGGGACACATTATAAAAGAATTTATTTACCGGGCCGCGAGTCGAACACTCGCCCGTAACTGCGCACCTAGCGTGAGAGGCAGAGGCCTAACCCACACCAGGCCACGAGCCGGTGATCAGCAATCAATCCCCAAACTGACCCATCACTCATCAGTTCCCTTCCAAATCACCATTCCCGCTCACCTAGCAGCCTGGACACGCAAATTATTGCGAATCTCCTTGAAATCGAACACCTCTTTCCAATCATCCAATCGCTCATTCGCTTGTCGATAGTTGACTTTCTGGCGTTGATATTTTATGAACCCCCTGAAATCATGTTGCACTTAGTCTTCTAATACGACCCCACACCTTACAACGCACTCACTCCATCACTCCTCCCCCCCCCCCCCAAGTATATTTCTCTCGGCATTTTTGCTGTTTGGTCCCCAACATAGGTTAGCTTAAAGTGGTATCAGGCTTCGGCTTAGGCTGGCATATGACTTGGGCTTAGACTGATACTAGGCTTAGGCGTAGTCTGATATAAGACTCAAGCTTAGGCTGATATTAGGCTTTAGCCAGCCTTGTACCAGCCTTTGACTGGGGACCAAACGGCAAAAGCGCCTATTTCTCACCTAGTCTTATCCAACTGCTCCTCCTTCTTCTTCATGCCATTATCCGGTACCAGGGCCTCGATATCGGCCACACTGCCCACGGTCTTCACGCCACGTCCATTTTGACTATTATCGCCGTCTTGGCTGTCGTAGCCCTCCTCCGATTCCGACGACGAGCCACTTCGACGCTCCAACTGAAACAAGTTCTCTTATCACTACCCTCAGATCTGCAGTTCACCACGCTACTGCACACCCACTACTACTTCCAAAATAGGTGAAAATATGTCCGAGTGTAAGAAATCGAAGGTAAGGAGAGAACGGAGAATCAGCTTAGTAGCCCCTTCCTACAACCCAAGACACTCCTAAACCCAGAGCAGGCCAAATCCTCAATAACTAACCCCCTCCTTCAGAAGCCAAAGCTACCAAAAGAAAATAACTAAATCTTTTAGAACACTGAAAGTATTTTTACAAACCAAATCAGCAAAACAAACTTATGCAGCCTCTAACATAATCGTGTCTACTCATTTCAACTACCTCCTTTATGCTGGCACCAACTTCTTCCAATTCCACTGTTGTCTGACGCAGCATATTTTTCTTTATCACCTTTAATGAAGCTAGTGCAAGATTCGAAACAAGGTTCTGCAATGTATCCTAGATATGCTTATCAGTGCACACATAAATCTACTGATCACGATACATTTTAAAAATCAATTTGATAAAAAATTAGCGAGTGGCAGGGAACAAATCATAAATCGGTTTTAAAATGGATGGCTAAGAGCAGGCCCTTTCTGTCGAAATTAGCGGACCTGAGATCTCCACTCTGATTGCGAGTAAGACCCACACAATGTCTCATCTTATTTTAAGCAAGCCTAGAATATTCCGGGCCCTTTCTACATCTTATAAACCAACTTCTTGACATTGATTCTGTTTGATCATTGCACAAAATGAGCTAGAATTCCTGCAAGATCTTCCTTATCAATCGTTTTTGCTCAGTTCCTCCGGGCGTCACGTGATACCAGTGACTGCTATCACAATCGTTTCACGCACAAGTTTCCATCCACATTGCCACTCGCTTGTATCTCCCATCTTTCCCATGTTCGCTGTTCTATTATGTTACTTTCCACAACAAAAAGTTAAATACAGCTGCCGAAACATTACTTTGTGATGCAAGCGAGTCCTACTGCATCTTAATCCAGTCGGTCACACAACCATATTCTACTTGGGGGCCTTCTCGCCCGCAATGGCATGCCCAAGCCTGAACCACTGCATAGTGATGCTTGGAGCGGCCATTACCTCAGGCTCGATCAACCATGCCAGTCTGCCCAGGTGGCCCATTGTCGACACAGCCCTCACCTGTTGCATGGTATGTGCTGGCGTGTCTTGCATAATGTCCTCTCGATAGCCTTCCTTGCCTTCCACCACTTCCGGAGACTCAATCGACATCAAGACTTTGGCCGCCGCAGCCGCTGCCTCGTCAGCCAGCTGCTGCCGTTCGGCCTCCTCTTCTTGCAATATGCGCTTGTACTCTTTGGGGAAGACCTGAGAAAGAGAGCACGTCATTTATCCATGCCTTTGCTCGACCCCCCCCCCCCCCCCCATGACCACTCTACTCACTCCCTAGTTTCCTTTCGCATGCAACATAAGGGCCACAGCGGGCCAGTCTTGCCCCTCCTCGTCGAAAGGACCCTAAGGCAAGATGGGTTGCGCAAAAACAATCATATGTGAAAAATTGAAGGGAAATATGCGAATTGATGATCACCCATGAAAACACACGAGCCAAGAACTGCATCCACAGTACGTAGTGTCCCCTTGTCTTCTGCTTGACCCCTGCTTCTGATTTATACTTGCTAATACAAGTGCCGCCTATCCTATCCTGCAATACTCTATCCTCTTCGCATTTCGTTTCTGTCCCTGGAAATAATTTTTCACCAAAAACTATTTTTGAAAGAAAAGGGGATGGGGTATGGAGAAAAATTTTGACAGAAACACTGTTGGAGAGCACAGGGGCGGGAGTGTTCACAAATATGCATTCTTCCCCCGTACTGTATTGCGCATGGTGCTGCCGCTATTTGTAACCCGGTTTTTGTCCCCAGCCTCTCACATCTCCTATTTCCTTGGTGAGATGGTTACACATTCGAAGAACACTCCAGGAGGTCCTTCCTTTCTTAGTTATCGTCAAATCCCCTTTCACTCTGTCGTCATAAATTTGACCTACAGTATACTCATGTGGCCATTGCCCGTATCTGCGAACATTGTTTTTCATAATCACGTTTCTTTCTTTTATCCCTGAACTTCATGCCGCCAAGCACCATGCTCGTCAAGCCTCAATACCCCTTTCTGCCTTCGTCAATTACCCCAACATTCCCCGCCTAACCTCCTTGGCACCCTGTCTGTGTCCGCTCGAACCCATAACATCGTCTCACCTTGACGAATCTCTTGACCGAGATGGTCCACTCGTTAATAATCTTCTCGGCCAACTGACTGCCCGTCCTTTCCTGAAACTCCGCAATCAACTTCTTCAAGAAGTCCACGTCCTTCTCCGTCTCCACTGGTTCCAAGTCCACACTGGCCGCATTGCACAACTGTGCGAACGTATTGTACCGATCGAACACATAGGCGATCCCGCCCGACATGCCAGCCGCGAAATTTCGTCCAACAGGCCCCAAGATGACGGCGTACCCACCAGTCATATACTCGCACCCGTGATCGCCCACACCCTCCACCACCGCGATCGCTCCAGAATTACGCACGCAAAAACGTTCAGCGGCCACACCGCGGAAGAAGGCCTTGCCCGACGTAGCGCCGTACAAGACCACATTGCCAACGATAATGTTGTGCTCGGATTTGTAGTCCGGGTGTGAATTCTTGGGCGGGTAGATCACAACCTCGCCTCCCGACAGACCCTAAATGAAAGTGCATCCGGTCAGAAGCTACAGCTGCCCAAAAATTAGACATCACTCCAATGCCTTAGAGGACACAGCATACATAGAGAGACCCATCCACAGCCAGAAGACACCCCGTGAATATCGTAGAAGTAGGGCAGGCCCCCTAAAGAAGGTCCAGTCAAAGGTGCAATTATCCACTAGGTATATCCCAAACCCCAACATCCCCTGAACAAATTGACATCAAGCGCAGACCCTGAACGGGTATCCGCACCCGACGGCAAGTCCAACTCACTTGTACCCATTTTTCTGTTTCTCCTAAACAAGTTCAGATAGCCCTCACACACCCTATGTCCATACCAGGCGGGTCCATGTCAGTACAGAACCTGGCTTCAACTCCATCAAACTCCCGCCTCAGCCTAACTAACACTTCCTTGCCAAACCACACCCCGCATCGACATCCCAGCACAGCACCCCTCCCCGACCTACCCCACCACACACCGCTCACCTTGGCCACGTAATCATTGGCATCGCCTTCCAATTCCACTTTCACTCCTTTGGCCAAGAAAGCGCAGAAACTTTGACCAGCCGATCCACGCAGCTTGATTACGATCTCGCCCGGTAAGCCTTCTTCCATATAACGTCTACAACGAAAATCAGTTAGACACAATGGAAAACTTACAAATATTTCAATCAGTTTTTCCTGTTCTACCAGATTAGTTACCTGGAAATATGATAGCTCAACGTGGCGCCGAATGTTCGATCAGAATTGGAGATATTGTAGGACAATTCCACTCTGTCCTTCTTTTTCTCCAAAACATCCTTGGCATCCTCGAGAACACGGTTGTCCTAAAAATGAAGTCAGTATTTCAGACAACGGCCAGCATGTCACATTTTCTCTTTTTTAACACATTGCTGTTCTATTCTACGCTTCATCGCTTCCACCATCCCCTCTTAGCTCACCAGTCGATTCTCCAACTTGAAATCCTGTTTCACCGATCCGCCCAAAATGGACACGTTGGGATACATGCTTGATGCATTCCTCAACACGGCCTCGAACTCCAACAAGGACGCCTTGGTGCTCATTTGATTGGGACTAGCGTAGAGCAAGTCCGTCCGCCCCACAGCCTCTTGGAATTTGCGCAATCCCAATTTGGACAAGATCACTCGCACTTCCTCGGCCAAGAAGAACATATAATTGACCACGTGCTCGGGTGAGCCTTCGAATTTGGCTCGTAGTACTGGATCCTAAAAGACAAAACCAGGCCACCTTAGCTGACTGAGCCTGTTATCTGGCGTATCAGCTTACCTGCGTGGCCACACCGACCGGGCACGTGTTCAGATGGCATTTCCTCATCATCGTGCAACCCAAGGCGATCAATGGTCCAGTCGACATGCCCACTTCGTCGGCGCCCAGTAGGGCCGCTACGATCACATCTCGACCTGCAACAGCCAGGAGTATTGCTTGCATGCTCTAACATTGAGCTCAAAGGTTCCAATAAGACTAACGAATCGGACATTCGTGATAACAGACCAAGCTTACGCAAATCCTCTTGCACCGGATGGTACTACAGGAGCTTCTCCGTTGGCCGATGTTTGTACACTATATGCAACACCATATTGCAAGCACTGCCTATTGAAACACTTCTTCCTACTGGCACGCTTTATGTGCCAACAAAATTATATCACTGCTATCGAGGGCTATCTTCATCGCTCCCTCGATTATTTCTACACAGCTGGTGCTCACAACTTAAGCTCAGCTTCGGATTTCGCGAGTTAAAATCCATTTTAAACCATAATACAAAACAAATACAAAAGTTTGTCCATCGAAAGTGCAAAACTTTTTGAAGCGTAAGCACTTTAAAAAGGTTGCATTTTGAACTTCCGAAAAATCACAAAATCCACTCGAGATTTTTTCAAATTCGGTGTCAAAACCAAATTGCCACTGTACTGGCTGCCTAGGTCAACTGGTTAGACACTGTATAAGACACTATTATTGCCGGATCAAACTTGATTCTTCCCCATTTTAAACGCAATTCCCTCAGCCGACCTACACAATGATGGCCTCCAGACCACTCTGGAGTCTCAAATTCACCAAACATGAATCCACCTTGGCTTAGCAGCTGCGACTATGCATGGCCACCCACCTGATCTGACTTGTCCATCGGCTTGTAAGACCACCCTCGATCGTAAATTGTTCATCACGAGCACTTGATGCGTTTCGGCGATGCCCAATTCCCAGGGCACACCGGCGTGCTTGATACCGGTCCAACTGCTAGCACCCGTGCCACCATCGTGCCCCGATATGGTGATGTGCTCAGCCTTGCCCTGAAAGGAGCCACAAACATTGCATTCTAACTACAACAATTCGAGCCTCCCCTTCATAGCAGTTCCTATGCCACAGAAAACGATGCACATGACATGAATTTCACGAACATGAAAACAACGAATTTCTCGCCTTCATACGCTCCCATTATTATCAAGTTCCTATCGCTATTCTTTACCCACGCCTCGGCAATTACAGTCACTTAGAGGCTCTCTACGGGACCACCAACATTCAAACAATGAGTGTTCCGCATTTGCTCACCTTAGCTACACCAGCCGCCACAATACCCACGCCAGCTTCCGATACCAGCTTCACACTGATCCTCGCCTTGGGATTGGCCGATTTCAGATCATATATTAACTAAAAAAGAAAATCTCCACAATAATATCACCCATCAGAACAGACTCTATTCGTTACCTGAGATAAATCTTCGATCGAATAAATATCGTGGTGCGGAGGTGGACTGATCAAACCCACTCCCGGGGTCGAGTTACGAGTGGCTGCTATTTCTTTCGTTACCTAAACAGAAATCAAATCGTACTCACAAAGTGCCAAACACTGGCCCAAACTGTGCTTAGTCAATTAATTAATCAAACAAACTGTGCTTAATTTTTATTCCGAATTACCGCATTCTGCGCTAGCATCGCAACAGATACAGTCCGAACAGGCCAGGTCAAACATACTGGACTGTGCCTACGGCCACAAGCTGCCTGCTCCAGTTGGGCGTTGTACACATCTCCAGACGAGGCAGAAACCCTGATCGGGCTTCTACGACTCTGGGAGGCCTGCATGAAGTGATTTGCAGACCGTCCTCCCCCGCGGTATCTTCTCCCATTAGGGCTATACAGCTATTACAGCGCCAGCACCACGCACCACCTGCACGGTAGGTGGGTTACTGAGCTTACGATTAGTCGACGAAGAATAAAGGGGCAACCCGTCCACCGGAAACTTCACTTGTACAATACGAGTTAGGTGGGAAAGAGCGGAAAGCTTTGCTGTTTAGACTCATGGCCTACACCAGTTGTATGCGAACAGTTTGACGCTTAAAAGAATGGTCGCACGAAATATACTACATCGTGAATTCGAAAAACTCAGTTTCCAAGTTAGGACTAGCTTCTCACTCGAAATCCTACAGTGCACCCTATGCAGCTACACATAGACAGACTAGAGACTTCGCCTGATACACCTCTCCGACTGCACACATGCGAACTTACGCATCCCAAATACGGTTGTTCCCCTACTAGGCAAGTATTTTTCAGTCAGCACAGCAATGCATCCTTTCGCAAAGGGGCACTTCTCTCCCCAGGATTGATTAGCCGCTACAAGCGTTCTGTATACGATGAACTTGAAACTTCGAATCCCACAGACAAGTATACTGTACATTCTCGTCAGAGACGGGGGGCGCAATTGGCTGCGGGATGCGTGGCTATGAGATACCTATTCCTCCTCTCTCGAGGACCCCATGCAAGGGGAACCACCCAAAATGGAAGTGCGATTGGCATTAGACCTCACTCTCATACTGCTATCCCCATAGCACTTACCTTGTACCCTGGCAATTCACCACCCTCGCCTGGCTTCGCTCCTTGTGCCATCTTGATTTGCAATTCATCCGCGTGAGCCAGATAGGAACTCGTGACGCCGAATCGACCTGACGCCACCTAAAAACGGAAATTCAGAGCAAAATAAATGATGTTACCGCGCTCAAAACTAATACCTAATACGGCATCAATCAGATGACTGGTCTTTCGATCGAGCCCCCCAGCCATCTTACTAGAGCCCTATACCAGCCCTCGGACCACCACATCACAAACCCTATAGCGCTCCTCCACAGAATCTACTGAGCCAACTAAACTGGCCACGACCAGACAAAAACCTTCTCCCATCACGTTTACTGCTTAGCGTTCGTTCGGGATCGGGAGTGGGACTTGCTCAATCACGATTGATCGGGATTGCAAGTGTTTTTTCACTTTTCATGGGCTGTAGATGACCTACCACCCACGTTGAGTGGCCAGCAAATAGAGCCAAAACTCCATATTTCCTTGAATAATTTTAAGTACAGTATTTATCACTGCGTTTAAAATCAGACAACCAAAAAAGGGGAGAATATGTAAATTAGCAAACAAATCCCTTCCTTTCCCTCCTAATTTTCTCCAGCTTTCCCTTGTGCCACATCCCCCTCCCCTCCTATAACACCCTCTGCCATTCAAGTGCACTGATAAGTGTTTGGCCAGAGAGTAAATAGCATAGCATAGCAACATTCAATCCAAGCCATTTCTGATCGGGATCCCGAACGAAAGCTATATTGTACATACTGAAACTGCTACATTGTACACAGAGAATATGCTACTTTGGATCCCGCTGCAATACACAACCAAGCCGTCTCGCATACCTGCTTGATAGCCGATCTGGTATTGAATTCAGGATCCTGGTCCATATATCGTTCTGGCTTCTCCCCGCCTTCGCCCGTGTTCGATTTGGCTTTGATTCGATTCATGGCAATGGCCAGCGTGGTGTGAGTTTCCCACGAAATACTGCCAAAACTCATGGCCCCTAAAATAGCAATCCCTCACGGAAAATGTTTCTTCCTTGTGACATAAAGCAGCTTTGCTCTAACATAATCGATGACTCATAGAATTTACCTCACTAACAAAACACACCCTGGGCCCTGACCCGCACTTGACCCGAGCTCCCCTCTGGGTTGGCTGGTGTGGAGCTTACCAGTCACAAATCTCTTGACAATCTCCACCGCCGATTCCACTTCGTCCAAGGGCACAGGCTCGATGGCGTACTTCAATTCCAACTGTCCGCGCAAGGTGCACCACCGACTCATTTGATTGCTGGCCTTGGTGTACTCTTCGTAACTCTTCGGGTCGTTCAATCGCACCGCCTGTTGCAGCTTGGCGATGCTGAGGGGGTCGTTGATGTGCTTCTCTCCTCCTTCCCTCCAATAATACACCCCCTCGCTCACCAACGTCATGTTATCACCTTCGCGGGGCGTGTAGGCGTAGAAGTGTCGTTGCAAGGCCTCCTTGGCCAATATCTCGAACGTGACACCGCCCAGTCGCGACACGGAATTGGTGAAACACTTACTGATCACCTCGTCCGCCAAGCCGACAGCTTCGAAAATTTGGGCCCCTTTGTACGAGTGTAAAGTAGATATGCCCATTTTGGCCATCACTTTGCAAATGCCTCGATAGCAAGCGTCGCGGAAATTCTCGAAAACGTGATGGTCGGTCAATTGCGTGTCGAGAAGATTCATTTGGCGAAGACGATACAATGTCTCGTACACAATGTACGGACAGATGGCATCGGCACCGTAGCCCAATAACACGCAGAAATGATGCACTTCCCTGAAATAGACACTGTTACATCATCCCCGCCCAACACCCATTCAGCTCCGCAACATAGAAGCCCCAATCAAGGACAGTGGCTTACCTGGCCTCGCCGGACTCAACGATCAATCCAACCTTCATTCGTTGCCTCTGTTTGATCAGATACTGATGAACGGCACCCACCGCCAGCAGGGAACTGAAAATAATGGTCATTTTCAGAGCAGTGATCTCACGACAAGCGCAGGTCAGGTGTCATGGGCTCCCAACTTCTGAAATTGAGGACCAGCAATTTCTAAACCAAATGAAACCTTATACAACACACAGTTGACTTGTGCTCGAGTACTCCAGTTCCACCGTGGTATTGACAAGCTTGACAAGTGTTGGTCCGACTAGCAAATGAGCTCCACCAAAACTTTGATCGACAAACTTGTCACTGGTCATTTGTCAGTTTAAAAACTTTCGGTGGAACAAGGCCCATAGGCCCACTGGCATGATGAAGTTCTCTAGATTAGTCCCTTTCCAAGTAGAAGTCGTACGCGACCTTCTTCCATGCTCTTCCGCCCATAGCATGGGATCATAAAATTTATTTTGATTTAAAAAGACTCGGCCACCTTGTCCGCTCAAGGTGCAAGGTATGAGACCTCTCAGTGTCCGGGACAAAACTCTTCAAGTAGGAGAACGGACTGACTAGTCCGATGTGGGAACGGATATCCATCTCGTAACTGCCCGGAACGCTGGTTACAGTGGTAACACCTAGCCTAATCCATACCCCAGCCATGACTGATAGGCTTAGCCCAAGGCCCATCAGTCAACCAGTAGTCCCTCCCGACCCGACTCACATCACGCCTCTTTAACCTTACCTGACGGGCACATAATCACGACTGACCCTCCTGTCCGACAGCACAATCAGCTGATAACCATCCAGAGCGGCCGAACATGCATCAGCGCAGATCTTGTCCAGGGCCACCAACAGACCACATAAGCCGTGCTTGCGAGGGTAAACAGTGTCGATAAGTTTAGTCTGAAAAAACGATGATACCAAACGGGTACTTCAAGGATCACGATATTCGGATTATAGTGTTCGGAAGAATGCCCACCCTCGAAGGCACACTACGCCACATCAACTGCTCATAGCCTGGTCCAACTCACCTTCCAATTCTTATAAGTCATTTTCTTCAACACTTCCATATCGATCAGTGACAAAATGGGTTGTTCCAAGAACAAACGCCTGCATTGCTCGGCCGACGGTTCCAATATGTTGGCCTCGGGGCCGATTGGGCACGCCAACGACATGACGATCTGTTCACGGAACGGATCGATGGGTGGATTGGTGACCTGGGCGAACAGCTGCTGAAAGTAATTGCCCAACAACGGATTGAACTCGGATAGACACGCCAGTGCTGAGTCGTTGCCCATCGAACCGAGAGCTTCTTTCCTAAATAAATATCGCCAATCAGTTGTGTGCTCACAGTAAGTGACCCCGCTCACAAGTGACTGGCACATGAATGTGTCTACATTAGCGGGAGCACACAAAACAAAACACAGTGCCCAGAACTGTGGGGATGGACTCACTTGTCTCTGATCATGGGCACGATCAATATTCCGAACGTATCGCCCGTGTAGCAATGCAGGGTCAATCGACGATCGCTGTGCAGATATTCTTCCTCGCCCTCGATCACTGCCGACAGCTCGCGAGTGATCAAGTGCTCGAACGTCAATGTGCCGTACTTCAACTATAATAGAACCCAACAACATGCTATTTTGTTACCTAAGCTGAAGACTTTGGACCCACACCCTGCATGATTCGGATCCGTCATCACAAGCCAGCTCCGGCCAGGCATCTGAAACTGAGTGGGCAGCAGAACCGGATTGAGTATGCACTCGCCCTCAAGGTCGAGATTTGAGAGGACTTTTGAGAACAGAACCGTCACGTTAGGGAGGAGGGAAACCACTTCAGGGCTACAAGGTGATGACCCTGATTTATTGCACTTAAATCACGACTCCGCTAACTGTCATCTGCCTCCCCACTTGTCTTCGCCCTTTCTACTAGATGCCAGTACATCCCAACCTCGACTGACCAAAAAACCAAGCACTCACCTGATAATCTCGATGCAAATGTTCCAAATGTATGACTTCCGTCCTCAACCACTTTCGTAGCGGTCGCAAACGAGCTATCTCCAATTTCAGTTCTTCATCCCTCACTAATACTTTCTTTACTGTGTCCACCAATAACATACGACCTGGTCGTAAACGGCCCTGAAAAGTTGACGCAAGCATTAGATTTTATGCTACACTGAAAATGTTAATTGTACCTAAACATGTACAACTCTACTAAAACCATTTCGCCGTGTGTTTTAGACCAAATCGTTAGTTGGTCCGATTGTTTGCAGCATCAATTAACAACTGTACGATGCCTGTGCTAGAAGACAGTTCTTCCTTTTGTACGATTCATGTTACAATTGCATTTATTATTGTTTTTGTGAGCTTTTTTGGGGTTTTTTGGCCGCCATTTGAGAGTCGCGTGATAGATTTTGATAATTTTTGGTACTGGCATGCCCTACCTGTCAACCTATGATCCTACTAAAGGATTTTGCATAACAATGGCTGGTTGCAGTTAAAAGAGGGTGCTTGCTAGATGCCCGGTCACCATATCACCACACTTACTTTTCGAGTGACACTGGGTGGTTCCAAATCGCTGACCCCCACCTCGCTTGCCATGTAAATCGTATTATCGGTGGTTACATAATAACGAGCCGGTCTCAGTCCGTTACGATCCAGGATGGCGCCCACGTAACGGCCGTCCGTGAAGGTCAGAAGAGCTGAAACAGAGAAGACATGCACCCAGGCAGTGTGCTCACCTGAGAATACTGTAGAGACCTACAGCTGTACCAAAACATCTCCAGCGATCACCGGTCGTATGGCATCTCATCGTCCTAGCACCCATCTCTTCGCTCAATAACCCTCAGCAATTCCTATAGCAGGGCGTATCGCAAGTATGGGCAAGGTCGGCTGGGTTAGAGGGGGGGGGGAGAGATCAGACCAGACAACCTGAGCCTGATCTGATTGCGTGTGAGACAGGTTAGGTTCGAGTCGAATGATTTGTATATGACTGTTTACATACAGGATTGTAGGCTGGCTGGACAACTGGCCTGTGCTTGGAGGCCAGGGCTAGGTCAGTCAGGTCAGGTCTTGGTCCTGCCCACACACAATTTGATCGCTTTTGCTTGCTTCTTTTTCTTTCTTCCTGCTGGACCTGAGGTGGGGAGGGGGGGGGTTGCGAGAGGAAGGGTTCAATGTCCTGGCCGGCCTGACAGCCCCCTCCCCGTCTCTTGCCCATACTTGACGTATCGACCCTGCTGGTGGCACATGCAACCGATGCACCCAGGCGCCTGAGGTTTATGAGAGACGGAAGTCTCTCAGACAAAAACCTAGACTGGAAGGAGACAAGCCACTTGGCTACCTGCCGCTGAAACATCCACCTGACCGGTTGACGGCTCACAGACATGGAAGAGTTTTGATCTCCCGACCGCCAGGAACCCGTATGAAGACGCCCACTTCAGGCCGGGTAGACCTTATCCGCTCGCACTCACTCGTCATTTCCATTAGAGCCCTCTGCTAACATACTCATCCCCATCATCCCAACACGCACAACTCACCTGGCCCGTCCCACGGTTCCATAGCCATGGCGCTCCAATTATAAAATGCCTTCTTCTCCACATTCATGCGCTGATCCTTCTCCCACGCTTCTGGTACCATGGTCATCGCCGCCTGAAATGTTTTTTTAAAATCAGAACCGTAAAGAAAGTTTTGGAAATAATAGTTCTCCAATAATATTCCCAGAGAGCAACATTCAATGTGGAATTGCACAGACAGCACCCCTGACAGAGTGCCTGCATCTCACCGCCACTCAATCCTATCTAGTCAGCGGTGATCTGCCATTAACAAACACTCCAAGACTCTCTGCCCTGCTTTGTGCAGCACTCACCAGCACCCTCGAGACAGTGCCTGCATCCCACTACCAATTCGGTGGTGACCTACCCTCCCCCCATGACCCAGCTGCACACTCCCCTCCCCTGGCCTTGCGCACTGTACTCACCTCGGGCAAGGATCGTCCACCAGCCTTCACCAAGAATTCCATGACGCAATCGATGCACCCCGAATCAGACAGGTTTTCTTCCACAACCGGATACAACTTTTGCAAATCGGCCCCATACTTGGA
This sequence comes from Mesodorylaimus sp. YZB2_4, assembly GCA_030248295.1. Lineage (NCBI taxonomy): Eukaryota > Metazoa > Nematoda > Enoplea > Dorylaimida > Dorylaimidae > Mesodorylaimus > Mesodorylaimus sp. YZB2_4. The sequence continues at coordinate 246,679 of JASANH010001344.1, read as the reverse complement.
GCTCGACATGACGCCTTCTCGGGCACGCATCAAATTAATATTGCCCCTCAGAGTATTGATTTCTCCATTATGCGCCAGGATGCGATTCGGTTGCGCCCGTTCCCAACTCGGGAATGTATTGGTCGAGAAGCGACTGTGCACAACGGCTATGTGCGTCTCGAAATCGGCATCCGTCAAATCGCCATAATAACGCCACAACTGACGCGATGTGAACTGACCCTGAAAATAGTGGGCACTAGATTAGGTATCGGATCCTAATCGATATCCTAATCGCGATATCAAGCTATCATATTGGTCATATCACCCTGGATCATCATGATTGTCAATTATTTATCCACTTCAAAATATCCAGCCTAGATAACTGCATCATATCCAAGGTGATACAGCACGTGTCCTTTGTACAGCCACTCCCACCCACGCACATCAGGTTTCTATTATTCACTAAAATGGACAATCCTAAACACACTTGCTTTGTCAGAGCGGTTCACCCTGTTCTCTTCACCAAAGCACCGCCACTCACCTTGTAGACGATGGTCTCGGTGGACAAGCTGCACACGTAGCATTTGATGCCGTGTCTGGACACTGAATGCGCCGCCTGTTTGCGAAGTAAGAATACCTGAAACAACATCCGCATATTGGCCTGATTCAGTGACAGACTCCCCTCGCCAAACACATCACAAGCATCAGAAGCTTCTGCCAAAAAGCAAAGACATCAAACTCAAGCAGCAATTAGCTCTGCAGCTGTGCAATCGAGCCTTAATCAATGGAAGATGCGAATTCCTGCCTCTTCATGAGCAGCCCATGCATCAGGGTATTTCGTACTTACAGGGCTGTCAGATAGAGCTGGCCTTGCTAGTCTCATGCAATGTCCTAATCCACTCTGCACTGCACCCCCCTCCCCCCGTAACACGTGCACAGTTCACTCGGCGAATTGGCACACCAAGGCACCACGTCTAAGCTATACCACACTCAGTAACCTTTCTGTTCAGATGAGAGAAATAGTCATCGTCTCCACCACCCGACATCTAAAGGATTCATTTCGTCCATAAACAGGAGCACTTCCCTCAATGACTGCTCATTGCTGTCATCTCTCATCTGGTAGCACTGCCGTCCATTCCAAGCCAACCCCTCGCAAACCCTGGTCCCTTCGGCCTCCCCCCTCAATGCCGCCGTTTTGTAGCCATGTTCCGATGCACCCACTTACCCTCCGTTGCATCTCTTCCTTGTCCGAATTCTCGCTCGCCACAAACACCTGCAACACAGGGCAGTCAGTCAGTCCTCTCCCCCCCCCCAGCAGCACTGGGGTACCTGCTGAATACACGGCTCGGTCTTCCTGGCCTCCGCACCGATCGCTTTCGAATTGACCGGCACCTTCCGCCAGGCCAGCACTTTCAATCCGCAACATTTGGCCAGATCTTTGATGGTCTCCTTGCCTTGCTTAGAAGTGCCCGGGTCGAAGAATAAAATTCCTGTTGCGTACGATCCAAATGGTGGCAATTCCACGTTTAGGTGTTTCCTGCAGAAATAACACATAAAGTGACCAAACTCACATACTTTCCAATTGCTGCCAAACACTCTGCGCCAAGTCTCAGATCCATTCCTAGTTAAGAGGACATGGTGCACAGGGCACTATCGTGTCCATGCGAACCCCTCCATCAGTTGACACCCCAGGCACAGGCTTGGCCAACTCACTTTAATTCCCTTTCGTATAATTTATGCGGTATTGCAGTCAGCACTCCAGCTCCATCGCCCGAATCATCATCGCATGCACACGCTCCACGATGTTCCATACGTTCCAGCATGGTCTGCGCATCGCGAAGGATCTAAGAAAATAAAATAAATCTTCCCAAATTTATGTTACAAATCGATGATTTATGCGGCCCACATCGCCGTCGTGATTGTTCCGTAGGCAACGCTATGATACCAAATGGTGGACAGCGCATATGCACTGCCTGATTAACCTGTCGATCAATCAATCAATCGATCAGCCGATCACGAGCCAGTGATAAACACATATGCACTGCCTGATCGATTTGTCTATTAGGCAACTAACAGTCGGTCAATCGATCAATCGATTACGAGCTAGTGATGAGCACATATGCACTGCCTGATCAACCTGTCTATCGATCAATCGATCAGCCGATCACGAGCCAGTGATAAGCACATGTGCACTGCCTGATCAACCTGTCTATCGATCAATCGATCAGCCGATCACGAGCCAGTGATAAGCACATGTGCACTGCCTGATCATTCAGCAACCAACAGTCAGTCAATCGATCAATCAGTCACCACGAGCCACCGATCGATCGACCAATGAGTCACGGCCCACCAATCAATCAATTATCTAATCCATGAACCATCTATCAGCACCCGCCCCCAGAACTGTGCTCTCACCTTGTGGCTGGCAATGCCGTCAATGTTCGATACGAATCCCACACCGCACGCATCCTTCTCCAATTGTGGCAGGTACAACGTCCCTCGGGGATCAACCGGCGGTAACATTATCAATAATTCTCTGCAACAAATTACAAACAACTGCATAAAAGGGCATTTCCGAAACGAAAATCGCGCCAGGCCTTTTAGCTAAACACCAGCTTAGAATCGAGCACAAGGAGCCAGCACCAGTTGCCTAGGCCAGATCTAACTAGCTTATCCCTCTCTTCTATCACGTATCTGACTCCCCAGAGTAGAAGACAATGGTGCATTATATGGCCAGGGTCCTTTGTGATAGTCAGGTTCATTTAAAGCACTGTAATTATTGATTCGAATTCCTCCCATAATGAGGTGATGATACATAGCTAAAATATGGGCCATCAAATCATTTAAAAAAGTTTGTAATCTCCTTCCCTTCGAATATTTGAATTTCGCGCCAAACTCAAAATCTTCCCAGATCGTGAAGACGCATCCAAATGCCAAATCCCTCTCACCAAATGCTTCCAAAACACCACCTCATTCTTTCCAAATCCAGTTCTTCCCGTCCTCTCATTTTGCCCATTCCACACGCTCGCCTTGACGTCACAAAAAACCACAACTTTCCATCGAAAGTGTTCTGACGGGCTAGCCAGCAGCGACTCGTCTAACCTTTACTCTAACAGCCCCGCCGCCTGACGCCAGTGCCAACTACTCTCCATCCAGCCATCCATATTGCCTCGGCACGCACCAGTGCACTCGCATTCCATAACAACCTGCCCTCCCAAAACTGGACTCGGACGAAGACACAAACCCTCCCCGTCCAATAGTTGGCATGAAAAGGATGAAAAATTTAATCAAATCTTCGACTGGCAAGGATAAGCAATTAGCTCGAAGCTAGGCGAGGCTTCAAATTGAAGAACGAGTGGACAAGCAATGACGTCCTTGCCATTCATGGAAATTGATGCGCCTGTTTTTCATCGACCACCTTTCCATCCCATGCGCCACAAGCATTGTGTAAAACCGTCTCGAAAATATTTCAAAATGCAAGTAAAATGGGTGCCTCGATAACAATTTCAGTACATGGATCAGATATTCGCAACTCCCAACAACATCTAACTATGACCCAAAGGGTCCACCCACCCGCGTGGACTCTCCCACACCGTCGAGTAGGCCAGCCAAAACGATCACGAGCCAAGTCTTCGTTCAACAACTGCTCTCGACTGGCTCGGCTGCATCAACATAAGAGACTAGGTACATAAATATACCCGACGCATATGCCAGCCGCCCACACAGACTCGCCAACTCGCCTTAAGCCAGCCGAGCCACACGTTTAATCTTAACGGACCACGAACATAAGCCGCCTCGCCTGGCTTCCGCTTATTCAAGCAGAAATGGAAAAAATGCAAACGTTTTTCCAAATATCAGTAAATCTTAGATTCAGATTCAGTCAATCGATAGCCATTGAATCAACGCCCAATCCCATATCCATGCCAGGGGGCCAGTAGGCTATGCTGCTGACCAAGACTGATTCTAGTCCACTCACACAAATAGCAAGGAGAACAGGGCAGCACTTGGGAGGGGCTTACTCACATCAGACCAGGCCAGCCGCAATGCACTGCACAACACAACTCCACAATCGAAACTAGAAGCAAAACAAGGTCGGCTGGCCAACGCACGTGCAAACCATGCGCCTGACAATTTTGAAATGGCAAAGTCGAAAGTGCGAGCAGCATGTTGTGCATGTCGCTCAGAAATGATGCCAGCATGGCCGACGACACCCGCGCGCAGATAACCAGCCAAAACAGATTCAAACCCGTCACCACATGTTGACTGACTGCACGTCAGGCCAAATGTCTGATCAACATTGGCGTGCTGCCCAGTTCGAGTGGAATTTCCTGCATTGAACACACTGACAGTCAAAACAAAAACACATTCGAACCTGAAAAACCACCAACATAATCAGACAAAAAGCGGACTTCTATCCTGCATTTGAATAATGACTGTTTCCCGCCAAAATTCGAATTTTGTCAGAAAAGTCACATCTGCGTGAAATACCTCCAGCGTTCTCTAAAAGACAGGCTGGATCGAAAAATTTTCTGGACGTTCTTCGAGAACGGGTGCACAGGAATACAGTTCGAAATGCCGAAGATCGCTCGATAAATCAGCTGCTGCAGGCATTTTCCCATGCTCAGGGCCAACTGTTCCACCTCACGATCGCTGACAAAATCGATCCAGGTTCGACATGAGACTGGGTGGGGGTTCGATTCCCGCTCGAAGCTAAGCCATTCTTTCTTCATATCACCAGAATTATTTCTATTTTCCAAAAAATGTGTCAAACTTCTTTTCCATTTCTCTCTTTTACTGTCACGAATTTCCCCTTCATTCAACCGCAATGTTCCCATGCAGCTGAAAAAAAAGCTACTAAAAAATGAGAGTCCCATCCCAAACGATCCCACACAGGCCTCGAATCGTTTAATTTGCTTTTCTGCCCCCGGGGTCGAAAGAGTGAGCAATGCGCTTGTCTATCTCTCAAAATCAATAGATGATCCGAAAGACCCTTCCAAAAACGAGCCAAAAAATAATTTATGGACTGTGAAATGTCAGAACTTCAAAATAGAATGATCCTAAAGAAACTTGAGAATCCCCACCAGTTGAGGCTCCTAAAGATTGCATCTGACCCTACCCACAAGTGATGACAGACAGCCGCATGCACACCCACAAATCTCATTACGCCCATCTGACAATGCCCCCCCTGCACACAGTTGGGAGCACCCGTCAGAGTGATGTTTCAGCCATATGACTTATCGGAAGATTTGATTGGCCAACCTAATCACTCCATCCAGCGGTATGTGGGCACACGAATAAGACATAGCTGAATGAATATGCACACAATCTCAAAAACAATCGACCACGCCACCCTTCGCTCAAAAACCCCTTTGCTAGTCCTCTTCGCAAAATAAGTTCATAAAAGCATCCACTTTGGCTCGAGTCGCCCCTTCGTTCATCAACGGCGAGCATTGAAATGCAAGCAAAGAAATCCCTGGCCATCTAAGATTTCTCCGCCTGATCCAGCACCGCACGTCATCGAATCAATGGGGACTCGATGTGCTGTTTTGCGAGAGAATTTCTTCAACTGGAACAAGAGCAACACTAGAAATCTCGATTCTGAGCACTTCTATTTCGAGCACCCTCCCAACTGCCTAGCCAGCTAGTAAAGCATACCGGGCGGCCATTCGATCGATTCTTTTAAACCCCCCAGCCAACCAGCATGCATTTTGTGAAGGAGGGCGTCGAGCGAATCGGCTATGTACTTAGCTGCATGAATGGATGACTCCCAGCCAAGGCAAGCTTTTTCCATGTCCAACAAAATTGTTCTATAATTACTATTCTCCAACGATACAACACCCTCCTGGCTAGGTGCCATCTATGGACGAGGTCCGGATGTTGACGGGATGTTTGCGTGCATGCAAATCATTCACGTTTCCCGCCATTTTTCGATTTAAATTTCAAGTGGAAAAAAACACATTTTTCGTTATCCGTTTTTGTTAAAAACAAAATACGATCATCTGCTACTTTCTCTGACATCACTATCCCTTTCCTATTTCTGACATTAGCGCGCAGTACTAATTGCCACATAAAGTCGCCGATTAGCTTCTTGTGTTTGAAAGGTTTATAATACCAATTTGAAATATAAACAACTGTCTTTCTTTTTGGCAGATATTCTGAGAGACTCGACCCATACGGAATCTGCTTGGCCAGTCGAATGTTTGACCCCTTTTTTAGGTGCTCTGCCGAAAGCACTCACAAAACTGATTGTCTTGGCTGAAGTAAAATTTTTTAAATGCCTATATATGGAAGAGTAGCACATTACACGTCAAAAGTGGTCACTTTTGGTCAAAAAATCATAATTTGCTTATTTTGGGGCCTAGAACAATTTAAAAAATACAGAAATGACCGCTACATTCTGAGGAATCCGAATCTTTTTTTAAAAATTAGCCTAGCTATAACCGTTCACGAGATATTCAACAAAAACCGTCCATGATCAGCCGTGATCAGCCGCATAATCGATTATGGGCAAATTATTAAAACCTTCAAACCCTGGTTTTTCACTGAAATAGTAGTCAGGGCCACTAAATCACAAAACAGCTCGAAATTTCGCCCTACAACCGTACATTATTGTGCACATGTGGGATAACTGAACCCAATTTCGGCAATGGTAGCCAAAACTGGTCGATAATTTTAGCTGTTAACCAGATGCGCTGTTCAGTCATATCCTATCTTGTAGCCCCTGGAAATAGCTTTCGAATGCTTTTTTCCGCGACAGAATTCGTTGATTTTTACCCGATATATTGAAGAAAACTCAAATTAGGAAGGAGTGGCTGCAATACGCACCTTTTAAATTTCCCGCCCGCGTGCCTCTTATGACATATGAGCGGCTTTGGCTGCTACTCTGGGAATCGCCAGTAAATTTATAACTTTTCTTATTTTTCATGAAAGACAGATACTCAAGCACAGAATTAGACTGACAAGTCGTGGAAAATTGAAAAAGTTATAAATTTACTGGCGATTCCCAAAGTAAGCAGCCAACGCTGCTCTTATGTCATAAGCGTCACGCATGTGACACGCTTTCAATATTCTCCACTGGTTGGACAATATACTGTATGTACTGTAGATAAGTGGCAGTACAGTGCGGACAGGGCACGATTGCAAGTGTTTCTTCATATGATGGTCTTGGGACTTTGAGAGTTTTATGAGAACTGGACTTCCATCAGATTGTGGTCGATTCCCCCACTCAGACGATTCCCTGACTGTATCGTTTCCCCCACTGTGCCTGCTGGGGGAAACGACTCCCTGAGACATGTGACGTTTCCTCGCTGAGACGATTCCCCCACTGTGTCGTTTCCCCCACCATCAGTTTTGAGAAACTGCGGCTATTAAAATTTTGAGCCTTTATATGGGACTAAGTACTCATGCATAAATCTTCGTCGCTTGTCCCAGAAGACATGAAATATGCCTCGAATACTCCACGATTTTGTTGAATCATCGTTCCACTGCCATGCTCCAAAAGCCATGTCGTGATAGGGCAGAAAATGCTTGCTTCACGATTGCTCCTTGGACCACCCTCGCCTGGTTCAAGGACAAAGAGGACGAGCCTAATGCATCGTGAATGAGAAAACTACTTTGCCAAAATCTGCAGCTGTCATACTGGTGAATTCACCAAAGTTCCACTGCCTAAATTTATGTCTTCTGTTTTTCCCCGATTCACAGCGAGGTAGTTCTACATTTGGATTTGAAACATGTCTTGATTGGCACAGAAAACCTGGTCTGGTCTTACATACACTCGTATTGGCAGCGTAAGTTGGGAGTCTGCAATAATAATTCTGCAATAAGCAGGGAGTTAAAAAAGTTTTTAGCCTGAATACCTTGCGTTGAGCTGCAGCACCAAACTTGTACTTTACATTGCCCCTCACCCTGCGAGTACAAGCCAAGCCTATCATCCTGCCACACACATCCTATCACACACGTGCTGCCTTTTGCGACCCAAGACGTACCTACCTGCATATCAGGAGAAAATTATTGTGGGGAAACGACACGGTGGGGGGAAACGTCGAATGTCTCAGTGAGTCGATTCCCCCCACCAGACGAGGTGGGGGAATCTCAGTGGGGGAAACGACCAAGTGGGGGAATCGTCACGGGACCGCAATTTTTATAGCTCATGAGGCAAGAAAGGTCAAAACGGGATGTCTTTGTGCGATACAAAAAAGCAAAACTGTAAAACGCTGAGTCAAATAAAAAAGATTGAATTCAAAAATTTCCCGCAACTTAGCATTCTTGTAAGTTTTGTTGATGACGTCTGGCATGCATTTTCCGATGAGTAAGAACTAATTCCTTCCAGTAATACAAATACTACACAAATTATAGTCTATGCCAAATACTTTTTCTAATCTTTGATAAAAACGACAGAATGCCATTTTTGGAATAGTCATTTCGTACTTACGATTTCCTGATCGTGTCTACATTATTTTTAATTTTCCATGAGCTAAACAACAGTACGTACAGTACATACACCCCAAACTGCAGCTATGGCGTCATAAATGCCACTGAATCACCAGGGGTCAGCTACCCCAGCAGGGGCTTGCGAAAAGTCCTCTGTGCATGTTTTACTCTAATCATGGAATGGATTTCGAAAACACGCGATCTGTGAGTAAATTAGGGCTGGCATGCGACCTTATTCAATATTTTTAGCAAAAAGAAAAGACTATTTTTTTAATGCAGCGAAAAATGCATTTTCCAATAGAATTCAATTTAAAACCGACCAGAAAATTTGCAATTTCCTGTTTCTTCGTTTCTGGACCGGGTCTTGCCCACGCATTCAAGGTCTGAGAGGATAGGGCGAAGAGGAAAAAATTTTCAGGCCTATTCGAACAGCAAGGGGAGAAAAAAGGCCAAAAACAAAAAGAAAACGCGAAACGGTATTTTGTCTACTATATGATCAAACAAAGGCAACAATTGCAAGATAAGCCGAAGAAACAAATAAAATTCTCAAATTTCGGATATATAAAAGAAGTGTGGAGGCTGAAAAAAACAAAGATAAGGAATGATGGAAAATATTGTCAGAACTTCAAAATTTTTCCCCGTTACTAATCGAATCACATACCTTGGTGTATACCTCCTTTTCGTGAACTCCTTCTGGCAGATTCGTACTCTACTTTTCGCTCCGATCAACTATTTTCAATCGCAACAGCGAATTGTCCGTCCAACGTAAACTCTATTCGAAGTCTGACAGTCTCTTTCGTCGGATTTTACTCGCCAGCCGATAGAAGGTCGGACGAAAGATTGATTAATCCTTCATCTAATAAATTAATGTCGTTCACGTTTTCAACCAGTTTCGTACTGGCCGGCTGTGTTTTTTATTAACGACGTCACGTTTCGCTGGCCAGTCGAGATAGAAATGATAGAGAGGAAGGCGCACGCGCGATATTGACAACGCCCAGTATGGAATTCGAAAAGAAAACCGATCGAGTTGAAGCACTCGGGGAGTCGTCTCGTGACTGATGGCGATAGCGTATCAGCAGAGAGTGAAATATGTCGAGAACGCGTTGGATACGAGATGATTTAGCAACATTATTGATCATCGTGGTTAGACCTAGTTGATATGACGATTGTAACAAAAGTGGCCAAGGAGAGTATGAGAACAGCGTAGGCTACCCTATCAGAGTATGCGACGAGTTCGTGTTTCAAGAAACCCCAACTAGTTATCTCATAATAGAAGCACTATCAGCACATGCCAGCGGCCGCCATGGTCTACTAATCATCCCCACCAGTTCAGCTTTTCCCATTCCTCGTGAAAACACTGCTCCGTAACCTCAAGCTGCCAGGCCCATATAGCACTCACCCACTCCGCAATGTTTCAAATGGAGAACAAAACCAAGTCAGGCTTCAATGGGATTGTGCGTCTTAAAACGTACCGTACCTGTTCCTCCAACCAAACGCTGGCAGACACCAGACAAGACTAGTGACGCAGGCAGGCAGAATCTAACGAGTAAGAGTATTACGATCAAATCATCTGATGCTTCGCAGGCTTTCGCGCTTTCAGCAGACAATTTTCTCATACGCTCAACAACGCGGGAAATTCAAATTAAGCATGTTAATATGATTACAATGTGGTTATAATTTCTTGTCCTTTCCTCCTTAAATTTAACTCTCCAAGTTCAAGGAATGTACTACATCATAGTCAACACTAGCCTATTCTGTTGCACTTCTGCATAATCCAACCATGGAAAGACTTACACAAAATACAAATACAATATGATACACCTAGCCATAAAATATGGAACAGTCAGTATCACAGCCAACTAATTTAGGTCATATGACGCTACGTCATAAAAATACCATGACATTCCATGAAATAAATATGGCGCACGGGAATGGATAGCAGACAGTCATCCACTTGGAAATGCATACTTGGGGCAAAATATGGTCATATCGGCAATGTCATCGCAATACATGTTATGGTGCTTAGTCGCAGCATGTTTGATCCCATCTATTGCATACTATAACCACGGCAATCACCTGCTACGTGCTGAGGTTACTGCAATCAAACATCAAATCAGAACGTGGTATGGCTGAGGTTACAGTATGCGTGTATAGTGAGGTCCTGGGGAGGTTTGATGTTAGAGGTGACAGTAGGTACCGTAACCGCTGCAGACTCCTGATATACAGCGGTTATAGTACCCTCAAAGTCGAGATAAGTAATTTTGTGGTCACAGTATGAGTGCAAGAGGTTTCACGCAGGATACTGTAATCGCTGCAGCTAGCTTATCGCCCAATTAACAGTTTACGCCCACCGAACAGGACGCCTGCCCAATGCTATACACTATGTGTACCATTTTTCATAAGCTCAACTCTTTGGCCCCCCGGCAGAGGAGGCGGTTGTTGGAGGACTCGACCTTTTTGCAGAACTCGACCATCGTCCCCTCGAGCACACTCCGGCCCTGTGCCACCACTGCTCAATGTCCTTGTAGTGCTTCCTCCTCGGCGCGTGGAGCATGGCGCACAGTCGACACCAGAATTTGGTATTGATGAACTCGCCCGTACCTTTCCATTTGAAGTACTCGTTGTAGAGGGTCTCGTTGCGGGATAGCAGGTGCAGGTAGGAGGCCAGGTCGGAGGGTGTTCGGAAATCATCAACGTGGATAAACGAGTGGGGTGGTGCCACACGGGCGTAATCCGATTTCCTCGCCCCCATCACGATTGGAATCACATCGTGCCTGAAACATGCGCAGTGTGAGCACAAGGAAGGGAGGGGATATTATTCATCAATTCAGCTGTCCGAAGACATCAGCATCACAAATAAGCCAGTGGCTAGACATAATATGCTAATTTTTACCCAATATCCAGTTTTACCTCGATGAATGACCTGCTGCCATGTACCATTGGGAATTATGCACTAGTTGCGTTTGCTGCTCAAGTAATGCACGCAGTCCTCAGATACTATCTGTTTTCCTTGGGACTGTGCAGGCGGCACTATGCTGCGCGTTAAGGGCGCATATATATTCTCAAAGAAAGCAGGTTATTAACAATCTGTTCTGGCGGAGGGACTGAAGTTAGATCAAAGAGGCAAAGTATCTTCTGTTATATAACACAGTATACCATATAACACATGATTTAGTGATCCCTGATGCAAAAATAATCATAGCCAAAATATTTTTTTTAAAGTCGTATGTTGTATTGTCCTATAGAAGACACTTAATCATTTCGATAGCCTTAGTCTATCCGTTAGGGCTGACTGTTTAGCTGAATACTGCCTCTGTAACCCCACGCTATAGGATTTCAAAAATGTTCTTCCATTTTATGTGAGAGGATTTATGGTATTCTACCAGAAGTCATAAAGAACAGTAAGCTACCACCAGTTTGCTCCAATACTTTGCTGTTACAGAGTCAAGAGGACAGATTGTCAGCGATGCATTGGCAGTTTCGAGTTAATCAGACCAATTTGGTTTACCGCTGCATGCAAAGTCGGTTTATAGAATAACCGTTTTTAAAAGCTGTCCACAAATACTGCCTAAAGCCATCCCATTTACAGGCTCCCAGCAATTCCCTCATCGTCAGGCTTCCTAAAAAAACTTCCTCGAAAAAATTGTAACTGTTTTGACACATCGAGTTGTACAGAGCAGTAGCACCTACAGGGAAAACTTTGGCATGTGCAACGTGCAGTTGCAAATTGATGTTCCTTTATTGCATATTATGGAACATTTGGTTGGGATGAACAGTCAGGCGCCGAGTTCTTTCTCATCATGCTACACTGTATCTGTGCGAGGAGTCATAAACGCAATCACACATTCCAGATCCTGCGATAGATAAGACGGTTCTTGGCAGGTTGCCGCCTTGCTGTCCTCGAAATGGCAGATTAGCATTCTTTTCAAAAACTACATCTCAGTAAAGTTTGAATAGACAGTGCTTCAGAATCAGAAGAACTGATTCAATGGCCGACTGATAAGGATAAGGGCGGCTGCCAACGACTGCACGAGTGACCTGTGTATGCTGTACTTCATATATTCACATTGGAAAAGTGAGGCGCTGAATTCTAACCCGACATATGGGCCCAAAACACTGTAGGGCACTTGAATTAGCAATAAATAGCCCAAATCAAGTGTGCACGCTGACTTTGGTTTCAAATACTCCACTCACCATCAGTTCCGCAAAGAAGGTTTTTATGACCGCTTGACACTAGGATTTGAAAAGCCAGGTAAAAGCATAATTTATATATTTTAAGAGAGAAATAAATATGGGTACGATTACTGATTTCTGTACTCTCTCCAGATAGACACTAAACTGCAGTGGACTTCAACCTGTACTGACCAAGTGCCAATGGAAGGCACCGCACTATCGAGCTATTAGGGTGACTACCAGTGCTTCCATCTCGATGGCTGCTGGTCCCCTCCTCGCCACTTTCCCCAAATCCGTCCCTCGGCTGCATTTAGCCTCGGCCAGATTCGTCAACGACAACAGCAGCAGGGCGTAATAGGATCACACGAGTCAATCAAGTCACATTCACGCCTAGCATGCAAATGCTGCCTCGTCTATTTGCGCATCGTTTCAATTGCTAATCGAGTACGTGCTTGCTCCCAGAACCGCCCTTCTTTGCTTTGGCTTGGCTGTCAACGCCAGTCCTCTCTTGTCCAATGTTGACAAGCCTACCACCATCTCCACTTACCCCCCCTCCCCTCCCCCGCTACCACTTAGCTCATGTCAGCCCGCCCCTGAAAAATCAGAATCGGCCTCTTTAGTGACACGGAAATGGAAACATAGCCCCATGCCATCTTTGGTCAATAGAGTGGAAACGTAGAGGCCGCTCGCGTGAAGAATACTAATCAACGCTCAGCGTGCCATAGGAAATTGGAATTAAGCAATTTTCGTTCATTCTATCTTGTTCACAATGGACACAAATTATCGTCTTCTAATTGACTGCTATACCAGCTAAGTGCATAATTGCTTGGACGAATGCTTGTTGGTCTAAATATTTAGCTCATTTTAAAAGTACTCCATCTCTAGAGCCTACAGCCTCAAAAAAGTTTGAATTTCGCGCCAAAATAATTGAAACATCATTATTCTTAGAGTCTAAAGAGTTTGGCGGGAGTTTAAACAATAAACGCTGCGCTCATATACTGTAGAGGGCATGGATTTTCACAGCGTTGCCAGGCGCATGGGAATTGCCCTGGATCTGGGGCAATTCAGGGCAGGTTTTAGGGCAATGACCTTTCCAGGGCAATTTTTAGGGCAATCTGAGATTTTGGCACTTTGTCTTAGCTCTTTCGACAATGCCGCTGTTCCAAAGGGTGTTTTTCTTGACGGGAAGCTGGGTGGAGAATGGAGATGTGGAGATGTCGAAGAAGCATTGGAAGTTGTTGGCGCCTTTGAAAACTGATATGGTATTCAAATACGCAATCATGGCTTGGTTGGGTGTCTGGCAAGCACTTTTTTTAGGGTCTTCTTTGCATTTTTTTCTGGAAGGTAAGTTTAGGGCAATTAGGGCAATCTGAACCTGCATCTGGGGCATTATTGTGTTGCAGACCTGGTAACGCTGGATTTTCATTTGCGCCATGCGATTTTGAAATTTTAGACTTGAAACCCACTTTGAAAGCAGAAATCAGAAACACGTTGCCCCTAATCTTCGAACATGATCCCGCCTTTCTCCATTTTGCCAGCTCCACCGCTTGCTCGACATCTGTCCTCAGCAGGCGTTCGTCCAGCTGCTGCCCACTGGTCATTTACCGCATCTCACCTCAGTCCATTCATCCAGCCTACTTTAAAGTCTTAACTTGATTTACGAACGTCTAGAAGACGAAAACACGCTCACTCATCGCCTAGGCCTCCTCTGACCGACTAGCACGCCAATTGGCCCGGAATCGATGACAAATAGTCGCCAGCTGACAAATACCAGGCAAACGAAGGCCAGGCGAATGGTTACAATAACAAAATATCAAGTCAATGTGCGGAAATTATGTCCTGTTTTCAGGCGCACTTTGCAACCTATGTACTAAATCAACCCGGCCTATCAGGTCTTTTCCATTCCAAGATGAGGATACAAAATCTGCTCATTATACAACCGTAGCAATTGCTCTTCGATGGTTGCTAGTCATGACTTTCACCTATTTGCATATTTTGAGTAGGGTTGCCTTTTGGTCACGGCTAACTTGGCAGATGATTGATCGATCGACCTCCGAAACAAAGGGGGTGGATCGATCGATCATAATACAGTTAAAAAACACCTCTGCCCCCCTTCCCCGAGGCCCCACTTACTGCAAGCCTTGTACGAAGAACTTTTCAGTAATATAATCTTGGCAATTGGAATTTTCGAATGCTAAATAAAATCGATAGTCCCGATCCAACATTCGGCCGCAATTCGGATCGTGTCTCGAACATTTCAATGGGCCACACGTGCCGTACACATCCACCTGAATGTGCTGGCCCAACCGTTGCACATACTCGTGCCGACGATTGCTCGTTAAACAATTCGATACGAACCAGGCAACTTGCTTGGTCTTATTTTTTGCATAGTTTCTATGATCATGATCGATCAATCGATTTATCGATTGGCGATCACTGGCAGAACCCTTCGATTTATGATTTGATAATCCATTTGGATTTCTTTGTTGTTTTTGATCGCTTGATCGATTGATCGATTTCTGCCTTATCGCTAATTCCTCTTTGGAATAAAGTTTAAATTTCTCATAAGGAGTGACCAAATCGGAATCATATCGAAAAGTGGCTGTCCAATTGATCTGATCTTTAAATAAGATCAAAGAGGGTGTATTTTCTGGTGACTCCAATGTATAGAAAATCCAAATTTGCTTGCTCGACTGTCGATCGAATCCGCCAGTAAAGTGGTTCCTAAACACGATGGCATCAGCCCGGCCAGCATCCGATTTAAAATCAGTCAAGCGGCAATCAGATATGCGACATTGTTGCTTCTTGAATTCTCGATCACCAGATTCCACGTTCCACGATCGAAGCCCATGCGGCAAATAGATCAATATCGATCGATCATGGCGATCAGATATCGATTTTTGACTATTATTATGAGAGTCCGGTAGCTGTTGAGTTTTTAGAGTAAATTCAATCTGAGCCACAATTCGATCACTCGAATTCGTTTCTTCTGGCCACAAGGCTGTTCGATCGATCTCTGTTCGATCGATCTCTGATCGATGCTGATCAGAGTCTGCTTCGTACTTTTTCAACATCTCCTGTTTTGGACCCGCAAAGAACATTCTATTTGGTAACATAGCCATCAGGTCACCCACAAAATTGCGCTTTAACTTGCGCCACCAATTCGCCCTCTGATCAATCGATATAGTCCGATTGATCAATCGATAATTGCTGATATGATTAGTTGTTGACTGAATGATCGGACGAGTGAAATCGAAAGGAATCTTCTGATCTATGTGATCGTAATCAGTGGATGTGCTATGGCGGTAGTTAATGAAAGATAAGAAAGCGCAAATGGAGAAGTAGGCGGTGATGACTAGGCATTTCAATCGCAGTCGCAAACGACGCAAACGCATGATTTCCGATGTGCTGATCAATTTTAGGGGTCAAAGTACCTGTCAACGTTGTAGAATGAGTGGAGTGATCAAGTGATCAGATAATCACTAAGAAAATTTCCATCACATACTACAGGCTGTAGGCTGACATCGGCTGATTGGTGAAAGAAGAACTAAGAGAAAAAAAGCTCCAAGCAATCTCAAATTGTAGTTCGTCTGACTTGAACAGCAAATGGTGTTGCAAAGCGCAGTCTTGTAATTTCAGGGTCAATCGCAAGCGGTGGGTCGCCGCTGAGCATAGTTCCATGAATCAGTTAATAAACAGATCACAAAAGTGGATGCAAGTTTGTAGTGATCACCACTGACCAAATGAGGAAAGAAGCATATTTCAGTGGTCCAGTGTCCACTCTAGCAGTCCATACTTCATGGGCATGCTTCGTCTAGAGAGAATTACAGAATTCCATCACTTGCCATCCGCTGTCTTCCATCCAGCTCGAGTGGCTCGTAAAAAATTCAATGTCCACACATTTCGCTACAACTCGGACAAGTCGAAACCAGCTGTCGTCGCATTTCAAGTCCTCAACTTGCACAAAAATTCCAATTTCCCTAACTTTCACTCAAACTCGTCCCGCCTTATTGCTTCTTCTTCTTCTACTTCAATGACGACAAGCTCGCGGCTGCTTCAAAAAGCGAAAGCTGACCAAAGACGATGAGCAGTGGGGGCCGGGCGTAAGGGACGTGCCGCATGGTAGGCGGTCAATTTTCGCGCGCTGGCCGCCAACCAGATCCGCGCTCTAAGAAGCTGCTTTGAATGAAGCTAGTCAGCATCGAATCCACTCCGTCTATCAAATATCATCAGTCAGTGTGAAGCAATAGAGTTTAAAAAAACCTATTTGCAGTAGCTGAACCGTTTTTCGACTTTTCTCGGCCAATTACCCGCACCACGCCCTGTAAGGAAGAACTCCTTTTCAGTTTAATCTCCTTTTTCGCGCTTCGTCAATTAGGCCTTCATTTTTCCTCACGTTCACCTCGTCTCGGCTCGCCTCGCCGAGTTTGCATAAGTACTTTTTCACAATAGGCTTCTAATCCGTAGCTTCGATCTCAAAGGCTCATTTTCGGGTGTGGCGAATCAATGAAGCGAAGTGAAAGTGCTAACGTCCTTGCCTGGTTTGCATTCCCAGTGACAAGACAAGATATGCATGAGTGGAAAATTTGGGGACGAGTAGGAAGGATGTGAATTTGGACAAAATGTAGGACTCGACAGGAGTACAGTGGAAAAATGCGGACAGAACTGCACTAATGGATCAGTCAGCATAAGCCGGCGCACTCATCGACCTCAAAATCAATGGCTGAACCAGAATCAATCAAGCTGGTAGCTTACAAGTGATGATAACGCTGATTTAGCCAGTGACAAATCTAGGCCACCATGCAGGGGTCGGCTAATAGCCAGGAGGTAACCGTCCAACACGAATAAGTAATCTCTGCCAGGATATCAGTTGGCAGAAGACGAATGATCAGTCAGTGGCGGAAGTGATAATAGACATCGATACGAGCTAGTGACCATGATCCTTACCACTCCTCTCTCCACCTCGCCATTCATCAAGGACAGCACCCAAGTATCGACTCCCACTTCGATCACCGTTTGAAGCAAGAGCTAGAAGCGACTGTAATAAAAGGCGGCTTATTACTCGTTCACAAGCACACTTGACGACACCCTAACGACAGTGCTCAAATGTGCTCACTCGTCCAAGTCACCAAGGTGCCAGCCTGTTGATCCATTATTGAACAAGAACTAACTAGCGCTAATGTTAGCTAAGCTTATTTTAGAATCGTGTATGCCTACACTTTCTGAGACAAAGAAATGGTGTCTACATTGAATATTCACTACCGTAAGACCCTCCTGAATTAACTAGCTCTTAGGTCGTTTCGCATCGCTTCTTGTAAAATTCAGCATCTCCTTCCTGTTACATACATCCTCCGACCAACTCAGGCCACTTCAAGGCTATTTATCCGTCTTTGCGCTTTTTGAATTAGCCGTCTCGCAGGCTCTTGCACGGCTAACTAAATATGTACTGGGCGCAACACAGCTGGCGCAACACAGAACACAGAGTCAGGATCCCAAGCGTCCGTGCTCCCATTTTCAAGCGCAGACAAACCCAGTAGAAGTGAGCCCAGGACAAGTTTCTTGTGGTTTCACTGCACCACACATGGGAAGACCCTGCCATAACGTTATTGGAAGTATGGTTGATGTACCCCACCATGTTCCGTAAGACACAAATTTCCAAGCGCGCGAATAATAAAAAGAGTGAAATTACTGAATAGAAAAAGCATTGGAAGGCGATAACAATGTCATGTAGCAAAAAAAGATATAAACAAAAACTGTAGCCTTGAGCGGGATTTGAACCCGGGCCACTGGAATTCCAGCCTGTCAAATCCCATTCAAGGATAAAGTATTGTATATTTCTGAATTCTAATTCCCACCATAAACTTCCTTCTACTCCAAGTTACTAGTGGCTTTCAAACTAAGAAGCAGGGGAGGCTGGACAGTTTGGCAGATGCTTACAAAAGTCGCATCACACGTGTCCCTGACTTTACCACGGCATCACCTTTCTAGTTACACCACTTCAATAAATAACCATTTTGCAACACGAAATTGCATCTTGTGCAACCATGAAACGTCACCGGCGCAACAAAAAATCCCGACAAAAACCCATCATCGCATCTAGCTTTTTTCGAGCCCAAGCCAGCCCCCGTTGGCTTGCATGGCTCGACTCATTGCCCCAGTCGAGCACTGTTGACATCCTAAAAACGGGGCACGTTTTCATCGATTCCTTTCTTAGATAAGACACAAACGACCAGACCATTGTGTGACTTTTCGCTGGACAAGGCGCAGTGAGGGGGAGAAGACTTAAAATTGGCTACACTCTTCTTTATTCCCCGCCCACCCGCCATCGCTCATCCGCGCGCCCTTCCCCCCACAAACTTCACTCTTCCACCAGCCCGCTGGCCATTCCATTTATGGACGTAAGATCTTTGTTTCCAGAAACCTTGGCCCGTCGATGGGCCGATGGTCACTCGGCGGGTGGCTAGGCTGGTTATTCTTCACGTGGCACGTGCGTGGCGAGTTTAGTGGTCACTGGAGACATCTCAACTGCCCATGGCTTGTTGCTAATGCGCCATTACGTCCCTCCCTTTACGACTCTCTGTGCCTCCCTTAGACGGCCATGTCCGCCCAGCAATTTAGACTGGACCGACTGACCATTAACGCATTTCTTTTGCTGTCATCAACAAGCTTCTATCGAAAATAGAAGATACCAAGCAATGCCGACACCACACGCTTCCTCCCTCCATCTATGGGCATTAGCATGTGTTGTCGGCACGGTCCGCCCACCTCGTCTCGTCTGCGCAACCTTTAACGGCTTCCCCGGGCTGTCGTTACTGAAGCGTGTAAGGAAGCCAGTCTGCGCCTCGTCTTCGTCCATCATTGACTGATGACTTTGTGCTGGCCCGCCCCGATGCAACAGAGAGTCTTGTCGGCACCAGCTTAATTCAATAGCCAAGAACGTTTTCTTGGAAGCCAGGCACCCTATTCATTATGCATGCACCGCTGCAAGACCATGTCTGGTTTCGATCATGCCCGCCTTGTGTGTGTTTTGGGTGGCAAGCAAGGCAAATATGGAAATGATTCAGGTCAACCAAGCGGCCAATAAGGCATTAATATGGGACTCAAGGTTTTCGAATGTTTTTCAGCTGCTTTGCCATGCTGAATATGGCACTGGTCACTTTGGCTGCAAGAGAGGACAACTTGAGAGAACGAGTGGAGAAATCGGCTGGCCATAAAACCCGATTACCCCCAATCAAGGTGAATTCACGAAAAATGGTTTCAGATATTTTTATAACCAGTCGGCCCACGCTGCTAAGTCTTATGAGGTCGCTCTCATAAAAGTCACCGCCGCTTCTCCTCCAGCTCTTATCAAATTGAACTTCTCAGGAAAGACCACCAGTTTTCTTATCTGGTGCCCATTTTCGATACTTCGTTATCAGCTCGATATTTTTACAGTCAGACTTCCCTTGATTAGCGGAGACCGAAGAATTTCTGAAACGATCGCTCTTGGCGGGAGGGCAAAGGTTTGAGCGTGTTTGAAGAGGGCATTCTGGGATTCCTGCACGGACAATGTCGGGTGCACTTTTGCATGCTTCATCATCGACGTAGTGGAAAGCGGAGCTTGGCACAAACTACGCTGCAGCTAAACACAAAATGGCAAGCATCCAGCGGCCGCACAACAAACCCAAAAAACAAGGTGATGACGAAACTTGGCCTTGACTTGAAACACCTGCAAATATAAGAAAATGTCACAAAAGCACAACAAGCGTCGCAGATATATGACATTGCACATAAAAAGATTAGCTGCACGCGGCATTGACATGCTACAAAAAGTCTTTAAATATTCCAGTCGCGCCAACCACTCACTACCAGAGATCCCTGCATCTGCCAGTGAAGTTGTATGCACGGAGAAAGGAGAAATAAAGTTTACTGCCATTGCGATAGATCAATCTTGCGCCTTGTAGGAATACAACAGCAGTTCCTATGCTTGTACCCAAGTTCGTTCTTCAATTCTCCTCTAGTCTGTAGGCGTCATCTCAAAATACCCCCTTCATGAAAGTGAAGTCCGCGTCAAATTTGACCACATCGAATTTGACGCTGGGCAGAATTTGACCACTTCAAATTTTCAGCATACGGTTGTTGGCGATAGCATTGACGGCGGCATGCTGTCTTGACCCAGTTGTTCATGCGCTGAAAAACGACGACGGCGACCAAATCTAGCCAACGGACGGCAGCGAGAAGCCCTCGCACCGAGCGGCCGGCATGTGGCGGCTGGTCTAAAGAAGATCACATTTTTTCTGCATCAAATTTGAAGCGGTCAAATTCTGCCCTGCTTCAAATTTGACGCGAACTTCAAATTTGAAGGGGGTATATTGAGATGACGCAAGCATGTTCGCAAAGTTCAAATGTAAAAAGGAATAAAGTTTGAATGACACATGCATATTTTGTTTTCGTGATCGGCTTGCGCTTTTCTCCACTAAAGTCGGAGTTCCCGGAAGTGCAAAGAATACTTTCCAGTACCGCATATCTCGTTGTTAACACGATTTGAAAAGCTTTGACAAAAGAGCTAGATATACCTTGACACCAAGCATTGAAGCATTAGCGGCCGCGGTGGTGCAGCGGTTCGGCATTCGTCCGTATTGCTTGGAAGCGAGTGGCTACTCGTCCCGGGTTCGATCCCTGGTGATGGAGGTCGGTTTGCTTAACATGAACCCTCGCTGACCTTGCACGTCTGCCCGTGGGTGACTCACCCAATGCCCAAGAGGTGTTCCGAGAGGAGAGATGGAAGCCAAACGAGTAGACAGTCTCGGCTGTCGAACACCAACAGGGTTCATAGCACACCCGCCATCGTCCGAGGAAGTCGGTGTCCTGTCCAGCCATGATGCCCTCGCGTGGAGGTGCTCCTAGTGGAGACGCGCAGAGGGACGTTGCCGCGCGAGCTGGTCACCTCACGGCCTCGCTCATCATGTCATGACTGCTGGCCGGCTATAGGCAAAGCGGCTTGGCGGCGAGTTGGGGCGGCGAGTTGGGGCGGCGAGTTGGGGCGGCGAGTTGGGGCGGCGCGGGACCCAGCCCACGAAACTTTTTTAAAAAAAGCATTGAAGCATTGAGCTTTCAAACACTTTTTCTAGTCAATTTCTGTGTTTTCGGAAGTGATTTATTTTATGCCAAAAACTCAGTATCGCCATATTTGCCCCGGCCATACGCTAACTTACCATAGCTAACATACTGTAGACCTTGCTGCCACGCCAATTTAGGTGGGCGCAGCAAACCTGTGCAGCATGTTTGACGTTACATCATGCTCACATATTCGCAGGCAAGCTTCGGCTGTGAGGTTCATCTTCCCGCTACTATCAGAACGTATGCTAACAGCCTCATCGCTCTCTTCACTCAGCTCTTATTAATGGGACAATTCTCAGGAAAGACCACCAGCTTTCTTCTCTCGTGCCTATTTTCGCTAATTCGTAAGCAGCTCGATTTTTTACATTCAGGCTTTCTTTGATTGGCAGCGGAGACTGAAAAATTTCTGAAACTATCGCTCTTGGCGGGTGGGCCATAGGATTGTGCGGGTTTGAAGAGCGCAGGCATGCGCTCTTGTGTTCAGGAAAGTAAGATCAGCAAAGAACAATAACCGCTGCATGTGACAGCTCACACAAAAAGGTGGTGCACATGTCACTGACATTCTGCGAAAAGGTTCAAATGTTGCCAGTCGTGTCTTCGCCAACAACTGATGCCAGGAGGCACGGCACAGTAGAGGGATGTAGCCAGTTGCGCCACTTCCAGTTGCGCCGTTTCTATTGCGCCATTCCCAATCGCGCTGTGTCCCATTTGCGCTGTTCTCAATTGCGACATTGCTCAATTGCGCCGGATCCCACGTGCGCCATAGGCAGTTGGTCTTTGTTATTACAAAATTGGAACTTGTCTTTGAACAAACTTGCAAAAAGTGTCAACCAAAAACCCCTGATGCAACTGCAGCTAGAAAGACACGGGGCTTGCCAGGTTGTAGGAAGCCCACCGAATGTATTGATATCCATAGATTTTACGGTTATCAAATTTGCTTCGCAACGTCAAATTTTTATTTATGTCCGCAATAACATCCTGATTGATCTGAGACCCAAGGGTCAGAATTTTGAATTGAAAAGCCTGAGCCGGCCAAGAGAAACCCTGTCCGATTTTATGTGCAACAATGAAGGTGGTTCGGCATTCGCCCCCTCCATGTTGCTTGGGAGGCTGGAGTCGCCCTGGCTTCAATTCCTACTGAAGGAGCTCAGTTTGCGACCTAGCTAACCTGTAGATAACCTCGCTGACCTTGCACGCCAGGCTGTGGGTGACTCACCTGGTACCTTCGAGTTGCTCCGATAGAGAGATGTAAGCCAAACGAGGGGACAATCTCGGCTATCCAGCACTGACCGGGTTCAAAGCCCACCCACGATTGTGCGAGGAAGTCGGTGTCCAGTCCAGGATGCCCTGGCCTCGCTGATATCACGTGTCGATCCAGTTTGAAACAGGCTCGCCGAAATGGCGCTAATGGAGATAGCGCTGCAAACGGCGCAACTAAGGCACAGCGCAAGTGCAAACGGCGCATCAGAGGCACAGCGCAAGTCAGAAGGGCGGTACTGGGTGATATCGCAGTCGGGAAATGGCGCAATTGGGAAAAGCGCAACTGGGAACGGTGCAATTGGCCTACACCCACAGTAGATGCCTGTTTAGTCCAGCCACACAGACACACATTGCTAAACGGACAGCTTTGGCCGCCTATAAATCAAAAACAAATGAATGAAAAATGCATAAAAGTTTGGGGATAAGCTACTGTATGATCGCCATGGCTAATGATTGTGCGAAGCTTCTCTTTAAATGATTCAGCCGTTCTTGAGATTCAAGATGCACGATTTGGTGTTCCAAGGACGACGGCGACGACAATGAGATGAAAATACGTCCACAGCAATAACCACTGAAGCATGGACTAAGAGTTTGGTTTTTCTGAAAACTCATATCATGGATTAGTCTTTTGAGGGTGTAATCGTAAGATTCGTACTTATTAATTTTTTAATGATTGAAAGCCAAGTGCTGTTTTTGTTGGCCATACTTAGTTTCCCTTCGTAAAATAGCTGGCACAGAAGATTGTATTATATTTTCGTTAAATTTTTATTTTATTTTATGGAATGGTTGGGCGAAGAACAATTGTAATGGCAATCGAGGCCATCAGCTTCCAGAATGTACTCAAGAAAGTCGCGATCGGACATATCGTTCAGTGAAGGTTTGCTTCTGAATACGTGAGCATGATGTAGCGTCAAACATGTGGATAGGTTTGCCGCGCCCACATAAAATTTTCGTGGCACTGGGGTTTACAGTATGTTAGCTATGATAAGTTAGCGTATGGCCGGGGCAAATAAGGCGATACTGAGTTTTTGGCATAAAATAAATCACTTCCGAAAACACAGAACAATGCCAAGAAAAAATTATTTAACGATCTCCCTGCTTCTATGCTTGGTGTCAGGATGCATCTAATCCAACAGTCCAACATCCCACCAACCAGCCCAACATTATTTCGGTGCTTTCATCTGAATCTACACATTGTAACAGTCTCATCACTCTTTGACATTGAATATCTTGAGAGCCCGAAATGATGGCAGCCCCGGGTACCGCTTATTCGAAAGAGAGCGTTTTGCTGCGTCTAACTGCCTCAACCCTAGTATTGCAAAGTATTGTGCTAACCTTCCCTCCACGCACGAAATGGTCATCGGAGTCTGTGCGCATGCAAGTCTGCTAGCCTTAGTTGCCCATAAGCTCAAACAAAAATTCACAAGTCGCAATTACGATGTTTGTGCCGGTGTTTAAAAGTTTATAAGCCAAAACGATTTGTTTATAAGAGGGGAGTGGTTTCGGGTTTCTCACTATGAGCAGGGGAACATTCTATGTAGGTAGTTTGTCATGTTGTAACCCTGGCGCCTGGTGGACCATGGTGAGTTAGATAGAGTAATCGATCTCCCCTGGCTGGGAAAATCATTTCGCGAGCCTTGCCTTGCTCCAGTCGGAGTTTTTGTCCCACCAACTTTGGTCAGTCGCATTCTCTCCTGTGCCTGCCAGACTTGCGTACACTTTGCACACTTGAACCTGCTTGTACCCCGCACCTGCCTACGAGTATCCTGCGTCAGTCAAGTTTAAAAAGCTCTTCTTCACCATACCAAACTCTTTGAAGGGTCGCAAACTTGACTACGATCATAAGACCCCAGGAGAAATCCGTCAACTCTCTCCGTCTTTTCACGATATGTTGTACATTGAGGTTCGACGGCACTCTGCATGGTGCCGACAGCTGGGTGGGAACGTGGCCCGTCAGGGTGATGATTCAGCCATGGATCTACGAAGTTTGGAAAGCTTAGCTGGCTGCCCTTGGTGGTTGGCGTGTTGTAAGCGCTCCATTGGTCACTCCCTTCAGTAAGGCGGACCCGGACGTATTATCATAATGTGTTCTAGAAATTGTCTTCATTTTTCGGTCTCTCTCAGCCACTGTTCGTTCTCGACTTTTTGCTTATTATCTGTTTTTTTTGGGAATGTACCCGTCTCACTATGCGGCACGTGAAGGGCGTGTACATCTTCAATAAAGACAGGTTATATGTAAAGAGCGGAACAGAGTTGAATTAAAGACCAAAAACCGTTACTCCCTATAACATACAGTTTACGTGCAATATTTGACAAAAATCGACCCTTAACTGGAATGAGCACTCTACCAGACTTAACGTCATAACATTTTTCCCACCATAATCTGTGCCTGCTTGATATTTGACAGCTCCTTCCATCAAGTCTCTCCCAATTTTACAATAATAATCTAGAGTGCACAGCCCACTTCCGTTCTCAAGATTGGCTGACCTCAGGGCATCCATTCTCAGCATGGGATTAATGTTTAGCCAAAGCCAAACCTACTCGATCCTGTCCAAAGTCAAAGACTGTGTAAAATTTGCCCATAAAGGCTGATCCCAATATCCAGTAGTCCAAGTCGCCAGTCTCGGTATCCATGGCCAATTTGAGATCACATTTCTGATCGAACTCCGGATCCTCGATGAAAGTGTAGTCCCTGGGCGACAGTACGTATTCCCGCCGACTCTTCGCATCGGCCTCGCCGAATTGGAACACCAAATTTGGTAGTGCCGCCAACACTGAACAATTTCTCAGCACCCATTTTCCAGAGTCCCCTTGCCGATAGACCAGTCCTTGCTTGGACCACTCGTCGATCAATTTTCCTGTCACATTATCGGGCCCATAAATAAAACTTGTTCCAGTATCGAATATGGCCTCGCATCGACCACTGCTCGGACACTGTCTACTCCCGCTCAGCGATCGTACTGATCGACCGGGCTTGCTAGTTTCCCAAACGAGTGTGTCATACAAACGAACTTTCCACAATTGTTTCTCGATAACTGGCAAGTAGTCAATTCTGCCCACATAACGAGTTGAGTTTGCATACCTGAAAAGGCCACTTTTCGAAAAAGTACACAGCAGATGACTGCACTTTTTCCACTCCAGGCAGCTTATTAGTTAGTTCTTACAATTAGTAGCATAACAGTGCCGGAAAGCTTTCACAAACACTTCTTACACAGGCAGATGGCCCTGTGATTTTCTGCCCATTCAAGCCACCTGACCTTTCTGAACAGTGTTGAACCAAGGCCCGGGCGTCTGGCCTGTGCCCGTGGTGGTTGAGTATAAATAAAGTATGAAGTATGAAGTATGAAGTACTAGAATGCTCATATAAACACGATGCGCTTCCTCTGGCACTGCTAGCCCGTGACCCTGCGCGGACAAACTTCCTTGAAAATTTGGCTGGGACATAAATTTGGGCCAAGAGCAGGATTCGAACCAGTACCTCTGCTGGGATTTCTAGAGCAAACTTGCCCCATCTGTTTGACGCTGCATCATGCTGACATATTCTCAGGCAACCATCAGCTGCATGGTTAATGACAAACAACCGAAAATAGCGTTGCTGTCCTTGCAGAGTCCGCACTAGCCCAGCCACCTGTAACCCTCTGCCGGCAGGCCTTGGAAAGTCGGAGAGAGTAATCGATACGCTTCCCTGGCTGGGACGTCAACCTTTTCGGTTGATGTTTCTGGGTCAGGTATACAGTAGTCGCGAGACTGACCTACCTACAGTAAGAGTTTTTGTCCCGCTCGGTTCACTCTCTCCTAGTTACGCCTACAGGAATGGTTGCACACCCAAAAAACCTGCAGGTACGAAGTGAATGGAAAGGGGAATACTTCCAAGCGCTGCAGGTGCTGACGATGAGTCGACCCAATAAGTAGATACATTTGACGAATTTGACATTTTACTGCACGTACTCGACACCGCAGCATTGCATTACGGCCTCATTTGTCAGGCACCCACCTCAGAATGCACCCAACTTACCCGAATGTAATCTCCCCTCCCTCTTGGCCATTACTCGTATTCCTATTCAACCAGACGGCGAATATTTTCTCTTTCAGCACTCCATCCTCGGATAATCGATCCAATATCGATTTCTTGCCTTTCATATCTGAATCCGCGCTATACGACAGTCCGACTAGGCCATCCAAAAATCGATTATTCCACTCGACATTATCGCCAGCCAAGAAATCGAGATTGGCCAGGCACGTACTCGACACACTGCCCAAACAAAACACGTCTTGCGCTGCGTAGCTGAAATGTTGAACATTATGCATCAAGTCAGCTTGAAAAATACACGAAAGACTGTTAGGATGATGGACCGCCGGGGGCTAGCACACTACGAGGGGAAATCATGTAGAAAATACTCGCTATCAGACCAAAACCAAAGAAGGTCCAGCGTTAGCTGTTGAGCGCCATGGATCCATTCAAAAATATTGGCGCGAGTCGAATATGATCGACTGATCTAAGCGCCTGAGCTCCTTGCTTTGGAAAAAATGGGTTCCGAAATTCACAGCAGTAAATACATAATTAAATCATGCTCAAAGCATAATTTTGGCTGCTTTATCAGCGATAAAAATCAAAACGAACTTCGTTGCATAATTTTTTAAGTTCGTCAGTTTTGTAAAGCAAGTTGATTAACTTGTTTTAAAATGCAAAAACGTATTTTTGCGTAAGCTCAATTTTTGTGAAAGAAGATAGGAACAGTGGACGACGAAACTCTGGCCATTTTAACAGTATTACATTGTACAGTATTTTGCTACAGTTGTGCAGGCAGAGTTCAGCGCAGAACTTGCTGGTCTTTGGCCTCTAATCGTCGGCCATTTTCTGGTCAGTCTTTGAGTCAGTCAGTCAGTCTATCCAGGTCAACGTGCCACCAGCACACTCCATCCCAATCTGGACATCATCTCTCGACTTGATCCAGCAGTACGTCTTCCCGTGTAATTACCTTTGCTCATTTTCGGCTGGTGACATAGTGTCAGGGTGTGCTAATACCAACGCATCTGCCCGATGGCTCCTCTCATCCCGATCCGCTTACCCTTTTATGACCCCGCCATACGAGTACTCAAATTCATATCTCTCCCCTCGATTCGCACGAAAACTCGTCGATCTCTTGGTTATGAATCTGGCCGAGCTGCCATCCCCGCCATCGTCCAAACACGACTCAGTCGAGCACTCGTCAGTCATGACCCACGTGTCGGCCGATCCACTATCAAAGGTCATATAGACCATCTGCGCAGGTGTGCCCATGCTCACTGCACCAACATAGACATAGTCCTGCTGATTACACAGGTTCTGCCTCATCGATTTCTTCTGATCAGAGTTCGATTGGCTCGGATTCGAGCACAGGAGGCCACCACCACTCAATGGCCGCCCGACATTCCATTGCCGTTTCACTCTCTTCAATGGCTGACGAAATGCTGAGGACGGAATGAGAAAGGTCAGGGAGCAGAGTAGGGCCAAATATGTAACAGGGTTTCCAGTGCTCATTCCCAGACAATAATAAAATGACTGATAAGGGCAGATTTATCTCATCATTTCCAGTAATTCGGTATCATAAGCTAAACATCGCTGCATGCATATATGCGATTTCGAACTTACTAATTAGGTGATAACAGTCAGACTTAAACCTGGCATAACACAATTGACTTTGAAAGTTTGTGAGAGGAAAGGTAGTGAATAAAACTTGATATTGACTCTTAGTTACAAAACCAGTTTGTAACACGAACCTTCCCCAGCCAGTATCACAGCAGACAACACTCTTTTTCTTCTCCACCTCTCCAAGTAGCACCTGATCGGCTCTCGCCCTAAATGACACCACACGCCTAGCATTACACAGGCATCGATGCCCATATATGGCCTGGCCTAACCGGTTTCAGCATTTCGCCCTCTTACCTACACTCATTGTCAGCTATCCGAAACAAACGGCCGATCAGGTGTGAGAGTACAACCGTAATGTCAACTTCCACAAGTCGGTTTAGTTAGGCGCAGCTAAATGAAATACAGCATAAAAGGAAGGCAAAGTGATGCAGGTCATCGGTTTGAGAGGGCCTCCAGTGGAAACGAGCGTTAGAGCGATGCTCCGCATGCTTTTCCTACATTACCCTCCGGATTACAACGAAGGCACGAAGGAGTGGGTGGTGTCTATCCTGTAACTGACCACAGGCACAGGCCTATGATGCACTGCTGCTGCGAAGGCATGAGCGCTAACAGATGCTAAAGGCAAGGCAAATTATAAAAAACCCATCCCGGTTTGGCTCATTCAAATGCTGTGGCTTTGCTAGATGCTAGATGTACGTACACTCGGGTGTGCTTTTTTGGTAGCGAGAAAGTCGATTAGTAAATCATCAGCAGTCGCTACATCCAAGGGCATCGCCCCGAATACCACGTTGAACACGATTGTTTGATGTAATAATGGGACCGCCTGGCTGCAAGTACGATTGAAGGCCACCGAAGTAGGAGGAAGTCTCATCGACAGCTGTGTTCAAAGCTTATACGCCCTTGTCCTGTGTCCTTCTCAGGAATTAGACGCAGACAACAGTTGTAAGCCCTCACACAGCCACCTTGCCAATGATTCTAGCAGCGTGTCAGCGAACCAGACAAGAAAACATAATTAACCATACACCTGCCCATGCCCATGACGCCTTACATATTGCCAAGTCATACAGAAGAAATGTATTTCTCGCTCAGCATGACGTGTACCCCTCACTCCCTCTCAATCACCACGTGAACACTGGCCGCTGCCTGCACTAACTACCACACTCGAACACTTGGTCCATCACTCCATAAGAAATACAATGGGTATCAGCATAACCATATAAACCATATAGCGCACACCAACAAATCAAGTGTTCACAAAGGCAAAATAAACGGAAATGTTTACAATAGCTATATCATCTAAAACCAGTCATTCACCTCCTGCTTTTAAAAAAATAGATATATCCTCCACCGCTTCATCACACTTACAACACCAGAAAACTAGGATCTACTTGGCCTACACCTAGCACACAAACCCACTCCAAAAGGAAATCAGATTGCCAAACCAGCCCATATCTTATCGCATGAAATGACTACAACGCTCTTTTCCAAAGTTCGACCCGTATCGTAAGTTATTCGCCTTCTGACCGCTCACCTTGCACCACCACACATTCCTACTCCGGTTGTGCCAGTCGTTTCTCAACTACTCCCGCCCGCTTCCACAGCATTGGCGTCACTGGCGTTGGACGATGTTGCGGGTGCACCGAACGGAATCAATTGATAGAAAAAGCACTGATTACACACGCGTACCGGTTTATCGTATCCATATTTCGGCAACGGCGCCGTGTTTCGACTGCATCGCCCACAAAATATTTTCCCACAATTACGGCAATGATGGCGACGACGCACGAAAGTGAATTCCACATGGCAAGACGTGCACGAAGAGCACTCGTTGTCCGGCACCCATGCTACACCTGAAACAGGATTCATCAGTTCAATGGAGAGGAGCAAGCTTGCCAAAAATTCTAGCAGCATTTCAGCGAGCCAGCCGGATTATTACGAAGTAGCATGGCCAGGAGGCTAATAAAACTTTAGTAACATCAATGCATCACTACTTTTTTTGCACCCTATCGCCCTTCCCTGGTCAAACTGTTAGTAACATCAAGTAGCTACTGTACGCTACCTGTGCTAGAAGATAGTTCCCGCGGTTCTACAAAACTACAGTACTTTACGTTACAAACGAGGCTAATATAGTTCTGGGAAGGTTTTGTCGGCGCCATTCGGGCACCGTTCGACGGATTTCGATGAAATTTGACCCCAGCATGCCGGACATGGCACCCGAGAACCCTACGATGGAACTTCACGATATTTTGATCGGTTCGGGAGATATCGATCAAAAACGACTTCTAAAGTGTGGACCCCGTACTGTAGAATGAGTCCACAAATTTGACCAGGGAAGGGTTAAACTGCGTCACCAAAGGTAGCAGCCTAAGATGACGTCGACAAGCAATATACTCGTATAATAGCACCCGGAATCCCTACCTCCTTCCTTCCGACCCCCTACTTTAGACATCATGCAGGACATACCATCAGCTGCGGTGGCCGCGGCCGCACCACTTGTCGCACCCATTACAGCCAGGCCAGCCTCGACGCCCGTTTCCTCAGCGCGTCCTCGGCCACGAGCTGGTTTGCCATGCACCTGGAATCAATTGATGTGATAGCCTGATACAAGCTAACTCACACAGTCTACCACCCACCTCATAAACATTAGGCACGTCGCCCGAATGCAATACCATTTTCAAAATAGCTCGCAAATCAGATGGGTAATTACTCTGCCACTGATCGGCCACGCCCGCGATGCACACGAACAGACGATGAATCAAATCCTGCGAAGACCGAAATCGAGCACGCAAACCAGCATTACGAATTCGGATCCTGAAAGATGCCGCAACTGTCAAAGGATACAAACGATAATGGCCCAGGTTCACTTTCGTGAGGTATCATAAATATTCTTTCGCTAACACAATTTCCGAGCAGTATCTCTTTGGTCAGACCCAAAAGCTAATTATTGTTTCCCCAGCCAAGCAAGGTTACAGTGAGTCATTATGACGCGTGAAAACTCCCTGTGCTTTCGGAAGAGTCCCACCCCACACGAATCTGCTGTGCCATCTACAGTGACACTTACTAACGGGGACAAGAATTATCCACTTACATTGCCGCCGCCACGTCTTCCTCATTTTCCTGATCGCCATCACCTCCAACACCTTGCTCTCCATCCGCACCCTCTGCTACCTTCGGCTCACTCGACTCTACTTCAACATAGCCTTCACCAGAACTCTCGTAAATCGATGACGACGACGAGGATGAGCTAATCGATCGATCCTTCCCAACTTCGTTCCTGTCATCGACGTTGCTCTTCAAACCCACCACTCCGCCCTCACACCCGTCTCTCTCACTCTCTTCATTTCCACTTGCCACCAATCGCCTACTCTCACAGTCTCTCGTCGACGTGGACGCACCGATTGAATTGCCCATACCGCCACCCGTCAAAGCGGAGACGAGATTCTTTTTCAAAAATCCGCCCATTGGCTTAGCTTTGTCTCGAGTCCGATAATCGGCAATCGTGGTCACATTGTCCGACGACTGATCGCTGATGGTTTGAGCCCCATCTTGCGAGCTCAAGGCACGCTCCAAAGTGGTCAATTCGTCCGCAGTCAGCGTGCCTAGCAAGTCTCTGAAACACAAGACAAATATTAGCCGCCCGCTTGCTTGTACAGCACAGTGCCAGCATCGACCGATCCGACCTTCAGCCCAGATCCCGATCCGATCCGGCTGACCTTGCTGGACGTGTATCGAAATTGCAAATGTGTTCATCAATTTCAGATTATACATAATGATTGAAAATCGGTGTAAGAAAAAGCTTAAAAAACCTGGATGACTAAAAAGTGTACTTTAGTGAGGAAAATAGGTTCAGAGACAGAAACAGAAAAATGCAACAAATCCTGGTCCCGATCCCAATCGATCCATATTGAGGACGTTGGAGGTGCCCACTGCTGTTCCTACATCACACGTCTGTGTCCTATATTAAGTCAAATCCTCGCCTCAGACAGCCCTAGCAGATCCATAATCCATATGGTACTTTGAAATCGTTATATCCTAGGTCAACATTCCTTCCTATATACCGCCCTAAACTCGGCAGCTGCGATGTCACTTCCGCCAGATTTTGATATCAACGTCCCACAGCTACAAAATTTCTCCCACACGGCATACATTCTTGCTCACCTTATCTTTTGTAAAAGGGTACGAAATGGACGAATCATATCAGGCATCTGCTGGGCCGGTTTGTCCACTCGTAATGGGCCATCCCGTTGATCGAGTAGGCCACTGAAACAATGGCGCAATACATCTCTGAATAGATGCACTTCGACAAAAGCTTTACCCTGGGATTATAAAATGAACTCCTGAAAGACACCAACCCAGCCAAACCCAACTACCCTACTCACCACCGCTCTATCCTAAACGCAATTTGTCTTGCTTTGTCTGCTGGACACTCATTCAATCCCACTTACTAAACTATGGCCAACCGAGGCAACGTGAACATTATGCTCGGATCGCAATCATCGATCATAGCTTGCTTAATGTACCCCAGTCGCAGTGACCTGAAAAACAGACATCAGTCTGCTATAAGTTCAAACACTGCACAGCCCCTATAACCGCTATGGCATTAAAAAAATGTTGTCCATGATAAAAATGAGAATCTTAATCAATGCCTCTTTTCTGAATCGCGCCCTTCCAAAAACTGTTTCAAATCCCACATTTCAAGCTCAAAATTCAACTGGACAGTTCAATTTGCCAATATGGGTCGCTAGGGTTCCTTCCTTGTAAAACCGTCCACCCAGAGAGCTGTGGGCATGATTGGCCTTATTTGGTGATCCTTTGGAAAAAGGTCACTTGAGCATGCACCTACCCTATCTTCGACCCTGAACAAACCATAGCTATCAACTTTGCATCGCTTTTCCGTGATCATTCTGCTCTTATTATTCCACTTACTTCATTAGAGTTTCCGAGAACAGCACAGCAACGTCCAATTGCATTTCGTATTCTTTCACTGTTTTCACAGGAACCATCGCGCTGACATAACTGAAAAATAAAATACCAGCGATTATTCGTAGTATGTGCTGGCACAGGTATGACAAGCAGGACGTGGTGCGCATTAGAGGGTGAAGGAGAACGATACTGTATATCAGGCCTCATAATCACAAAGGCTTATTTTAGAAGAATTGAAAACCGCTTGGCAGCATTCTCGATTGATACGTCTATTCTCAGACAAGTCTTACCCTAATCTTGTCAACAAAATTGTACGCAAGACTCATTTATACTGACATGATAAGATTTTGAAAATCACTTACAGCTGCATATAGTGACATAATGCTCAAAGGAGCGTCGTATATAGGTGCAACTGTAACTTGATGTTACACAGTGCCATCAGCCAGACTGAAACGATTTGCAACATCATCTTTTCCTGCATGGTCATCAATGCAGGATCGATGCGCGAGCAATTTTATGGTTTGATGATCACTGGGAATAGCTCTCGCGCTTTGGATACAGTGCGCATGTCAAACAATAATCTCATCAAACGATGAATAGTTAAGAACATCTGCTTAACACTGCAGCATAAGTTGCAGCCAAGCAGTTTCACCAGGCAAAGGCCAGAGGGCACAATTCTGAAACAGCTGCGCATTGAGTGGCTTACAATCAGTGGTAAGGCGTTCCTGCCAGCCTGCTTGTCACTCGATTTCCAGCTTCATCGCCCACCCGTCGTCGCAAAAACCACAATTATGTACATTATTACCAGAAAAAATCATTTCCTATTGAACACTGGACAAGTCCGAAACTCCCAGTGCTTCGCAATTACCGCCACTCTTCGCAACCCCAGGACCCAAAAGAGCGTTCGACCACGGATTTGGGGGGGGGGGGGGGGACCCGGCTGCTAACCATATTAAGACCCAATAAATATCCTAATCGCTTGCACTCGAATCGGAACCCATAACCACTTGGCAGCCTTACCTGAATTCGAAATCCGCAAAAACAGCATCGAATTCCCTCAATCGTTCTCGAACCTGAAACAGTGTTCAATCAATATTTCACAAAAGCAGCTTTTATCATTCCTAATTCAATGAAAGCAAAAAACCATTTCTTACCGTTTCTGGATAAGTATAAACGCTTTTCAAACTTTGTTCTTTCAACACGGTTCGTAAAGCATCCAGCTTTTTAATAAAATCTTTTGCTAATGGTCGAAGTGCTTCGCTTTCGAATTCACGATCAACAATATTCGAACCAACGGCCAAACATTCGGCACCGAACCAAAGTTGACCAGCGAAATTTTCGTGAATTATATCGTCAGGAAATTTTACACGAAAATCACGAGGAGCACGATCCGACTCATTTGGAAAAGCTTCAATCATTATTTCATCTAAAAGAAAAACAAATTTTTGAGAATTCTAGTTAGGATCACTTTTAGTGAAGAAACAGATGTAAAACTCGAACTTAAAATTGGCGCTAAAAAATGCAACTTACCAACGATTTGTAAAACACGATCTTGACAGGCTCGATAACGTGCGATCATTTGCTGACATCGATCGGTTTCTCGACGTCCATCGATCGAATCTAATTCGTTAGCGATACGATTCAAGGCTTCGTCGGTGTAATAAAATTTTGCTAAAGGTGACCAATCGTCGATCTATAATTTGAAGGAGCAAATTTACCAGGGTCACGGAACTTTTTCAAGGCACCCGCAAGGGTCATCAGGGGGAAACAGTTCATACTGTAGTTTTGGCACATTTCCAAATACTGTACACGATTTAGGAACAGGTCTGAAAATTTGTGATTTCTGTACAGTATTTGATGCTCTGGAGTATTTCTAAAGAAAAATCCGCCATGAATAAATACAATATATATATTGAAAGATGACTAATAGACCCTTCCTTAGTCACATGAACGGGAAAATGAAGTTGCAGCTGTGCGATGCTGAAATATAAATTTTCTAACTCTTAGGCCTACATTTTTGTCGCAGAGGAATTCCACATTGCTTTTAAGTTTGAGAACTCTGCGATGGATTTCGATAATTTTTTAGCCTACTGTAGTGTTACATCGACCGATGATCCTGCCACACGACTTTCCAGTAGTAGCTACACCGGTTGGGAAGATACCGAATTCAAATTGTCATCTACCGTATTATGAATCAAGTCCACACAGGGAAGCAGGAAAAGGGTAACTTTAGAAGACCGGTAGTGAACTAGACATGAAGAAACCAATCCCACAAAAAGCAAAAGTCTTCACTTACGCGCGGTCGAAACACCAACTTTTTAATACTGAACATTGTTCGCCAATAAAATAAAGGTCGACGATGTTTGAACCGATTTCGAAGTCGATACGAATTGATAGGGACATACAGTGGGTGAAGCTCGAGGACAGAAACTTCCTATAAAAGTCGGCGGTACCTACTACAGTAGATCGCGCTGAAAAAGCTGCATTTTTAAAGACTAACGATACCCTATGTATAAAATGCCTGATGAAACTAACTACAGAGGTTTGCATGGGTAACAACCAGCGAGAAACATGTTTCGAATATCAACCATAACCAGAACGGAGTCAAATTATATACGTCCCCTCGCCTTATCGCTCGCCCGCACACCCTGCGCTTTTTTTGAGATAAGCAACAGCAAAGACTGAGCGCGGGAAAATCAAAAACTTTGGCAATGGTATCAACACAGTTTCTGTTCCAACAAAATGCTATGACTGACAATGAGGGCATAATCAAAAACAGAGCGAAACATGATCGCACGCCTTCAGCCTGTGTCTTAGAATAGCGATTTCACAAAGCGACCCACTGATCAAGCTATTTTGCAAAGACCAGCGGGATGCCAGTTAATTAATGTCCAGTTGTCATGGGCGGTCTTTATACTCGCTGATTGAACTCGTACAGTCTAGCTGGACTCCTTGTTTCTCTTTGCACACATGCTGCTTTACCTCGTGAGACGACTAACAGTCGGGGGCCGAACCATCTGTACCAACGAGTACATTTAATCGAACTTGGTAACGTACCAAACACACGTTACCCGAGGACAGCACGCCCTAGAAATGTGTCCAAAAGATTATGCACATCCATTTGAAATATAATCCGTCGTCTTCTTTAGCGCTATATCCTAATAAAACAGAGTCCACGAACGATTGCACAGCACATTTCCCATATCGTGTTGGCGTGGTGTGCAATCAACCCACTTATTTAGGCCCTGTTCTGCTAACACCCTGCCACAGAGTGCTGAAATATGTCCGAAAATATAGACAGGTTTGCCAATAGTGGTGCAGCATCGTTTGGCCCATCATTATCGCTAGCCTGGCTATCATTTTTTAAAATTTTTTTGGGCTGGTCCCAGTTTCCCGCGGGACTGCCAACCCATTCTTGCCAATAGCCGGCCAGCAGTCATGATATGATAAGCGAGGCCGTGAGGTGACCAGCTCACACGGCAGCATCCCTCTGCGTGTCTCCACTACACTGGTGCTGTAGGAGCACCTTCACACGAGGGCATCCTCTGCCACAAGCATCCCAGGATGATACTATGCGAGAAGGGAGGGACCTTGCCGATTGGTGTTCAGGAATCAGTTTCCTGATTCTCTACTCGTTCGGCGTCTGCTACATGACGGTACCACAAGTGTCACCCACAGCCAAGTGTGCAAGGCCAGTGACGGGCTGTCTGAACTGCCGCCCTCAGCCGCAACAGAACTGCGGCTGGGGCCAAAGCCATAACCAACTGAGCCACCGTGGCTCTGGTCTTTACCACTTGCCTATGGTGTGCCTTACCCTCTTTTTGTGGTGCCTCCAGCCCCAAACAGTGCCACTTGCTATGTCTATCTTTACGAGCCATGCTTTCTGCCGCGTTTGCGTCACAAAAAGAGTCCCTTGCTTCTGTACATGACGGGATGGGATTGGGGCCAACCTTAGGCCAGCAACAGGATCAAATATCTGATCGTGACGAGGTGCAGACAAATCCTGACACAGGTTTTTGAACTTGTAACAGCGGCATGGGCTCTCTGAGGCCTCTGACAATGAGTACTCGGCCTTATCATCGGGAAACCATGTCGCTCGGAACAGCGCCCTCCTGAGATCTTGGGACGCATACCTCGAAGAATTCTGCAGTTTTGGCGCAGGATACACAAGTTAATTTCCGAGCATACCCCGCCAGCACAGTGCCTTTGCCCCCCCTCCTTGATGATCTTATCAGTAGCACGGCCATCTCTCCACACTGGAAGGAGCCTGTCTGAAAATCATTTTATCAAAAGTTTTCATCAAAGATAAGGTCACGAAAAATTAAAATTCTCCACATGATAAGGCAGGAAATTACCTTTTCCCTGATGTGAGCATGTGAATTATACCTGAGTTGTATATCCTGAGTTTTGGATATAGCAGGCCGACTTTCTTATCACGATTTTCGTCAGCACTCAGCATCCACGAGTTTCTACAGTACTCTCCCTAGTGTGCATTTTCATACCCGGCAGTTTTATGAAGCATGAAAACTTTATTTTAACCCCGTGAGCACAGCAAGGGATTAGCTGTCTTGCTTTGTGCAGTGACTCATCTAACTCCTCTTTTTATTTCACCAAGCAGCCCAGCATCCTTATCTCCTACAGTAATCCGCCATGAACAACACCACAGCCGACCTCTTCACCTGCTACTACCCTCCGTGGTACCAGAGCAGCATGGAAGCCAACTACTATTTCACCTACTTCGCCATGGCCCCCACGTACGCCCTGCTCGGCCTCCTCGGCCACTACATCTTCCTCCACTCAATCTACAAACAGTCCAGGAAAGACCAAGAACAAAATGCCTTTCTTTATCAAATCATTCTTATCATTAGCGAAAGCATAGAAATCATGGCCACTGTCCTTTATTGCCTGAGTATGTTCTGGTTCAGGCATCGTGATTGGTTCGCCAGGTGCGCCTGGTGCCAGTGGTATCGAGCACACTTGGCCACCCCGTTGTCCAATGCGGCAGTCACTAACACTTTGCTTATTTCCAATTTGGTCACTCACGATCGAGTCTCCGCGTTGAAAAAACCAATCGCATATAACGTATTGGTTAATAATAATTTCAAGTGTAGAACGCGTATATTCGTATTTGTTTTTATATCTTTAGTTCTTAGCATAGGATCAAGTATTTTTGATTGTTTTCGATTTGAATTAATTTGGCATAATCAAGTAGATTTCGAATTCGCAGTCAACGAGCAGTTTGTAGCGAGTCTGGCAGCCAATGTATTAGCCCAGATCCGAAATCTGATTCGAGCCATCGGGCTAGTCAGTTTAATCATTCTCAATATTCTCCTCAAAAAAACGTATCGTCAGCGCATTCGTGAAGTAGAAAACGTTAATTCTCAAGAAGTCAAAGAAAATAGGAGAAAAAGTGAGAAAACTCTAACTTTATTAACATTATGTCAAAGCTCTCTGATATCTGTAAACATGTTGGTTTTAACTGTTTATTATATTTTGGTTTACGTACTTCCCTATTTTCATTTATGTTATCGTTACTTAGCTGAACCAATTGTTGATTTGGTTTTTATGGCAAGTAACTTGTTAAATTTTTATCTTTTATTTTTATTTAGCAAAGGAATCAGAGAAATGATATTCAGGTCATTTGCTTGCTTTGAACGTTTTTTGCCAACGTCGGTGAGGTCAGCGCAGGTGTGACTTGACTGGTTGCATGACATATGACCCTGCTGTGTAAACTGTGCATTCCCAGGCGTGCATTGACTATGACAAAATGTGATGCCCCATGCATCTGACAGTGAGCGAAGCACTGATCACACTCATCGTCCCTCCTTATGTCCAAAATGAAACAGAAAAAGGCATTTCTGTGCTAATTTAGATCTCTTTTGCCGGTATTAACAGGCGCGGTAGCTGCCTTGTTTAGCCCAGCCACACAGACGCGCAACGTTAAGCGGGCAACTTTGATCGTTCATAACTCGACAACAAATCAACAAAAATCCACAAAATTTTGGGGATGAGCTATGTTTGCCATGGCCAATAATCGTGCAAAATTTTATTGGAAACGGCTCAGCCGTTCTCGAGATCCAAAATGCACGTTTTGCTGTTCCAGAGATGACGACGGAAGACGACGACGACGGTCCTGTCTACAGCAATAACCACTAAAGCTACGGACATAAGAGTTGGGTTTTCTGAAAGCTCTTATGGCGCGAAGTATTCTTTTGAGGGTGTGATTTCAAGATTCGAGCTAATTAATATTTTGAACTCAAAAAACTGAATTTTAAGGCGTACCACCAGCAGGCGGAATATTTTTCTTAGCCGTGCGGCGCGCGCTGTTTCCGTTAGCCGTAGTTACCCTTCGTTTAAATTGAGTACTGGACGACAGCGTTGCCAGATGCAGCTAGAATCCGCTAGATCTGGCGGATTTTTTGTCCGACAGCGGGAAAAACAGCGGATCGACTGTTTTAGCGGAATTTGCAGCTAATTTTGGGGTTTTCAGCGGATTCTAGCGGATTTGTGCCAATCTATGTTCGAGTAGCCCATGCGGGAAGGTTTTTTAAACAGCTCGCCCATTTTTCTTCGTCTTTTGAGACAGTTTTGTCCGTGCGTTGAGGTCTGAAGGGTCAGTGTTGACAAGGGATGGGGTAGGCAACACAATAATTTCGACTATGGGTCAACGATTTTGAATAAAAGACCGTATTTGACAACAAATTCATAGTTGAGTGCTCAGTCAGTATTGCAGTAGGCCTGACCACAGTTTTAGCATTTGGCACGAGTGTGGGTCTCAAAGGCGGTTTCCCCGTATTACGTCGTTCCCCTTTCTTCTGTCCCCCTTGTTTGGTATAAATACAAATTTTTTTTCCTCTCCCCTGACCTTCGACCCCCAGCCTGGAATAAACGATCCTTGAAATATGTGGTAGATGGTGCAGCATTTGAGCATGTGTGAGTGAACTTTCCCTCATACGCCGTTATCTACTGTATTCCATGCTTTCTTTGCTAAAATAACTCAGTTTTGCGATAATCTTTTGGCGAATTTTTAGCGGATTTTTTAACATAACGTTATACAGCGGATTTTTAGCGGATTTTCAGGACCCAGGCAGCGAGGTTTCAATTTTGCATCTGGCAACGCTGCTGGACGAGACGAGTCTTTTTTTCTGTTCAGATTGGTTGAATTTTTTGCTTTAGTTTGGTGGATTAGTAGTTGGGTTGTTTTCTATTGTTTTGATTTCTAAGCCCAGTTTTTGAAAAATTCACTCGCGATCTGTAGTAAAGAATATTTGTTGCGGAAATTGAGCCCGTTTGCCACCAGAAAATAAATCGAATGTTACTTTTTTTGCTGGCACAACCGGCACATTACGGCAACAGCACAACCGGCAATGGAGTGTGAAAACCCCCCGCCTATCAACAGCCGAATTAGTTTGCTGTTTAGCCCAGCCACTCTGGAACTTATGCGCGGTAGGCTACAGTGACAGAGCATTACGTGCGAACCTTCTTTGTACGAAATTTGCGTCAGCTCAAAAGGGACCAGACGACAAATTTCTTTAATCTATTCTGAATTCCTAGCCCAAATGTAGGTGCGAAAAAGTATTATTATTTCTAAAAAAATCTGTTATCAGACAACAAAAAGGTTAGCCCAGCCACCCTACTGTACTCTAACCAAATGCGAGGCAAACGAGGTTGGCTGAGCTCCCTCGGCGGCGTTTGTAGGAAAATTGTGATCAAATAGAATTGCTACTGTCACTAAAAAAGTGTAACAGGGCGTCCCCTACCTCAGCCACTTCATTCAGGGAATAGAGAGATGGAAACACAAGGCCCGATGGTCGTTCTAGTGCTGAAGGTTGTACGGCCAAAGCTATTAGCATGCTGGCTCCACAGAAGCTGATCTTCCTGTTCTAGTGTCACTAAGTAGGTGCTACACATGCAGTCCTCGTGCTGTCACGGCAGATGCACCCTTAATGCAGCAAGTCCTCACTGTTCCCCAAGTGAGCTCGAGGTAACAGAAGGCAATCGTATTCTAAAACTTCAAACTTTTGTACTTACTCCAAAATACAAATAAGTATATTCATGTGGGTACTAGCCTTTGGTGAAAACCAGAATGAAATCCCGCAGATAGTCGACCCCACGACTCCACGAGGTACCAAGTACATCACAGAGACATGCGTTGTGGGTGAGTGTGGAAGAACGATTGTGAGCCTCGCCCTGAAGGCAACATAAAAGATATATCACGTCCACATAAGTATAACCCACCGAGGGAGCCCAGCCAACCCCGTTTGCCTCGCATTTGGTTATGTTAGGGTGGCTGGGCTAACCTTTTTGTTGTCTGATAACAGATTTTTTAGAAATATTTGATTCCCCAAAGTGCAGTGCTGGTTAGGGGCGTGCGGTCGAGAAATGTTCATCCAATGGTTTACGGGCAGTTCGACTGGAAGAAACCTTGTAAATCTATCCGCAATTTTTACTCTGTTCTACAAAGAGGAAGAGGAAAATATTTTCTTGTCGGCTTAGAAAACGATGAGGACTCCTCCCGTCGGCGGGTTCAAGGAACGGCCAGCAGCACTGCTAGTGGGCATGTCAGGATTCGAGGAGTTCAAGCTCCTCATCGTCGATCCCGCTCAGGGGAGGATGCGGGATCTCGTGTCGCCAATTGTGTGGGGAGTTCGGTTTTCTCGTAGATGCACTGAGATCCCTGCAAGTATGAGCGTCGCAGAGGACTGCGCCGTCAGGAACCCGTCTCACCGAGATTGATGCAGAGAATCATCAATTTCCACTTCCCCTTCAGTATTTATTCGCAGGCTTTTTCCACAAAGACTTGGAACGACTGGGATTCGAGCCCCGGGCACCTGCGTGGAAGGAGAAAATCATACCATTTCGAGTGACTACCAGAGGCGCAACCCGGGTTGAGTGGTTAGGGTGGGCCAAAGAAAAAATATTAGCATTTGCCGCAATGGACATGTTCTGGGAGCGCGAAGCGCCCCAGGCGGGCTCAGCCCGGTGGGAGGGGGGGAGGGGGACCGGGCTCATGGCCTGGCGGGTTAGGCGTCTGCCTTTCACGCCAAGTGCGCAGTTACGGGCGAGTGTTCGACTCGCGGTCCGGCATATCATTTCGTGTAAAATTTGTCCCTTCACCCTTGAGTGCGCATAAGCGCTTTTTGATGTGGTAAAACATGAACATGAACATAGGGGTGTGAAATTTTGTAAAAAGCGCTTACAAAAACACGTTTTCAAAACTGACTAATGTATTTTGATGCCCCTCAACAAGAAGTACATGGGACTAGAACATTTAACTCGACTTCAGAATACTTCTCAATGATGCGTTCGTTTCATTGCGCGATTATCATATGCCCCATTCAGTCACCCTGCACAACTCGCCATAGGTGCTCTACAATTATGCTTCATTTTTTAATTATTTCTGCACTTTTAACCCCGTGCAACGGCCCCCTGCCCCCCCCCCCCCGCTGGCTGCCCCTGACTGCAAGGGCCACACAAATATTAGAGTTATCG
Organism: Mesodorylaimus sp. YZB2_4; assembly: GCA_030248295.1. NCBI lineage: Eukaryota > Metazoa > Nematoda > Enoplea > Dorylaimida > Dorylaimidae > Mesodorylaimus > Mesodorylaimus sp. YZB2_4. Next base: position 203,691 of record JASANH010001344.1, on the reverse strand, counting down.
CGGGAGGTTTAGGTTCGAGGTGGGGAATAATGCATGTGACCTGTCATCCATACTGTTTCTCACTGACAATAAATCATGCTTTGCGCATCTCGTTTGCGCGCGTGCGTAATAAAGTTGTGTTTTGAAGTTTTATTTGCGTTTACTGTGTTGTGCATGACTTTGGCCATGGCATGGTTGCAGTCAAGAATAAAAATGGTCAGAAACGCCGGCCATCATGATCATATCTTACCAGCATAAGTTAAGCACTTTGGGTTACGCACTGTACTGTGTGATCAGGTGGGCTCGTTGTCTGATTACTCTGGGAATGGATCCATCATTTTGTCATGTGTTTGGAAGGTGCCAGAGTTAAAAAAGTTTATTAATTTGAAGTTTTAGACGCAGTCAATATGGAACCATGGAAAATTGCCCAACGACCTGAAACTTTAGGCCACCGGGACTGTTAGGCCGATGGGCGAAGGGAAGGGTCCTCCTGTAACGGGTTGGACACGGCTGGAATATGGTAACCGCTGAGTGATAAGGCGCCAGTGATGCTCAGGCCTGATGCTCAGGTACAGTGATGCTTGGTTGCCCTACCTGAAACCCTAGTTTACCCTTGGGATCCATGCTAATGGCCTGAACCTAGAGGTGGGTTGACCTCCAAGTGCAGCAGGATATGCGCCTGGCCTCTCCTTGATCCCCAACTGTCTGGGTCGAGGGTGCGGCATGTCTGTTTCCTGTTATTGTGCCCCTGCCAGTGTGTCGGTTGTGCTCGTTCGTGTGTGGCTGCTTTAGTAAAGCACTCGTGGATATTGGCTTCTTGTTTTGGGTCGGGGCCAAGCCCATACACTCCCACAAATTTTTTACTTGTACAGTATAGTGCGCAGTAAAGATGTCACATTGCTCTGTGTAAAGGGATACATCGTTTTCCAATGTTCTTTTCGAAAGGCTAGGCAGTAAAGGCAAACTTTGTTTTTCCAAAGAAACAAGAAAACGTTGGAAATGTCGCTACAAAGAAGTCTTAATTTAACTACGGAAAATGTGCACTTATTTTCTGAAAGAAAACTACAGGAAAATAACAAGAAAATTCTTCTATAGGGCCAAGGAAACAAGAAAATAAGAGGCGCATTCAGAAGAAAACTTATTAACAGCTACTGATGTCAGAATCACTGCTATCATTTATCGACTTCATCAAATCCAGTTCCAACTTCTCCAAAACCCAGGTTGGCAAGTCGCTAAACTCGACAACGACACATTCCTCTGGCAGTGGTCGTGGATAATAGTAGTCCCAGAAACTGCCGTATTGATAATCGACTGTAGCTTTCTCGAAATCAATTGTAGCGATTAGAGTAGTATTCTTTATTAGGCAGATCATGTCGGCGCCATGCGGGGTCAGCGGATGATTGAAACAACCGTCGAAATCAAGTAGATATGCCAAGGAAATACCAATCATGCAAAAACCTAGCATTGCAGCTGGGAGGAAAGCGACGGAAAATGGAACTTCTTTTATGAGAAACAGCCCCGAAACGCCGAACAGATGCACATACGCCGATGGTAACTGCTTCATTCGACGAATACAATCATTAACTGGAGGCAATTTCATCCATGCCAAAATCAGCAAGGCCGCCGTATTTAAAATGACATCAGTCTGCCGATAGAACTTCTTTAATTTTATTGTCGAGCACAAGTCATTGTGTCGAATACATTCGTAACCTTCAAACAACACGTCGATTATCAATGAATCTTTCACGAAATACAGCACGACGAAAACCATGACATAAAATACCACCGTATCTTCCACACACCGAAATTTCGTGATGCAAAATCTCACTAGATGTGGCCAAATGAATTCAAGTAATAACAGCACAAATAGGAATTGCATCTCGGCGACTAAAGAGAAATTTCTTGGGGAAACCGAGAATACTAAACATCAGCTAACTGATCGTGCATTTGTGAACTACGTCGTGGAACAGTGCAGTGTAAAGATGCAGAGCAGATAGAACATGCGAGAGATGTCTGTTGGTGCTGCGAGTCTGTGACGATGCGGGGTGAAGCGTAGGGTATCTTGTGCTGCGTAGCGAGCTGCCAGGTTTGATTCCTGCGATGGGGTCAACTTTTACCGTCTGACCGCGGATTTATGTAAACAGAACAGTCCATCGGTCATAGAAGTAACAGAAGATTTAAAACTGCCACATGACGAAGAGGTAATTGCAATTAGTCGCTTATTGAGTAGCATTTTCCCCTACATTAAATTCTGGCTACGCCCCTATCCCTCAAATTCTGGCTGAACTCGACCACAAGGTCGTATAAATATTAGGTTTATCGCCGGGGGGGGGGGGGGGGGGGGCGCGAGGTGCAAAAATAAAAGTGCCAGTTACCCCTCTGTAGGATCTTACCCAGAGTCAGCTAAATGAAGTTTCTGCAGACTTACAGTATGCTTGTAAAGAAAAAAGCGCTCTGCACCCTTTGTTGGCCATGGTATGCACGCATTCTTGATACTGCACTCTACAAAACGCAAATTGGAAAATACGTTTTTGAACTTTTGATAATGAGAAACATGATGCCTGCTCTGTGTGTGCTCTCACAGCACATTGTCTGGGAGAAATCCTTTTGCCGACAAGCAGCCACATCCAAATCGGTATAAGAGTGTCATTTCAACCACCCTTGTAAATAATGATCAAAGTCACCTAGAAAAAATGAGAAGAAAGATCTGCCCTATTGGCGCTCTCTGAACCTTAATTGTCCTCACCTGTGTTCCATTCGAAGGCATTTCCAGACTCTTCACTGTCAGATGGGTTGCACGTAGATCGAGGCCAAGATTGATACCACTGATGCATGGCGGATCAACAATCCGTATTTGTTTACTTATTGTTAGCGCACTCCTCACATTCTTTCCGTTCTCATCATCAGTGGCACGCGAGACAAGTTTTCATATCAGAAAACAGGCGAGAACGCTAACCGCAATCAGTGGCTGTACCGTGCCCCCTTCCTTCGACCCGTTGGACCCATTGAGTTTTAGGTTCTTGTCCCAAACGAAGTTAGGATGTCTAAACGGATTGTCCTAGGGTATTGCAAGCCCGCTGGCTTGAAAAATTTGACCTCCATGGCTCTTTAAACGAATCACATTAAACAACATGCTTTGCGGAGTCGTTCACAACTCTTCTTTACCAGGCCAAAGCCGAAGGGCCTGAGTCCTTGAAAGGCACTGAAAATCATGGTTTTTTATTTGGACCTTGAGGTAATCGCACAAATCGGGCTGGTTTTTATTGCAGGTGCTAAATTAAGGTGTGGGAGAAGTTTGATTGTCCTGCTCTTGAACGCAGTATTAGCGCATTTGTTGGCCGAGGGCTCACACGATTTCAGAATGGTCAGAAAAGGGCCCCCCCCCGATGCCGATTTCCATTTTTATTTTTTTAATAGTAACTGAACTCAAAACGTTTACTGTACAAAGGTTGCAGTCTGGCAAAGCTCTTTTGATAAAAGCATTTGCTGACTGCGTATAATCAGGGGACTCAGGGTTCGGATCAGAGCTTTACTCGAACACTGCACACGCGGGGGGGGGGGGGGTCTGCCCTTTTTGGGCTCCTCCCGTTTTGTCCCCTCCTTCGGCCGCCTCTCTCCTCGCCTGCCGCTTGGTTCCACATGCTCATAAGTTCGCACTATTAAGTACACCAGACTGGTATGCTATTCCAACCTAGTTCAAACAAGGATCTTCACACGCCATCCTGATCTTTCCTACCCAATGCACATTCCAACCATAACCTTTCATCTAATACCTCATGGTACATGCCTATGCTTTTCATACATGTTCTGTAGGATGAGGGGGCAACAAGTGAAGGGATGCGCAGTAGTTATGGTTGGGCCCATAATTTCGCCCAGATTTCAACCACGTGCGCCCACGCGGAACATGAACCTGTGCACTCTCGATTACAATATCCAATTGCAACACACCAACCTGGCTGTCACGTTCTCGGCCAGGCAAGATGACACCACAACACGAGTCAACGGATCTGTGCTCTGGGATAGGTAACGAGAGCACTGTTTACAGTTCCTATATCCCACTTTATGACAGCTTCTGCTATAAGAGGACCAGTTCATTTCATATCTGGCTGTACTGTATATTAGCAAGACCGTTCAAATTACTATTGAATTCTTGTCTACGCGGCGCAGAAAACAACAAAAAGTTTTATCATGATGGCAAGACTCCTATCGTCCAGTGTGTGTTTTCTGGGTAAGCGTCGCCAGTAGAGGAGTGCAGTGCATTTTAGAAAAAGCACCTTGAGGCTTCAAAATGCGATAAATGTCAGTCCATTTCAGTCCTCATCACTCGAGTGTGCAGCCAAGGCCATCTGGTAGACTTCGAAGATGATTTCTGTGTCGATCGGGCATTCCAAGGCTGGCACACAATCATGGCCACCCGATTCAGCCGATTCGCCGAATCCACGTCGACCATGTCCAGTTCTCGATCCCTATTCCAAGCTTTGTTCACGCAAGATTTCACTACAGATTCATTCAAGGCTTACTGCAGGTTAGCCGGAGGGTCCTACTGATGGTCTCTTATTTTCTATCTCTGCCTGGAATCTACTGGCCAACAATTTGGTGCAATTTATTTGAACAATGTCATCTACTGCAATCTTTTATCATTTTTCAGCGCCCATGAAGAAGGTCGAAAACTTTACGAAAAATGTCCAGACTCTGATGCAAAAGCACTGGCTGATATCGAGTTCGCATTGGCTGATCATATTTGTATAAAGCGCGTGCAAAGTAAGGCTGGGTTTGGAAGCGAGTGACGAGTCGATGATCGCCAGAAGCAATTGGGAAGGGGGACAGCTTTGTGAAATATGAACTCATAAATCAGAAGATACGGCGAGCCATTTTTATTCCTGCCGCTAACAAATGTGCTGCTATCAGTACACGCCTGACCACTTTCAAGTCCTTCTGTATATTTCGGGTGACAAGCGAGGGTTTCCTTACATGAGGTTCTCGAATGGCTTCGGAAAAGCTTCCCCGAATTACATAGACTTCCTTTCAAACACAAAGTCTACTATTCTTGAAGAGCAGGAAGACCTGCAGTGTCTTCTACACGGGCATTGTACAGTTGCTATTTTGTATTACAAACCCGGGGACCTTCAATCAAAGTTAGCGCATGCGCGCACCATGTACTTTTAGGTTTCGTTTCGGGTTATCTGTTAGCCGTGCAGTTAATGCCAATCTGATTTGCCGCCCTAGAGCATGTTCATCATGTTCATGTTTTACCACATCACCAAACGCACTCGAGGGTGAAGGGACACATTTTAAACGAAATGATTTACCGGCCCGCGAGTCGAACACTCGCCCGTAACTGCGCACCTGGCGTGAGAGGCAGACGCCTAACCCACCAGGTCAAGGAGTCACCAATGGCCAGTAAACGTGTGGGCATCACACCAGACCGTATCTGGGCTTCAGAGGGGATGAGGCTTGGATCGGGCTTGGCTTTTCAATCTACGAGAAATCCTCAATCCAGTGCACTCACACTGTCCATCTACCTGGGCCTATTTCTGATGATTTTGAATTAGCGGAATATACTATCGCAACCTCAACTAAAGTGTTTGTAACTATCGTCAAGCAGTGCTGAAACTGCTTCCTGCAAGCTCGTTTTGGAGCCTGCCTACCATATGTGCACTGATTGAGAGAATGTCAAATTTAATCGATGAGTTCGATTGAGATGGGACCTGAAATCAAGGACGAAATTTTGAGGTCAGAAATTTTATTCCTGACCGTAATGATGATCTTTTCAGGGTACAGAGAGTGTCGGGAAAAAAGTTCTAGCGTTGCTTAGGAATTTTTTAATCGCTGAATCCCGCTAGCATTATTCGCCTAAGCTAGAATTAAGCCACTGTCACTGTCACGGTACAGTGTGATCTGGCAGCTGCCATTACTAAAATGCCTGGATTCAAATTTTAAACATAATTAAGGCAGCTCCATTCAAAGCCATTTAAGAGAGCCTTGAAACCCATGCCTTGTCTGAATTTTCAGTGGCGGGGGGAGCATCAAAAGTTGTACTGTATGCTTAGGCCAAATTTCTGGACCTCCAGCACCCATGGAGACAAAGTCGAAATTGTTGATTGCAAAGGTGTATTATTAAAAAATGAAAATTTCGACTTCTTAATTAATTGAGATGGCGATCCAAAATTTTGGCTACTCCCTCAAAAACGCGAGTGCTGAATCTGAATGTCATACTCTTTTTCAATATTCCGGCATCGATTCTACAGTGCACTTCGTCTTCAAGCCACTTTGCGGATCTCCAGTTCACCAAGGCCTTTCCCATTTGCCATCGATGCTGCAATCCTTGCTTTGCAGTCTATTCTCAGAACATGCCGTGCTTGCAAACCAACAATGTGGCCTCCTTCGAACAGTGCCGAAGCCAATGCTCCAGTTTCGAAGCTGACTCTCGTCGATATGTCAGCCCGTCACAGACTGATCTGAACGACAATCGAATGAACTGGTTGCCCTATATGGCCAAGGACTGCCAGTAAGACCCGCATCCTTCACTTTTAAGCACAGAAGGAGTTGTCCTCGCCAGCAGCTGGAACCTTGTGGCATGGGAGTGACTAGTCCTGAGAGGAGAGGCAGACCAGTTCTGTGAGCCAGTGCACTGATAGGTGCAAGCAAGGTACCCACGCCTACTACACTTGAGCTCGAACTTGTCGCAGGGAATATGCACAGAAGGGACAGCGTGTAGAGGGAGTTGCCCCTGAACTTCGGAATCTGTTCTTATAACAAAATCTAGATCAAAATAAATACCATCAAAATTGGCTTTTTCACAAATCATACTGTATATTTAAGAAATCAAAGGGTTTTTGGCTAATTTTTTATAATTACAGTAGGTCTGAGGCTTTTCCTGATGCCTAGAGCAAGTCTTAATTTCGAGCGCCATAGAATCACATGGCATAAGGTGACTGACGTTCGCAACTGAAAATCCCGCTTGAAGAACTTGCCAGGAGTCAAAAGTTATTATCTAGACTTATGTAACCTTATACATACTTCCATTGTGAAACCTCGAGCGAAGTCAGGTTCACTTTAAAAATAACCAGAATAGGCTGGTGACATGCTGTTATGACTGGTTGGGATGATGAGCCTGGTTCCCTCTGCTCAGTGATCGACAGGCAAATCATCAACTCGCTACCACAGTACCATCCCATTTCAGGTACCTCAAATGCATAGCTGACTGCCGCAAGCCCATCTTCCAAGCAAAATGTAATGCTGTAGCGTCCACATTGGAATTGGACGCGTTGAAAGCCGCATTTGCCAAGAAAATAAATTACTACGATCCACCACTCATGAGGAATTATCTTCGCGATACATTCGTCTCCTCAATGCTCTTCCCCGCAGAATGCGAAATCCTGGCTGATGATCAAGGACAAAATAGGCGATAACCTACAATCGATTAATCGAGTGATCAGTTCAAACCTGGTGATCGACAAACTTTTAGGTGTGTTAGTATTATCTTGGTATCAATTTTTTAAACGTATCAATTGCACTGATCTTTGGTGGACTATGCTACTAGCTCTACGATTATCGGATAAAACATGACTGTGACCTTGACTGTTATTATATCAGACTGATCAGTGGCTACCCGATCAACAATGATCGATATCTCGAGAGGTCTGTGACAGCTTATTACTCACTAATCACATTACTTATACTAAATCGATTTCCTGCTACTTTATGCAAAAATATTTCACTTAGCACAGATTTCACGACATTCTACTCCACCTTACCCAAAGTACAGCTACCGTACAAAACCTCCGATACTTATCTTTTCACCTAGTAAAAATGAGAAAGTTTCCGAAAAAGTGAAATGAACCAAATTACAATGGAACTCCACCAGTGGACAAATTCCTAACCGGGTAAGTAAAACATTGAAAACCTGACTCTACTGAAAATGGCAAGCAGCAGAACGAAAATGAGAACGGGCATTTAATGCATATGACATTTTAAAACGAGAACACAAAGGAAATGCGATTGGCGAGGTTTGAAATGCCTAAATTAGGCCTAGCTATCGTCCATTTTAGCCTGCTCCTCTTCCTGCAGTCGAGTCGCCACTGCGGCCACCAGAGCAGCTCCGCGGCCGCTGCCATCTTCCGACAATTTGAGCGTGTACTGCAAACAAATGGCAAATGGTCAGGTCTGGCAAAGGAACATTATTTTAGTCATTCTGCAGTCTTTGATAGTAAAGCAAGGGTTCTTTTTTATTTGGGCCGATTTGACTCAGTGACAGTGGGACCACAAATGCCAAAAAAACTTGTGCCAAAACTTGACGATTATAAATGCAAAACATATTTTGAATCAAAAAATTCTGTGCAGCGTCGATTTGCATTTTCTTTCTGTTGGAAATTTTGCAGAATTCAAGCAACGATGCACTCACCCTGCACGGAAAGGTCAAAAGTTGTTTAATTTTTTCGTTTAGCAGTCGTTTAAAAGTTGGATGAAAACGATACATGGACCCGTCGACGCCCACAGTAACCCGATCTTTTTCCATACGATTTAAAATAGTCGCAATGCCTAAAATTTGCAAGTTTTTCACAAAATACCAAAGGTCAGCCTGGATTAGCGGACACACAACGCACTTACCAGTCGCGCACAGATAAGCAGCTCTGGTCGACACACGTGAACATATGTAAGCCACGTTGGCGCAATCGGCTTGCGTGGCGTGCTCGATATCCAAATCGTCCAAAATGTTCATAGTGTTCGTAAATGTCCTCTCCGCAGACAGTAAGTCGCTGAAACAGAGAAAATATGGGCTGGTCTGTCACAGTGATCCGCTAGGAACTTCAAAAAGCAAAAACATAAGCGCATAAAACATGGACTCGCTGGTTGTGGACTTGTATGCTACACTGCTGGGTCCACACTTTGGAAGGTTTTGATCGATATCTCCCGAACCGATCAAAATTTTGCGAAATCCCACAGAAATGTTATCGGGTACCATGTCCCGCATGCTAGGGTCGAAAATCATCAAAATCCATCAAACGGGGATCAAATGGCGCCAGAAAACCCCTCTTAAAAGTGTATAGACTTCGTTTGTAACGTGTAGTGCTGTAGTTTAGTAGAAGTGTGAGACCTATCATTCAGCACAGGCATCACATAGTAGCTACTTCATGTAGCAACTGTACGACGCCCCTTGTGCTAGAAGATGGTTCATGCCGCTCCACAAGAACACAGTTCTTTACTTTTCAAACGAAGTAGCATGTGAGACATGGAACTGTGATGTCAAATTTTCATCGATTTGGGAGATATCGATCAAAAACGTCATCTAAGTTATGAACCCTGTCAGCCGATGGGGGAATCCGACAGAAAGCCTTACCTTTCAATTTCCGACACAAATTTGGTGGGAAATTTGCCTTTGGTATACAGTTCATCTGATCCCGTTCCATCGAACAGCAAGCCGTCCATGGTCAGTTTTTCCAATATGACGCGGACCAGTTCGCCCATGTACATGCCAGAGATCATTTTTTCGAATCTAAAATAGTGAATAAATTTTGAGTGGCAGGTTTATTCGCACCTATTAAACAACAATGCCTATTATCTTCTGAGACATACCCATGGTCTGATATGGCTCGAAAGACACAGCAAGTGGCAAAAAAAATTTTTTTAACTATGAGTGTTCCTTGAAATTGACAAATTTGAGGAGAGTTTTGAGAAATTCTGAGCAAAATTGATTCTGACCAGAGCTCTCGGACAAGAAGAGTAGATCGAGGGAAGGCGAGAGTAAAATGATCAACACTACAGCCAGCTTTTTGGGTGTAATACCCAATATCTAGCCTTGGACATCGGAAGCCACAACCCAGATAGGACATACAATTTATCTAGATGTATAGAAATAGAAATGAAATAAAAAACATTGGACCCGAGCAGGACTCGAACTCGCGCCACTGGGATTTGCTATCTAGCGTGTCTCTCAAGGCTCATGTTTTTCCATCTGCTTTTATTTCTGGACTCCAATCTTAGGCACTGCTTCTGTATGGAATTGCCCAATCCAAGCAATTATTGATTAGAACATGACACTGCGAGACTTGCTTTCATCTCCTTTCCACCTCACGGACAGCCGCCATAAAAATATTTCCCGATAAGGAAACTCACAAAGCAGTGTTTTCTCGTCGGGTACAAATGTAGTCCTTTGATTAATTGATCCGAGAATAAGCAAATCGACAAGGCAGAAACAACTTACATTTGGCGTCCAGGATTTATGGAATTTTTATCAACCACGTGATCGAATTCCGTGCGGCATACGTCGAGTTCGCCATTGTCACCGAATGCACCCCATTCAGTGTTGATTATCATCTAAAAAACAAATTTGCCGCCATGTCGTAAAAAAAGGCGAATTCATATCATAAAAATTCTTATGCTCGGAAACCTAAGAATTTCTTTGGCTATTGCATAATGCAAACTCCTAACTTCCTAATGTATAGTATTCGACAGATTCGTTTGATTCTTTAGAACACTATGCAAAAATTATGGTAAGCATGTTCATATTTATCATGTACAGGTGCTACCAGTATGCAAAATAATCATTCGACTGGATCTTCTCCCAAGCGCCGTCAAGAAACCTCTGAAAATTTCCTCCTGCCATATACAGTAAAGTAGAGTCCTACGCAGTAGACTTGATGCGACAATTAAAAAATATATACAGTGCTGTCCCTGTGCAGTGCGGATGTCGCGAAGCTTAAGGACTAAGTAAAATGGTCTTGGCAGACAACCGAAGTACAGTCGAGTCCACTTATAGTCACACCGGATAATGGCACAGCCCGGTTATTATCACAGGTTTTCAAAGCCCCGAATTTTTCCCCTATACTTTGTGTGTATTTTGAGTTCGCTTATTATCACGCTGAATTTGGCTTAGTCCGCTTATTGTCACATAAATTTCTTGACCAGACCGGATAAGTATTAAAAAAGAGTCACATTTTCACCTCTTGGCAGTCTGAAACAAGTGCAAAATCGTCAAAAACTAGGATTTATCGCAAGAAACTTCTTGCATGAAGGCGCATGGCACCTTTATGCTTCAGCTTTGATCTGACTGATCTTCGTAATTTTGATTTCTTTGGTTACAAAAAGCTTTGAAACAGCGTTTCACCTTTGAAAACGCTAGGAATATATCAAAATGATAAGAAATGGCGATAAAACGCTTAAAAGTAAAAATTTGGCCATTTTAGAGTGTACTTCGGTTTCAGCCACAGTCTGGATATTGTCACATTTTCTTCCCGTCCGGAGCTGGTGATGCTAAGCGGACTCGACTGTATGTCCGAGGTGTCACCTGCAAAACCTCGCCCTGCAAACGGCCACTCACACGAGATATAAGTATTATCAGAAACATGTACCCACGAGTTTTGTCTGGAAGAAATACGAGAGCAGGTGATACAACGAATGGCCTAGATTGCCGAGAAAGCTGAGCATAAGGTTAAAACCAGCATTCTGCAGGTTTGGCGTTCGCCTGTTCAGTTTGTGAACCATAAATCCTAGCTGACCTCCCCGTGCCGTCGGGATGGCCTGAATGCAGAGACGGACGCCAGAATACAGTCTTGGCTGTCGTACATTCACAGGGTTCAGAGCCCACCCGTTTGGTCCAGGCTCCTACCCGGATATCCTTCGGTGGAGACACAGACAGGGTAGATGCCGTATGGCGTTGCTTTTTAGGTTTGAATGCTGGCCAGCTATTGGCAAAACAGGTTCCGCTCAAGTGGGCGGAGTCCAAACTTGTCTAATAATCATGAGGAAATCACTTTTTAGCGTTGGGCGTATCCTAAAGTAACCTCACTGATTTTGTATTCCTGCGGTTTATGAACTCCGAGTAGTCCGTGGGGCTTTGAGGATAAAAACTAAGAACCATCTTATTTAAACTTTCCGTGAATTTATGCTGCAAAATTTACGTGCAAGCAGTCCAAGCATTCCAAATATTTACCTCGCCTTCATCCAGGCTGCCTTTGAAATTTGGATCGCCATCCAATTTTTTGCATCGATTGATGCGCTCCAGATAACACGCATTAGTGCCAGTTCCTAAAAACGCACAAAACCGATCAGAGTTGCAAAAATTTTTAAAATACAATCAAAGTTTGGGCACAGTACAATTGCTCAGGCAGAATCCCGCACGAAAATCACCTAAAGTCTAGATCCAACTAATGTAAAAACAGAATCCTATTGCCTTCATTCAGTGCCACTCTAGCATGACTGACTGTAGTGCAGTCCACCTCACCCAACAGCAGCCCTCGAGCCAACACCCGCGCCCACTTACCCACAATGACGCCCACATGGCAGTAGGGGTCCTCGTGGGCGAGCGCCATCAGAGTGCCCACTGTGTCGTTCAACAACGCCACCACATCGATGTCCACGTCCTGCCTGCGTTTGACGGCGCGCCGCAGCAACTGCACGACATCCTGGCCCTCCACGTCCGAACACTTGAACCCTTTCGTCCAATTAATCAGGGTGGCCGATGTCAGGCCGTGTTGGGCACACGGGAACGAAAAGGTGAAGCCCAGAGGCAGCCGCTTGCCCGTCAAGCCATGGTCGCGGATAAACTGGGCCAAACAACTGGCGATGTGGTCGAACAGTTGTTGACCCGAGCCGATCATCAGACTATTGGGGATACGGTAAATCTTGCTGCTCATATCCGCGTGACGATCATTTTCGCGCAAAGTGATCATGAGCACACGAAAATTCGTGCCACCCAAATCCAATGCCAAGAAGTTACCATCTTCCGTCCCGTTCGGCAGGGCACAGACATAGGATGGCAACATTTTCAAAGTCGAGGCGCCTGGTTCGTTTGACTGCAATCCACGATCGAACGTGTCGTTCATACTCGTCATTAAATTTTTCAACATTTCGTCGGTCACATCGAGCGGCGCTAAAATGCTTTGAATCTGAAACAAAAAACATGCACTTATGACATCATTTTATTAAAATGCGCTTAAAAAATTTGCATGGAATTTGTATATTGAAAAATTGCTTAAGGTCAGTTTTTTAAAAGCGTAACACATTTTTTGCGACTTCAAACAAAATCACCGAACTTTGAGAGAAAAGTGTGCACACAAGATTTTCTGGCCCTCAATTTCACAAACTGTCTCATTTTTGCATACGATACGAAAATATCAGGGCAGTAGTGTTGAAATTCACTTGCGACTGCAACGTAACCATTTGAAGCCACCATTTAAAAACCTACATTGCAGCCATAGATCAAAGAATGATTATCGATCAATCGATAGACAATCATTTTCGGTAAAAATGTCAGTTATGATCACCCTTAAAAGATCATCTGTATTTGTTGATGATCGAGATCACCAACGTCAGGGAGGGATATCATAATTTTAAAACCCCTAATCCTTTTTTTAGCGCACACCGTATCAGAATTCCTCTTTGCAAAGCTATCAAATTAAGATGATCAGAATTCACGGATGGCCAGCTAATCATTGGGATATCTGAGATCAGTATCGGAAGCCCTCATCAACGACTCGAGAGTGCACCGATGATCAGAAGACTTATCAAAGTTCGAGGGGTTCAGCAACGCCTTACACGCTCAATGACGGAAACTTGAGGTAACTGAGCATGCCCGAGATTTCCCGCGGGCGATTGTACCACTTGCTCCTCGAAAAAAAATTCTTGCTTCTGCGCTGGCCGAAGGTCACACTCAGGCGACAACAAAGCAGATCCGTGCAACACCATTATCGATTATTGATTGATCAGTGATCGAAATAATAAATTGCAACGATCGATCGCTTGTTTGATTGATCAGGAAGCGAAAGATACCGATTTTCGACTTGAACGACCAGCAATCGATAAAATGGTTAATAATTTCGATCAACGACGAGTTGAAGAAAAATCGATAATGTCACAGTTGGTGCTCAAGAGATGACTAAAGAAAACGGCTAATTGAATCACGATGAGCAAAAAAGGTGATAACAGATGTCAAGGATCAGTAGCTAATAAAGGTCAGACGCAAGCCCCCCCAAGCAAGCGGTCCAATCACACAATCGTTAGAAGACATCATCACATGGGTTGAATATCATGGATAGCGCACTAGTAACACTTAACAAACATAAAAAGGCAAGGAAAATATTTATAAAAACCAAGAAACAGGATGTTGTTGGGTGGCTTCAAAACGATCTGTCATCCGGGCAGTCTAGGCCAATTTGAGCAACCCATTTAGATTATGCTTCCAGCAACCATTATCTAGCTGCATCGCACCGCACCCTTGGTAGGCAGGTCCTCTGACGTACTAGTGCACTACTAGGAACAAGTATGCAGCCACAGCTAACACAGCATCGGAGCTCGTCAACTCGAACATAGACTCACGTTATCAACGTGAAATCAACCGATTATCATAAGCTGAGAAGAAATCCTAAAAAGCTTGCACTTTGTTCTCAACACCCCAGAATCGATAATTTCAAAAAGATACTCGGAAAAGACCGCAGTCTGCTGGAAAAGTTCCACTTCAGCAACGTGAGTCAATCTAAACAGAGACACCAGGCAGAATGTCCGCAACCTGCTTCCCGTAACTGACAGCGAAAAAAGCGCCCATTAAACGCGTAATCACCACAGAAGTTTATCGAAACAGCGTCGTTCAAAGAATAAAAATGCGGTCTTCCGTCTTTTCATCTTTCCTGCCTGCCCTATCCGAATTCCAAGTCAAAGACAGTCCTTATAAACCCGATGGCCACTCCTATCACCTCCGCACTCCACCTGACCTAACCTCGCCCAGAATCTGACAATAAAGCGATAACATCCTCGCATGCCAAACTAGCCTGCCCACACGACACTGTTCCCTCAGTTCTTCTAACCCTCCCCCCCCCCCAGCATATCAGAAAAAGTTGGTAAACAACACGAAAGCAGGTGACAGACGAAATGGCAAGCCCATATTCGACGAACAGATCAGTCCACCGGTCAAAACAAGCAAACAAAACCTGTTCTTGATAAATGTGTCAATAAATAGGCGAGCCAGAATTAAAGGGCGGTGCGTTCAAAGAACTGGATTCACCAAACAACACGGGCGGAGGCGTGGGGGAAATTAAGTGGAAATGAGTGGCTCAGCGTGACTAAATAGAAAACATGTGGTCTACTGGTCCATCAATGACGAAATTGAGTGCTCGAATGCGAGCACAAGATTCAAATGGAAATTGATGATTTCACATGAATAAGAGGAAGAATACACAGTAGCGGCACACAAAAAAATATTGACAATTTGTAACAAGTGTAGCTTCAGAATCCCGTCCTCAGTCACCCCTAACTTGATAATTCTTTTATCACTTTCTCCTTGATCTGAGGGTATAAAGGTATTCAAATCGCATCTTATTAAAAAAGTGAACGGAACAAGCCTGTGTTGCGCATTTGAACGCAAAAGCTCCTTCCATTTTACTGCATATCGTATAGACATCAAAGGCAAAACGTTCATCTACAGCTCCTCATTATCTACTCGCCATGACGATCTCCCATTTTTGGCAACTCTCCCTCTCTTACCTATCAAAACAAACCGTGAATGGTATTTTCCATAGACAATCCAGTTCCCTGAAGGGAAACAGCCTGCCAAGGCAGAATGCCAAGACGCAATATCACCCAAGTTGGTTATTAAAGCCCGTCATATTGCTCAACATTTCAGTTAGCCCATGCGCAGACAGAATTATCAAAGAAAATTCCACAGCTGCATGCCAGAAAACATTGCATTTATTTGACAGAAGTCAGACATCTGAACCAAATTAATTAAGTCCTATACATATGTACTCGCAAATGCCTCTACTAGCCTCCCCTCGGCCTCGGCTATTGCCGTACCTGTTCATGGAGTCTGACGCCGATGCTGCTCTGCTTAATTATTCCTTTCACTGCATCCAGAGTGATCGGATGAAAACCCTGATCTGCCATAGTCCAGCAATTTAATCAAATGTAATGCTACAATTGATTTTTATCAGAAAAATCGATTATTGATTTTTCTTAACAGAATTTATCTTGAAGGCGTTGGATAGCACACTAAATTAATCAAATCTTCAAAATATTAGACGAAGGTCCGAAATGTCGTCAAAGGAAATAATTATGCGACAGAAACGTGTAGGCATGTACGTCCTCCCACACCTCTTTCCAAGGCTTCCCGAAATGCATTTACACAATGATGAATAGGACAAATTGCTCAACATGGACAAAATGTACACAATCGTCGAAGAGGAGAAGTGACAAAAAGTCACCTGTCAAAAAATTGACGCTTGCAAGAAAATGTCCATCGCGAATTCGCTTTTGGCAAAATAAGACCGAGTCAAGAAGAATAAAAAATGGCCATTTCGGTACACCCTCAATGACTGAGACGTCACCCCGAAAAGTGCAAGTCAAACAAATGTGATGAGTGACCTCGGAAGACGAGGTTAGAAATTTGAGAGATTTTCACAGCCACCTGGCGCGACTACGTTGAACACGTGGTTTCGGCATTTTTAGTAAATACACACACATCATGAATAAACTCTCAGAAAAACCTAAGCTGACGAAATATGACGTAAATGCAACCCACTCAGGGGCTTATGGCAGTGGGTCAAAGTCCGCGTCTGGAACATTCGTTACAGCTTACAACAGCCAGTCAGCTAACAATATTATCGATCGACTGCTGTGTTGTCGCATGCTCGTTGCGACGACGAGACCAGGGAGCGACCCCCGTTTTAGGACCTTGGAAGCGAAAATTTTTATGAAGGGAACAGAATCGGGCATCGTCGAAGAAGACCATGCGCACCATGGCCATGAATAGTACTAGACGACTTGCATTTTTGAACTCGCGCATAAAGTCTGATGGTCATGTTGAGAGCGATAGAGAGCCAGACCTGTGCGGGATCCTTACTGGAACCTGACTATCACCTGATAAGCGCGCGAAGTTCAAAACTATGTTCAACCTGGTTGCGATGCGGACGTGTAAGTGTGGATGTTATGTGGCCGCGAGTTTTCTTCGCTCTTTATCTGATAACCCACATTTTATAAAAAATTTCACTTCCTAGCACTTTTCAAGGAGTTCAACCGCCCACCAACAGCGCATAGGGTGTGATCGATTTATGTGTACGTGGATGCGAACTAAATTGTGGCCACTACTCGCCATCTGTGTGTGCAATCACGAGGCGAGGAGAAGGCCGACAAATTTTTGACGTCAATCTCCGAGCCAACCTCTCTTTTAAAAGACACGACTTAGATTTTAAATTTGGCGCCTAAAAGCAGATTTAAAACGTGCATGAATAATGTTGATTCAGATAACGATGGGTAATATTTGAGGCGATGGCATCAAAATGCAAGAGGACTCGCTGAACACAATGTCAAAAAATTATATTTCTCTCCTGGTTAAGAAAAATCGGAAAATGTAGCATCTCACTTAATGATTTTAATCCAAGGTTCATTCAGTCAACCAGGCCCCGATCGCCTGAGTCAAATCATGCCAGCATCATATGCCTGTTTAATAAAGTTTAAAAAAATCAGCGATGGCTTGATCAGTATTTTCCAAAATGGAAAACTGCGTGACTTTTTGTGAATGGATTATTTGATTCTTTTATCATAATTTTAAGCATTTATGGGGCTCAACAAATTTCACTTACCTCTGATCGTATCCTTTCTCGTTTTAGCATTTTCTCGTTTTAAAATTTATTTTGATAAGATGTCCAATTATTTTTCAAATAGTTTCTCTCTAAATCACCGGCACGTGCCGACTATCTTTCCTATCTGCAATGCTGATACGATATCAGCTACGTGGGCCTGCTCGAGTCACGATCATTTTTGTCCAACTTAAACTTTCTTGGCCACCCGGGACGAGCGAACGAGGAGTTGGCCAGTGCTCTGATCTGCTTCGTAGACTAAATAAAATTGCACCTACTAACCAAGGCAAGCATCGACTGAGCGGACACACACGTCGTAAAAGGCCTGGCAGGCAGGACTTGGAGAAGTGCCTCCCACGACCACTGGCGAGGCGACAGAAAAGGGAAGATCGATACGTTCAACGAGCCTGGCCCGCCCCGCTCTCTCAGCTAGCCAATGCTTGCTAGTTTTCAACCATTTTTAAACCGCACCCTTATCGTTTTGCGTCATTGCTAGCAAATTGGATAAACGCTGGTCGTCATGGTTTGTGAATCGTTCAGGCTTGAATAAAAAATCGGTCGAAATTTGCGGGACTTTAAATTTAAATGGAAAACCAAAAGGCGTGAATTTCAAACCTTGGTTGTTCTGTAAAAGCTCATGCATCGTTTATTGAGGGTGATATAATCACGGAAAAAACCTTAAGACTAATTGACCACGAGCAAAGTTTCAAATCCACAAAAAGTACAGTCTTAAAATCGAAGTGTTTCATAAAAAGCTCCAGTCGCGTGACAAAACGTGTCCGCCTAAAGTCATGCGCGTCGTTCGTTCGGCATGTGGTCAAGCCGAAGAAGAAAATCAAGCTCCTGCACTGGTGGGGCTCGAACCCCAGACCTCCTTTTGATTTCGATCTACCTCAGTGGTCATACAAAATTCAGATCACAAATAGTCAGCCACGTCACACAAGCATGATGCAGTCGACTCCACTTGATCAGGGATTTCGGGACCTAAACGAAATTCTGTTCTCTTGAAATCCTGATTATTGAATTGAATCTGCCAATGCAAAATATGCTAAAGTTATAATAAAATTACCTAGCGCATAATTTCACTCTTGGAAAAATGTTACCTGAATCAGAATTTAACACCGAGCCATAGGCGCGGAACAACTGCGTTGCGAGCAGGGGAATGGGACAATGTTTGCAGCATTCGATAATTAGATAACCAGCGAGAAAGATTGCACTATTAAAACTTAAACTTCCATCAAATGGAGTCGACTGCACAAAAACCAAAATATAACCACGACCCTCTTCACTAAGCGATTGGTGCTCGATAATCGTAGAAGGATGGCGCTGAAAATATGATTATACCAGTGCCGAAGAATATGGCCAATGTGAAGATGATCAAAAATATACGATCGATAACCTGATAAAATCGAATTTTGTATTTTTTAATGTTTCAGCTTACACTATGTATTTTGCCTAAATTGTGTCTTTCTGACGCCTAAACGCCAGGAGAAATCAATGACAACTTAATGTACTCAATATTCAAATAAATCCCAGGGATTATGATTTCAGATGGGCATGAGGTAATGCAACTATCTGCGGGGGGGGGGGGATAAAAATCTCCCTCACATTTTAGTATTCATCTACCTTTTTAGAAGCTCTCTCGAACACCTTTCGCGATACCTGCAAACTCGCGATCAGTGAGGAGCAGCTTTAACGAAAACATTGCGGCAAAATGCTTGTGGGCTGGGCTATTTCATTTCACCCCAGTGGAACTATTTCAGTAGAGGATAATTTACACGTAAATGGGTCCCAGCAGGGAACTAAAATACTGTATTTACAGCTTTTTAATCGCACTGAAGACACGAGAGTAGACAGAATTGAAGGCTCGCCGAAATCGTGCTTGCTCATCATTTGGTATTCTTGCGATCTCTGTTATACCCTTCGATATTTAGAACCTTTTAGAGTCTCATACTCAATGTTTACTCGAACCTGAACGCGAATAAACGCTCTGGAGGTAAGAGACACGAACACTAAAACCAACACAGATAAAACTTACACGTTTCCTTTTGATAGATCTTCTAGAGACCTTATTTCCCCACAGAATAGGGAACCACTTACCATAGCAACGAATCGCCAGTCTTCTTTTACCTGTTACAAACCGATTTTACAGCAGATTGGTGCCAATTAATGAGAGGCCTGTGTACCTCGTCATCGAATTGTCTTCTTTGCAAATGGCGCGCGATGTAAAAGACATTGCGACACACACGATTCGTGGTCACACGCAATTTGGCAACCTGGGCATTGTCGGCTGGTGCACGTGTCGGCGATTCGCTACTCGTAGCTATCGACTTCGGCTCCGCGCAAGCTCGTTGTGACACTGTCATATCCGCATTTGAACCTTCAAATATTTTCAAATCTTGGATATTTATGTGTACTGTACCTATCACAAAGTTTGAACCTTGCTACTTTTCTGAATTATACGACAACTGTAAGTCCTCCCTTATATCCCCGATGCCTGGGTCACCGGTCCAGAGGAGGGTTGGGGGTGGGGGTGGGGGGTAAAAATGCTATGGGAACTTCGAGACGTGCCTGTCATCAAATACTTAGCTGGTGGATTGAACACAAAGTATCTTATAACAAAGGATTAAATGATTTTATCTACATATCTCCACAATGGGCCATTATTACGCAAAATCGTTTTGTAGAACCATATTATGTAGATTGAGAGTCAGAACATCCCACAACCAAAAATCATCGAAATCTATCACGCGGTTCTCAAATGGCGCCCCCCAAACACCCAAAAAGTGCATAAAAACATTTGAGAACCGCGTGATAGATTTCGATGATTTTTGGTTATAGGATGTTCTGCCTCTCAATCCACATAATATGGTTCTACAAAACGATTTTGCGTAATAATGACCGTTTGTCAGCCAGCCAGCTTGTTTTTATGCACTTTTTGGGTGTTTGGGGGGGGGGGGCAACAGTAACTTCAATTGAAACGTAATGGAAGAAGTTCTTGCACGGGCATCGTACAATTGCGACTTGATGCTGCAAACAGTCCTGAGGGTAAGCGTTGGTTTTTTGATTTCCTTCAATTTGCCCTGCAACCGCGAGATCACCAACAAAAATGCATATTGCAAATTATACATTGAAGTGTGGCCTAATATTGTAGTAAATATACTTCTGTACGGGAACATACAAGCTAGGCCTGTTCGAAATCCTGTCATCTTCCACTCGAAATTTTACAGCCCCAAGTAATAAGACAGGACTCACAGCATGTTATACTTTGCTGTAGTTAAACTTGCATGCTGATTGACTTTAGCTAGCTTATTGCGTATTGGCACCAAATTCAAAAAATGAATGTCTTACCATCAAACAAAGGCAATTCGATGCGATTCGGTCTCCTCATGGCCAAAATTGGTCCAGCCCAATCGATAAATGTTTTTCGCATCCACATGGGCATGGACTGGGCCAATGCCGATCGGTAATGGACATTCAATACGCACACAGTCACACACAAGGAACACGAGACCAAGATCATGGTGAAGAGGAGATAGCGCGCGATGAGGGGGATGGACGTACTCGTCGGGGGAATGATCTCGACCAAAAGTAAGAAGAAGACGGTCATGGAGACGAGTACAGAAACACTCAGTGTAATCTTATTGTTGCTGTCAGACGGCAGGTAGAAGACCAAGCAAGTGAGCATAGTGATGCCCACGCACGGTGTGATCAAATTGATTGCATAAAACAGAGTCTTCCGACGGATACTAATGTAATAGGTGATGTCCACGAATGGGTAGTCGCAACACGGATACCACTTGCTGTGCTTGGTGCCTCTAAAGTCGGAGGCATTCTTTGGAAACTAGTACTTGACTTGCCACACCCCTGGATGATGCACTACTCAGGATACTTACTAGCCAATGAGCACAGTGTGCGAGGTCGTCCGCCAAGGGCGGGCAATTTCGCGAAATCATCAAACTTTGATTATATTATGTATCGATAAGTTGAGTAGTGTACCCATTGCCACCCCCAGCACTTTGACTAAGTACTTACTTTGCACTCATCAAATCCCATTCCACTGAGTCTTGATATTCAGAAATATCTACACCGAGTTCTACCGACCTAAAAAGCTTGACATATTTCTTCCAATTCGAAATCACTTGTGATCGCGGACGGTGTGCAACTGATTTCCTCCCTGAACCTACTCGATACTTCTCTTCTAACCAATATTGTGCGCAATGCTCCTCATGAACAGCAACACACACTAGTTATCAAGTAAACTTACTATCACTTACCATATAGTCTCCCCGTCTGCGTCTATTTCCTCAGTTACGTTGTCACTTTTCAGCTAAAACATTGTTCATTGGTCATGAGCTGAAAACCAGTGCACAGCGCTGAGGGTCTCTTCATCCGCATAGCATAGTCCGCATAGTCTGGGGACAGGTTCGTCCCATACAATGTGCGATCAACTCGGAAGCACTTACATGACTCATGTCCAATTCAGACCCATAATATCTAAACATTGACGTGATTTAATTTGGCCGCGCAATAAGAGTAAAGTCACTTACGTCCAAGCACCGAACTTAAGATGGCAATATTGAACATCTAAAACAAGGAACATGAAAGGCGGACCTTTCTTGTAAATTGGTGCGTCTAAATTGCATGATTACAACAAGTCGAATGAGACTAAGACGGCATCTGGCGACCGGTAGGCACGGACAGAATGGGAGGCCCACGGCAGGGCTAGTTTTGAGGTGTCTTACACTTCTATGTTCAAATCCAGCGACAATAGGAATTTTACGATGCAAAGTGATCCACTGATGTTGACTTTCTCTGCAACATGTCTTGCTGTCCGATACCACGCACAAATGTGGAGGTATAGATACGACTTGGGAGGTTACTTGAACTAGCAAGTCCTTGGCATCAGCCCCTTCTAAACCGGCCAGTAGAGCTCTTGGGCCTTCACTCTTATCAGCAATCTGGCTGTGACGTCAGCTTGCCATGTGCAGAATGTCAGCCCAAAATGGCACTTACCAAACGGGAACCATTCGATATTGATTGCGCACATGCTGCTGTAGGTGACTGGGGGCTCCCACTTGACTTCGCCATCGTATCGCACATGCGCTTTGGTCATTTTCGTCACTTGGGGCGTGCCATCAGCACTAATCGTAAGAGTGAAAAAGATTTTAGTATGCGCCCGGTCTACATTCGCTTATTGCCAGTCGTGTCACCAGTTTTTGCATTTTCAAACCAAGATGCATGTATAGTATGCCAGTTTTACAGGCAGCATGCATTTCATAAATACAACATGTGCATGCACTTGTCAAAGTTGTTTATTAGTTAGCACTTACTTATTATACAAAATCACATCTGGCAACCTGAAAGTGGTTCAGAAATCTGTCTTAAAAATGTGCAGAATACTGTACATTTGGACATTTACCAAATCATGGACGACGGTATGTGCATTACAGTCACATTCCCATATTCGATCGGATTCCATTTCATTCGATAATCGGACCATGTCTGACAACAAAAGGGCATTTGAGATCATTGATCAGTCCATCACAGTGCATCCAGTGCATCTCTTACATGCAGTAGCCATCCATTAGTCGTCACAATTTGATCCTTTTCTTGCTGAAAAACGGTTCTAAATCTCAACATAACTAAAACTGGCAACTTGGCAAGCGCACATACAACACGACCCAGGTCAAAAGTAGAGACCTGCTGGCTGGTTTCACCAACAGCTAGGACATGTCCTAAAATTAGGACGATCAAATCATTGATGAAGGATAGGACTTGACTAAGGGCGTCCTAATATTTGGGACATGTTCAAGGTGACTGTGAAACACGGTACTATTTCAAAACTGAAATTCTGAGTTAGAGGGTTCTCAGCCCACGCTGTGGTCGAACAAAAATGCGGCCCGAACAAAAAATTCGACTGCCAAATCCTGATCTTCGAAAGTGGGGATCTTGAAAATTCCTATGCTTTGAGCCCGTGCGAGCGCCTTCTCCAAGGGTTTTATAAGGAAGGGGCTTTTGCCTATGTTATTGCTGCTTATATATTCTTACATGCAGTATGTATCTATGAGACAGTGCATGCGAGTAGCAGAGCTGCAGGTTCTTCATTTGATGCAAGACAAAACCCAAAAAGAGCAGGGTCTTCTGGATCCGTTTGTGTGCCGTCATATTTCGGTTAGGAGTAGGACCTGATTCTTGGCTTGGAAAATGGCTCAAGGAACTCCAAAATGTACCAGACGATAATGTTTCTCGTTACCCTTGTACATGGCAAAATCTTACCACATCCAAAATTTGCAACAACTTTAATTTGAATTCAATGTGTACGATGTCCAACGACCCCTCGACGGGCCTCGAGAGTCTATTGTAATCGCTCAACAATACTTCAAACAGGCGACTGGCTTCTTGGCTCGAGATGACCAGACCTGAAAAGTAGCCCATCACAAAGCTAGCTGCACGTATTGGCTAGCTGTCAGTCTCAACATGCAAAACAACCAGCTATGCTTCGAAATGTTGCGAAGCCATGATTATAGAGTGCGATTCAAGGAGCAGAAAACAAAGGGAGATATTGACCTCAGAAAAGCAAAAAGCGGGAAGATTCTCATTCACGGATTTTCTCACCTGCACAATGCATACGGATCAAAAAACCAAGCAAACGCATTTTGATTTTTCAGTTCTGAAAGAAGCAGTTAAATATTCGTTTTCACTTTTGGTTTGTGTTAGGAGTGAAGATGAGATTTCCATTATTCTCTCCGCACTCATCAGCATCCCTAATCCATGCCTACAGGATAGCATACACTATTCTTATCATTGCTTCGCCCGATCTGGAGCCTTCGCATATGCAGCCCAAGTACAAGATTCGTGTAGTCCAGAAAGCCCAGGCCAAACCCCTGGCCCTGCCTTTACCGCTCCCAACCGCCAGCCCCGACCCGAACCAGGCGTTGACTAGCCTTTTCATTCCACGTGAACTCATCAAGACGATTTATCAGCGCGCATCCGCCGTTCGAAATGGGCCTTCTTTGAATTCGAATCGCGCACATATGACTTCGGGGCGATATTGAAGCAGATCGATACGATTATACAAGCACCCGCTCGGGCCATTAGTCAAAGAAGGCATAAATCCCTCGAGAGACAACTACTCGCGCCCGACGACGTCTGCAGAGCCTCGGTACCGATAATAAGGAAAACATGGCTTCCATAAAGTCCCCCCTCGGCATGTCCGCCCGATTAGCCACATTGCACCAACAGGCGAGAGACAGGAAAAGAGATGACAGGCCATCTTGAACTGACAAACCAACGTGGCAGATGAATAAAATTATTTCATACAGAGGACTAGGCGAAATTGTCAGCTCATTTGAAAAATGGATTGTCGCCAAAAGTCAAAAATTTGCAGAACATGTTCAGGGCATCTACAGGATTATATCATGACCTATAGTGAGCGTCAGTGGCTATCAGCTTGTTTGCGCAACAATCAGTTCAAGATCATTCCCATTTCTTCAAGGACCAATGATCCTTAAAAATACTCTTTAGAACAAATTTCTAACAAGTTTTTTAATATTGAAGCGGTGGGGATTTGGTGGTGACTATAATGAAAAAAAATTGTTTCAAAGTGGTCTGACACTTTGATAAATACTGACACTTTTGCCGCTATCCTTTTTTATGCACCAGCAGTACTTCCGTCAGATACCTTGCAATAAGTTAATATGACGGCATGTTTCAGGAAAAACCAAAGCATGCTATATTGGAGAGCACTGTGGCAGAACTTAAGGTGCGTGGTTACATGCGCGCCTAAAAAGTGGCACCAATTGCTGCGGAGGACACTTCTGGCACTGGATCCAAGTCACGATGAATGCTTTCTACAGGTCTTATAGAAGAGCAGATACAAGAACAAGTGTTCGATGCTGCATCGCTTGTTTCAAATCAATTTGCTTTGCCACTTGCAAGGAATATAACCTTTCCCGCCTACCCCCCTCTGACTCGCTTCCTCCCCTGGTTTTAATTCATATCCTGTGTCTGAACTTCAACCTTCTTTTCTTGTTGGTTTGACCCCGCGCCATCCTAGCTCCCCCACGGGACTTCCAACCCGTTTTGCCGATAGCATCCCAGCTCAGTCATGATGTGATAAGCGAGGCCGTGAGGTGACAGCTCTCACGGCAGCGTCTCTCTGCGTGTCTCCACTAGGAGCACCTCTACGCGAGGGCATCCTGCACTGGACGCCGACTTCCTCGGACAATGGGGGTGGGCTGTGAACCCTATCCGTGCTCGATAGCCGAGACTGTCTACTCGCATGGCATGTCTCTCCACTCGAAGCACCTCAGCGGTACCCGGTGAGTCACCCACGACCTGGCGTGCAAAGTTAGCGAGGGTTTCTGGTTCGCAAACCGACCTCCATCACCGGGGATCGAACCCGGAATAAGTCCAGCCACTCGCTCTCAAGCAATACGGAGAGACGAATCGCTGCAGGCGCGTACGCAGGGGGGGGGGTGCTTGGGGGCTCGGGCCCCCTACGGCCCTGAAAAATAAGGTTGAGGTAGCCACCTTTACAAACTTCGTGCAGTCCCGGCCATGAGTTTGGTTGCATGTCCACTTCATACATTTTTGTGTTTTCGCAGTGCAAGATTGAAAATTTTTTCGCCTTCGGCGGGGCGGAGATAAACCCAGCGGGTGGCATTGCGGCCAACGGTCCTCTTCCAAACCAGAGAAGTGGGAGAGGGATTCGAGCCCCCGCAGAATCGCTTTCCATCGGATTATATGTCCGGCGCCTTAACCACTCCAGGCAGCATTGCGACCTGGAGTGGTTAAGGCGTCGGTATAAGATGATTAAAGGTATTTCTTGTATATGGTGAGTAGGGTAAGCTGACAAAGATGGCACTCAGTGCTTCTGTACGATCAGAAAGATTGTGCGCAAATTTTGGAAGGTCAGAAGCCACGCAGAAGCCTTCAGCTTTTTGACAAGAAGGTGTTGAGTTTTTGGCGGGGTTAAAGAAAGTGATTTCTTGAACTAAGTTATTTCCCGCAAATTTATTTGAAGAATCGAGAAAAATTGTGTCTGCGAGGAGCTAATTTTTAAAAATTTTCGCCTCCGGCGGGGCGGAAGCACATCCCCCGCCCCGCACCCCACCCCCTCTCGGGCGCTTCGCGCCCTCGAATCGCGCCTTCGGCGCTCAGTTTTAAATGCCAAACTCAACTCCATTTTCTATTCAGCCACATCCGTCTCCTGGACTTTGCGCGATTCACTAAATTAGCATTTTTATGCAAATTTTTTGTTGGCACCCCACGACCCTCAAATCCTGCGTACGCCCTTGCGCTGCACCACCACGGCCGCTCTGAACCCCATCTTGGTGGTGACGAATACTGTATGCTGTAAGATCGAGCGTTTACTTATTTGTTGTTTCTTCTTCGTAAAAAGTAAATACCAAGTTTTGTATTGATTTTTGAACAGGTCGTGCGACGATTTTCGAACAGGTCGTATCGAAACACAAGAAATCTCTGTGAAGCAGCAACTTCAGGGGGGGGCCCTGTCAGTCCCATGATTCTACAGTACAAACCGCTGAAATGCGGATACACTGTCACTATTGTGCTTACAATATTGAATATATTGTGACGAATATATTGTGTTCCTGTGTGTTGTGTGAATGCTGTTCCTTACAGTATTCCGCCTTACAGTATGGCGGAATACTGTCAGGAACAGCATCCTAAGCCGCAATCCGTAGTCAGTGCGCACAGTACGTACAAACCACACAAGTCAGTTCGTGCATCATGTCTATTGAACCCCTTTTCCTCACGTCACGACGCTGTGTCGTGCGAGTGTATTAGTCTTCACAATGTCATATGACCCAGTGTTAGCCCAGTGTTAGCAGGGGCCGTGGCCTGGAGCACTGATAATACGCGTAGCGTCCTTCGAAATGCTCCTGTTCGATTTACTAAATAGCTTCTTCCTTCGACGCTATAAAAATTAGAGGGATCAAAATGGCAATTAAGAAGGGTTTGAGTTTGCTTGTCATGAACTCCCTCAAACCATTGAGAAAACAGTGTTCTTGCAGACATCCACTTAGGATGTGCAAACTTGGACATTACGTATGACCTGCCTTTTCCAACAAGGGCACTTCCAGTTCTACCAATCTATCTATCTATTGCTGCTGCATCGAATGACCGTGCGTGTGGCCGAGCGTTTTAGTGGCGACCGCTTTCAAAGACGGTGCACGAGCGAAGTTGACGAGTCTATCCTAACGTTGACGCGTTACAGGCGTATGATCTCTTTCGCACAAAGCAATCTCGTCTCGGAAGATCGTCTGCGCACAACCAATTTGAATTTTAAGTTAGTAGGAATAATTGCTCCATGACGATAGTAGCTCTAATGAAGTATTGCGAAGATACGTCAGTCGAAACAGGATAAATCAGGTGCACATCATGGGGTATCATCCATTTGGTCGAAATTAGTTCCTGCACTGGCTGGTACCCGTTTTCAAACCACAGTGAGCTGGGCGAAATCTTATTTATTTGGAGAAGCTGATTGAGATAAGTGGAAAAATCGGATTTATATGCTCCTAACATTGAGCAAATAGCTGACTCGATCCTTGAAAACTTTGATGCTGACGCACCTGTTTTCAATCGATTATCAGTGCGTTTTATGTGTCAAACGAGATTAGCTCATATTGACTAGCTAAAACTGAGGATACACATCTTGTCGGGCCTTTCCATCGTTCGCCATTTTGATCCTTTTCAGTCGATCCTTACTGTAGCATCATGCGGACCGCTGCGACATTGTACCTGATACTTGCGCTTTGCATCTTTTTCTTCGATGGCATAAGCGAGATTGAAGCGGGTGGGGTCAAGAAATACAGGATTTGCGCGGCACCACGGCATTCGAACAAATGTCGGCTGCTGCCTTCGAATGAGAAGAACCGTCAAGACGAGGCTGGCGGGTAAGGTTACAGTAAGGCGTGCCTTGTCAGGGTTTGGATAAGGGAATGATAAGCGGACGACTGGCCGGAACATTCCACTTTGTACGAGCGGGCTCACATTTTAAAGGGGTTCACCCTGGGCTAATATGATTGGGACAAGTACGTTCAGTTGCGACTGGTTTGATGACATGCGATGTTTGTTATTGTTCTTGCAGTCCTTTGCCAAAAATGACCGCCTTACTACATACTGTTCCTTACTGGGGGTTCAAATGCCGTTTGAACCCCACTCATTCTGTATACTGTAGGTCGCATGAGTCATTTCTGGGCATGATATTTCCTTTGAAGATTGAGCATAAGCTAGTGTTGGGTGTAATAGACAAAGGAATCTGGGTCATAGTTTACCGGTTGAGGCATCAGCCTCTCATTCTGGGTGTGTACTTACAGGGGAAGGTAAAAAGTGGTCCTCAAATACGTGTTCCTTGGCCCCGAGTGCGCTGTATGGATCCTAAAGTCAAGAACTTCTAGATGAACCTGAAACCTGGCGATGTCTCGACCCCCGGAACGGGTAGAAAATGCAATGTCATCTGATAATTCAAATATCGCTGTCCTAAATGCATTAAAATTTAGTAGATAGACTTTACCGCGAGGAAAATTCGTTGCTTTTGGTTCGATGCCTAAAAAACACATTCTGTCAAAACTGGTTGAGAGCTCCGCTCTTACAAACCCCGGGCAATAGATACCAGAGCGGCTTCACGCCACGTTCTAAAGCATCCTTTTCTTAGGCCATGGTACAAAGGACCTTTGATTCAACGCCCTATTGTGGGATGATGGGCGGCTGAAACAATGAGAGGTAAGGACCTGTGAGGTCAGCTAAGGCAAACTTACTGCAAACTTCGAATGAGTGTTTCAGGCTCTCTTAAGAAAAAGCGAAGTTTGGGCCGGCACTGATTCATATCACTTTCTCTCAACTGGTTTCACGTAATGGAAGAGCACCTCACAATGTCAGCTTCAAAGACACAGTTTTTGAATAATCTTGAGACGTTGTATCGTCATATATCTTTACTAAGCAGGAAAGAAGCGTGAAAAATAAAACAAGCACCGAGTCCGGCATTGTGGCATCACCAAGTTGGAGTCAGTTTGTGCTGCCACCTCAATGAACAGATATCTATCGCGTCTCCTAAGCTTGCTCTCCGTCGTTTTTGCGGCAACTCCCTTGTCCTTTCTCACTGTCATATTCGCGAGTTTAGTCAATGCCCTAGCAATCAAGCTTTTGCGTGCCATCTGAATATCGAAGGAACCAAGATTGACCCCTTCCAAACTCTACATGAACAACTGAACGATCGATGTTGTGTGTCTAGTTTCGATGTGTTCGTGTTCCAAGGTGCGTGTACCATTTTAAAGCATCACCCATCACTCATTTTCAAGCATCAAGCATTTGCAGTTCCAAAAAGGACCGCTTTCTGGTCGACCCTCGTTTAGGACCCTCTATAGAAGTACACGAGGCACCTACAGTACCTGTGAGTCGAACTCCTTGCAAGTACACTGCACTGCTCTTAGTGTTTTGCTAATGCCGAGCGTACGCAGGCACATTTGCCAGTAGAATCCTAAGAATTAAACACATTACGGTATACCAGAAAACATTCTCCAGACCACATGGTTGGAACACTTGAATTTGTACCTTTCTCCCAGAGGGGATGGAAACGTTCTCCGCCGGGGTCACATTTGAGAATATACGGTAGGTAAACACAACACAGGCGGATATGGAGCTGATGGAATAAGCTATATATGAAGAGTATGATCCCCGTTACTTACCCCTTTTGTTATGCCCTCCAGGCCCACTCCATCCCTCGAAAACCGTATCACCTGATGGCTTTGGTCAGTGGTTATTTGCAGAAAATGTCCCCTTTGTACTATCTGACCAGTCTGATAATTCCAGCAAGCTAGTGTGGACTAATTAATCTGGCTGATCGTAGGAAAAGAGATTTGCATTGATCTATCACACACACACACACACACACACACACACACACACTCTGATCCGCCGGTCACCTGCGTTTTATTCAGTCAAGCGTGCATGCCATTGATAGAATCAGCTTAGAAATCAGTTATGAAATAATTGCTACTGTAACAGCGAGCTTTATCAGATTACATACGAGCACGTTGCCTCGCTTTTCCTAGTCATTTTCATCGCATGGCGACGCCTTTAGTTACCGTCAGTCCAGCCCACGCCAGGCCATTCGGCCTCATGACACAAGAAATCCTAAAAAAGGCAGTTTGAAAAGACAATATGACCACTGACCGTCAGCGTGAAACATATTTAGTGAAATGACAACAAGTACAAAAAATACGAGCAGCTTGAACCCGAGTAGTGTCTAAGTTGTCATTCAAATAGAAGAGTAGATACCGTGATCTTGAGTCTTGCTTTTCAAGGTAAGTATTTCGTGCATTTGCCACTGTATCGAGTGCGCAACTCTGCGCTAAGTGATGGTAAACATGAGGACGAACTGGACCAGCAGAAAATGACCTGAAAATGCACGTTTCAGGAGAAGGTGATGTATTGGTAGCATGCAGCAGCAGTGACTCTGTTCGCCTGGGTAAGCGTTTTGGAAACCATAGAACAAAAGGCCCAAGTTCACGGAAATACTCACTGCCGTATTCCTCTGGCGACGAAACATTGAATTGCACTTGTTCGACTTGCGCAAAGTTTCTTCTTCATGTTACCACTAAAAAAAGAAAAAAAGTGAAGCTACCAGAACTATGACTCTTAAAAGGTCGAGAAACTCCTTAGAAAAATTGACAAGAAGTAACAAAGCTCAACTAGTCGTGTGTGCCTAGTAAACCAGACAGTTTCACTCAGAATGCACAGCCTACATGTATGTTGTATGTTGTGTAGCCTATCTACATGCCTATAGCCTACCTGTATATATGTATGTTGTGTACATGAAGATGAGGAGCTTTTTGCATCGCTGTTTAACGATCACTGTAGACCATAAAATCCCAAAGACCTGGCAGCACAGTACCATCTGCAAGGGCTAGGGCGATATCAGCGATAGTGCCAGCTATCATTCACTTCGTCTCCTTCGCCACTTGGCATCATGGAACGGCACTTTGAGGAAAGAGGGACAGTGCACATGGTGTAATAAAGCCTGGCAGGCGTAATAGGCAGAGGGACGACCGGAAACTTCGACTGAAGTAGGTAAGTCTTGCGGCTATACCAACGGCTGAAACATAAACCCGAGGAGCTGACGTCTCCCAGCCAGGGGAGAGTATCGATTACCCTCTCCCGCTCACCATGGCCTACCAGGTCGGGTACCTGGAGAAAGAAATCCACACGATTAGATCTGGTAGGCCATCAGGTCGCTTGATGTACCTGAAACATGTATGTGCGATGGTTGAAACTGTTAACGAAGACGCAAACAAAGGCATCAATGCGATGTGCAGCTGGAATGTCGGAATCTGTACCGACAAGTAGAAAGTTTTTGGTTTGGTCAAAGTGGCCACTGTTCAGCCCGCGTTGACCTCAGGACGAGCAAACTATATTTGCGAGTGTGAATACATTCTGGCCGTATCAGCGAGAACTAACGGGAACATTGCCAACCGTCAAGTCGAACTTTGGAAAACGAAAAATTGTAACATCTTCCTGGGTCCAAAAGAAAGCTCCGTGCAAAATATTAGAGGCGTCTGGCCAATTGGTCAGTTGTGGTCAGCGTCTAGTCCTGAAGTTTTGTGTGGTAAGGGAGCCGAGCGTTGGAGAAAACATACAGAGTTCTTTCCAAACTCGGTTTTTGGGTTCGGAGGATTTCGAGTTTAAGCTTCCAACACTCTGGTTCGCGGTTTTTTTCCTGAGAAAACTTAAAATATCCAGCAGAATTGAAAAATTTCACTGTACTCTAAGCACTGACCACTGCTGACCAGTTGGCCAGACACCTCTAATATTTTGCACAGAGCTTTCTTTTTGGACCCAGGAACATGTTACAACTTTTTGGTTTTCCAAAGGTTGACTTGACGGTTGGCGATGTTCCCTTGTTAGTTTTTTGTTTCCTTCACGCTGCTTAGAATTCAAACTGTACGAACCAGAAAACCATGGAGGATGTGTATCCGAATTCAGCAACGAGGAGCGCTGCTGAGTGTGTCAGAAGTGTATAAGGCGTTTCGTCCATGCGAATGGTTGCCAACTGGCTGCCTCATAAACAAAGTGTATTGGCTTGCCTTCGGTGGCCCCTTGATGCACTCTCTCCAGAAACCTGATGTCTCTGGCTCCTGCGACTACTGTAGGAGGCCTGCCTAGAATATTTTCGAGCTCTCCGCAATACCTTCTCCAATATGCGGCCATTCAGCCTGTTCAAGCATCCATCAACCATGCCTGGCAATCAGCAGCGGTTACAGCAAAATGTGGGAAAAGCAGCACAAAGAAGGAGTAAGATTTAGCGGCTGACACCTGACTGACGAGGCCCACTAAAAAAACGATTGTCAGAAAAGCCATGACTTTGGCCAAATGCAAGCTGGACTCGATCGATGATAGCTGACGAGGTATGTTTTCGAAGTTTGCGATGCTCCTTTCATGAGTTACTTTTTAATCGACAAAATGTGGTCTGCATTATTAATCGAAACTCAGGTTTGAGGACCCAACATAGCGTAATCATCTCCGAGGTATCGTCACTTGTTTGTCGCCAAAATTTGCATAACTAACATGTATGCATATACGTATATAGCCAGGTAGGCAGAAAGTTGTGTGTGTGCCAACTTGGAACAGGAACGCACATTCAAAATCAGATAACGTTAAAGAGCTCGTTGCGTGCGCAGCAAGCAAGATGCCAATCTAACAATAAGTCTGATTTCGTCTGAGAAATTTGATTTTGCCATACTGGGGAAGGACTGGAAGCATAAAATCTGAACCCCGCAAGTAAAGATCGAAAACCTATCAAAGTAATTTGTTCAGCGTCCCCATTCAGGTTCACTAATACAGTAGCAGCGAAGTGCTTTCTGTGGAGTTATCCTTCTGTTAAAACGACAATGAAACATAAAAGGTTATTATTAGCTCGCCATCCTGGAGTTTGGACAAACGCCAATGGCTGACTGGCACAGAAGTCCAGAATCGAGTCAGGAAATATGAGCAGACTTCAAAAATACTGTAGGGTTTCCCATGTCCCCAGCCCAGGAGAGAATACACATTGATCCAAATGAGATTCCGCATGGTTTTGCTTCGATGAGCCTGAAAACATTATGGATCCACACCCATGTACTGATTTCGTTTTGTCTTTTAAAAAGAAAAGTCTTAAGAATAGAAGAAAGGTATCGATCAGATCAATCATCCACAGCATTGTGCGCTGCTACACGCAGCAGTGATGGGTCGACGTGGAAAAACTAGTTTCCGAGGCATAGGTTTCAGGGTTTCTTAAATCTTGACTCGTTAGTTCTCGAAGTATGTTCAAGGTTTTCTCTATTAACCTTCAAATATTCTGCGCAGTCCATGAAAGATATGTAGCATGACCGAGTGGCCAGTATTGAACACTGGTTTATGAACTCTATCGGCCGTAAGCTACCAACATTTGCTTACCCTAAAGTCACGGCCCATCGTGGTAGACAATTAATGTACTGCAAAAAAACCAACCAAAACAGGGTCCTCAGTCAGAACCTGTAGAACACGTACAATGTAAGTTTTACCTGCCGATCTGGTCTTCGTAATCATTCTCGTTCCTCGAATGACGTGGCGGCCCGTAAGTCCCAAACTTCTTCACCTCACTCGCTTCGATCTCGATTATCGGATTGACGAGAACGTAGTACGAATATCTATAAAATTCAATATGTGCATATCTTGCCCATTCGTCATCTCCTTTTTGAAAGCATTTGACGCGAGTGTCTGCGGGCTAAGTTGTCTCACATTGGTGTTGACACGACAGGTTGACATGCCACACAGAAACAGAGTCTTGCTCGCTGACAACTGCATTGCATGTTCAAGAATTGTCGAATCATAACATTGGTACCTGGTTTATGATTTCTTGCTAGTAGTAATAACATACTTGTCATCATGGCGCAGGCCAAACACACCTACTTCAGCTGTATGCGGAGCCCGCTCAAGCTGTAGCCCGACACAAACTGATCTGTGTATAAGGCGGCAGGAGGCCTCAGCTTACTCATTCTATCCCTTCTGGGTGCCATCTCGCTTGAAGTGATCGTGAGACCCTCTGGATTTTGCAAGGGGTTCAAAACAGTCCATAAAACAGCCATGTGCCTGGATTATCACGCAGAAGACCCACTAACTCGATTGCGCGTGCTTGCCAAGAAAGAGACTTTATTGCCATTGGTTGATGTTCCTCCATTACACCCAGTTCTGTTTACGCAGTCGAGCGTAGAGCACATAGGGTCAATTTACTTTTATGAAAATTTGTTGCTGCAACAACAGACTCATGCGCTAGCTGTGGCAAAAGTAAAAGTAGATTCAATAGTGGGACAAGAGCCAAATTTATAGGGGCCATTGGAACGCATACTGGAAAGTTTTAGAGGCCTCTGGCCATGGGGTCAGGATTACCAGGATCACAGCGATCATAGCGACTGAAAGGGTCGGGATATTTATTTAACCAAGTACCAGTTCGTGGCGTCATTACCTCATGGACAAAAGGAGTTTACAGTCTGACTTGGCGAATATGAAGGGGATAAACATGTCTCTCACTTGTATAATCAGAGTGCTCAGGGAGCCAACCGTTTGGATCAAAGCTTTACTCGAACACTGCACCCGTGTCCACAACTTGGACCGTGAAGTACATCAGACTGGCTTGCTATTCCAACCTAGCCCAAAGAAACATCTTCTCACAGCATCCCGATCTTTCCTAACCAAGGCACATTCTAACTACAGTATGACCTCTCCCCTATACTGTACCTCGTGCTACACCCTCGCCTTTTTTAAGTTTTGTGGGTTGGGACCTGTGCCGCCCCAGTTCCCCACGGCACTTCCAACCTGCTTTGCCTATAGCCGGCCAGCAGTCATGGTAAGTGGAACCGTGAGGTGACCAGCTCTCACGGCAGCTTCCCTCTGCGCGTCTCCTTTAGGAGCACCTCCACACGAGGGCATCCTGTGCCAGCACCAACATCCCGGCATGATACTGGACGAGAGGGGAGGGACCTACTCTACTGATGGTGGGGACCAGTTTCCTGACTCTCTACTCGTTCGGCGTCCGCTACAGGAGGATACTGGGTGAATCGCCCAGAGCCAGATGTGCAAGGCCAGCGACTGACTTATAACTGCTATCCTCAGCCGGTAGAGAACTGCGGCCAGTCAAGGTTGCTGGCCCAAGCAATGCGAGACCAAAGCCGTAGCCAATTGATTGTGAGCCACCGCGGCTCTCAACACCCTCGCTTACTATAGCTCTGATAGAAGACACTTTTCGCAGCTGTGCCACTTGTACCAGTTTTTCCCTGTATCTATACTAGTGATGTGTAGAATGGCCGCACAGTTCTATTCGCGACCGCATTTGGGCGAATTTGACAGGCTTATGATACCGTTGACACAATACGGACTTACAGTACATATCTTTCGCACAGTCCAATCGCGTCCCGAGTGATTGCTTGCACATCATTCAAATTGCAAGTTAGACTCAATAATTATTCCATGACAATGTTGGCTCTTATGAAGGTTCGCTGAGAAGAGCTGGTCGAAACAGGATAAATTTGGATAACATTGCGTGGTACCATCCTTTTGGTCAAAATTAGAAGCTGCACTGGCTGGTACACAGCTTCGTAACAAAGTGAACGGACTAAATCCGATTATTTGTTTCGTAGGAGTTTGTAAGACGAGAAGATAATGGGGAAAATTCGAGACCATATGCTCCTAACATTGAGCAAATAACTGACTCGATCCTTGATGCTGACGTACCTTTTTTTAATCGATTATCAGCCCCGTTTTATGTGTCAAACGAGATTAGCTCATATTGACTAGCTAAAACTGAGGATACACATCTTGTCGGGCCTTTCCATCGTTCGCCATTTTGATCCTTTTCAGTCGATCATTACAGTAGCATCATGCGGACCGCTGCGACATTGTACCTGATACTTGCGTGTTGCATCTTTTTCTTCGATGGCATAACCGAGATCGAAGCGGGTGGGGTCAAGAAATACAGGATTTGCGCGGCACCGCGGCATTCGAACAGATGTCGGGTGCTGCCTTTGAATGAGAAGAACCATCAAGACGAGGCTGGCGGGTAAGGTTACAGTAAGGCGTGCCTTGTCAGGATTTGGATAAAGAATGATAAGCGGAACATTCCAGTTTGTACGGGCTCATCCAGGACTGATATGATTAGGACAAGGACGTTCAGTTGCAAGGGTTTCTTGGGCATGCGATATTTGTTATTGCACAGTCATCTCTTGCCGCCCTTGCCACTTGACAAAAATGATCGGCTTACCACGACTAGGTGCCCTTCGACCACAGAACGATGATACTGTACTAGAGCGGATTCACGTAACGTCCAAAAACATCATTTTCTTAGGCCATGGTACAAAGGACCTTTGATTCAACGCCCTATCGTGGGATGATGGGCAACTGGAGGTAAGGACCCGCACTGGCGGGTGACAGACTTACTGTAATGCGGAGGAGACTTCCAATCGAGAGAATCATGTTAATATCCTCGTTTTTTCTCATTCGATCGAGTATTTCAGGATGAAGCGAACTTTGGTCCAACACTGATCTTATATCATTTCTTTCAACTGGTTTCGTGTAATAGAAAAAGTACTTTAACGGTAAAGATAGTTTTGTGATGTGCTGAGACCGTGTATCGTCATATCCATCGTCTAATAAATAGGAAAATAGTGTGAAAGTAAAAGCAGCATGGAATCCAGCGTTGTGGAGTGACAAAGTCAATATCAGTTTGTGCTACCACCTGAATAAGCAGACATCTTTTATCTCCCCTAAGTTCATCGCAGCACGAAATATGTCATCCTTTCTTACTGCCACTTTCTTGAATTTAGTCTACTGTATACGCTTGCAATCTAGCTCCTCTTACTGTCACATTGCGTGCCATCTGAGCATCAAATGCCAAACGTACACTCCCCCTTTTCCAGTAGTACATATTCAGCGTGTGTTACCAAACAACCTTCAGACTGCATGGCTGCACTTGACTTTGTACATCCCTCCCAAAGGGGAAGTGTTCTCCACCGAGGTCACATTCACGAATATACGGTAGGTAAAAACACCACAGACAAATAGGAAACTGATGGAATGAGCTAATGTAGAATATTATCCCCATTTTCACGTCATAATGTCATGTCATACTTTATCCATAGCCAAGCACCATAAGCCGCACTCGAGGGCTAACGAACACATAATTGACAATCACTTTGTACCGAGGCGGGAGTCGAACCGTCCCCTGTAAGTGCGCCTTAACCCGCTAGGCCGCGACCCCGGTGCCCTTCCGGTGCCCGTTACTTACCCCGTTTCATTACCCAGGCCAGGCACCTCACTCCATCCCTCGAAAACTGTATTACCTGATGGATTTGGTCAGTGGTTGTTTTCAGAAAATGTCCCCTTTGTACTATCTGACCTGTCATTAAATTCAAACAAACTAATTTACTGTAGACTCATTAGCCTGGCCAATCGTAAGAGAGATCACGCACGTACAAAAACACGAGCAGCTTGAACCGAGTACTGTCTGACGTCATTGAAGTAGAAGAGTCGATAAGGTGATCTTGTGTCTTTGTTTTCAGAAGTTACTGGTTCTTAATCATTTCGGGCCCTCTGGGTTTCGTGATGGTATGCCACGAGCAAGAACATGACCAGAAGAATGTGATCTGAAAATGCACGATTTAGAAGGTGCTACCCCCAGTTCCGCCATGTCATTGACAGATCTGACTAGTGAAATCGACAAGGTTGTCAGTGGCCGCGACAAGCCATTGCAGCTAGTCGCGCAAGTACATTTTCAGCGGTTTAAAAGTGAGTGTTCATCAATCTTCAAGAACAACGATACTTGTCGGAACACTAAAAAATTTTGAGAACTTCAATCAGCGACAGTGCCACGGTTCGCCAAGGATCTCTCTGACGACGAAGCATTGAATAGCATTTGTTCGTGCCAGAAGATCTCGTTGATTCTAAAGGTGGAAAAGGAAAAAATAATCTTGGATTCTTGAAACTTTTAGAAAATCCAAGGTCACTTCCAAAATGGCGTTCAAACGGTTGTGTACGGCCAGTCAGCCAGCCACATCGCAAGCAGAAGCAAAAGCCAAGACAGACTAAAGCTTACATCAGAAGCGAAGGTAGCTGTGGTTGCCTCGGTGTTGATATGCTGTTCATTTGATCGTTTCTTGAAGAGACTCGACGGTTGTGGTCTTGACAATGATAGTACTTTGTCTTTGCTCAGAATCGATCAGTTTGGTGGCCTGGTTTGAGCCCTAGCCAGCTACTGTCCTTCAGTTTTTGCGTTTGTCCTTCGACCGTGGCTAATTGCTGGCATTCATTAGCCCAGCGCTCGCCCTGGCAGTAGATGCATGGTGAGCGCGGCTTGGTTTTGATTGTGCCCTGAGCGACGACAGTCTTTGAAGCGGGTCACATTGCTTTTGCTGTTGGAATGCTCACGGGCGACTGCGTCATGGATTTCCACTATCTTGGTTTAGTCGGCTCAAAGTTCTTTGAGCCCATTGATTTGCGGTTTTCTTTTCGTATAGATCTCTTCGAAAAAATGCTGGCAGTTTCAGCCAGATCAAACTTGCGGTCCAAGATTCATCGACTGTGCCAGCCATCGATTCGATCGAGCGCAGATGCCAGTCGAGATTGATTTGCAATTGCAGCACCCGTCATTCGCAGAAAACGACACGACACGACACCACGTGATCTCTAGAATCTTATGTCACCCATACACTTTTCCCCATGCACCACTACCATGCATAGCCTATCATGACGCACTATCTCCCTATCTCCCTATGTAAGGCAATGTTGTTCAAAATTGTCCTGTCGTCCGCCTTGAAAAATTCAAGCTCCCTCTCTGGACCTCCTATGGTAATTTGCCCTCAAGAATTACCTAGAGGAAACATAAAAATATGTGCCCACCTGTCCACTGGGGTCAAATCCGCTTCCGCCGTTGCCACTGTCCGTCCCACGATGATCACGGGACGAGCGCACCATACGAGTGCGAATGCATTCTGCCTACATGGACGAAAAAACTTTTTCTCGATTGGATAATGATTCAAATCGTGTTTGAACATTTCAAAATAGACTCCATTCTCATACATTTCTATTCCGGAAGTCTTTTGATAAAAGGTGGCATATTAGATGAAAAAGCAATGGCCAGAAAACCTACGACTGTAGCCGAATACAAGCTGGACTCGATCGATAACTGATGACGAGGTGTGTTTTCGAAGCTTGCGATATTCCTTGAATGAATTATTTTTTATTGACAAAGTGAGCCATTAATTGCACCTGCTCGCTTGAAACTCACGCTTGACTGGATGATACAGGTTAATCATCTCCGAGGTACCTATCGGCAATTGTTTGCCACCGAAATTAGCATTTTTTAAGTTTAATCGTATTTAAACACGAAAACTACAAGAACCGGATAAAACGAATCAATTTATCACCTTTATTGCTTTTGTTATCTTCATTAGTATTTCTGTTTTCGTGGTCCTGAGAAACCGCCTAAGATAAGCCATTTGTCAAAAAACCTGGCACCAGACCAGAAAGGCCATTATATCCTGTTTGATCTCACCGCCTATGCT
This sequence comes from Mesodorylaimus sp. YZB2_4, assembly GCA_030248295.1. Taxonomy (NCBI): domain Eukaryota; kingdom Metazoa; phylum Nematoda; class Enoplea; order Dorylaimida; family Dorylaimidae; genus Mesodorylaimus; species Mesodorylaimus sp. YZB2_4. The sequence goes on along the minus strand of JASANH010001344.1, from coordinate 163,550 downwards.
TCAGAAAAACTCTATGCACATCCTAGCAGGTCGGGATTCCGCATAGTCCCACGTGAAGCACGGAAACATTGTGGGTCCAGACGCTCGTGTACATCAGTAATGTCGCTATGCATGACAGGAACTGAGAGCTGAACTGCATGAGATTCTGTTGTGTACGGATAGTTGCTGCTAACAGTGACTCACACACTGAGTGTGCAATCGACACAGACTCTTTTTGACAATCGTACAAAGCCTGTCTAATTCGACGAGCCCTTGTGGGCTAAGAACGGGATGATCGTGGCATTGCTAACAGTCGTTAGAGTACAGCAATTTAGTGACCTGGAATGTTTCAATTCCCGTAGAGCGTGAAAGTGATCTCGGCAGTTGCTGTTTGCTGACCTATGTAGATACAGTACATATTGCTGTGTTTAATTTCCATCCAGAAATCAAGCGACTATATCAGTTAATCACAAGTACAGGTGTAATTGTAATTCCGACAAAATATTGCCTCACCAAAACAGTTGCTAGACATACTGTATAATCACAGTAACCCACATGCTTGTCATGTACCTACTAGTATTCAAGCAGAAACAGGTAGCTTGCTTTCGAGTCACCGACTTCTCAAATACTCATTCTATGCGTCAGTCAAATTTCGACTGTATTGTATGGCACCATTCGCGCAGTACCAGTTTCTGCTTCACTCCATACTCACTCTACGCGCAAGCCTAAAGTCGAGCGAGGGCAGAGTTGAGATGTGCAAGTGCACAAGTGTCACGAGCAGAAACCATTACAGATAATATGCACCAGTATTAGTCTGAAGTCTGATGCTGCCACTTGGCAGCGCACTATAATACCCATTTTTATAGTCGCAGTGCGCCATAGAAAAATATAACTACAGTATGAAACAAATGGATCGAAGAAAATTTCAAATTCATATACGCTTATTCCCTATCGATTAAAGTCTAATATTGTACATACCTAGCTGTGTTAAACAAATTTGCGCCAGCGCATGTTACTTCTAGTCGATCGTCAAATCATGAATAGATTTTGTAATATATCAAATAGGATTAGCGCTGTCGTGACGTGATTGGCCTGCTTAGATATGGGTGCAAAGCTTGTCTTTGTCTCCCAGTCATTCTTCAATATCATCCTCCTGTAGTCGATCCTTACAGTACCATCATGCGAACCGCTGCCACCTTGTACCTGATACTCGCCCTTTGCATGTTTTCGTTCGATGGCATAACTGAGATCGGAGCGAGTAAGGTGAAGAAATTGAGGATCTGCGCGGCTCCGCGGCATTCAAACAAATGTCGGCTGGTGCTTTGGAACGAGAAGGACAATCAAGACCAGGCCGGCAGGTAAAGCTTACAATAATACATGGCTTAGGTTTTGACAAAGGACTTCCTACGTACTCATGTAAATTTTCGTGCAAAAGCTGCCAAGGCTCGGTCAGCTGGGCAGGCCGGAAAATTTATATTGAACTACTGCTTCTGGTCAAAGGCCGATAGAGTATAAAAAGGTTGAATCCATGCTCAATTTCGGTCATGTCTGTAATGGACTGTTCAATTCAATCATGCCAGATTTTCTGAGACCGGCAGAAGAAACGAAGCCGCTTGGTCCATTTGGACCCGCCACGCTATACAGGACTTGACAGATGTCAATGGTAGCTATGATCCTTTGCCCTTTTCTCTGATCGAAAGACTTCTTTCTTGAATTACAAAAGCGAAATCACATTCAAGCAACTGCGAAAGATATTTCTTAGATTTCTGCCAGAGTACATACCTCCTAAAACACGACACTCAATAGGTCAAAACTTGAGAAACAATGTGCCACAGAAACAGCCCGGCAGAAGCAAAACAACTGCTTTCTTCTTAGGCAATGGTACAAAGGGTACATGATTCAACGAGCCATTGTGGGATGATCGACAAACAAGACTGACGCTGCGAAAGGTAAAGATCCCGCATGTGGGCTTACTGTAACGAGAGAAGGCTTGCTGCCATAACTGAACTCCGCTCCAGTGGCCTAATTATTTTATCATTTCCCAATCTCTTATGCTTGATCAAACTAATAAGAGAAAGACCAACAATTTGAAGAAATAATTTCGAAAATCTTTTTTGCCATAAGACATATTTTCTTGCACGCTAAAACGGTACCATAAATGCTCATTTATTATCTTGGTGATTTTTTAATGGGCCAAGATTTTTTGGAAAAAAGTAAACCTTGCTAAATTTTTCAGCAGAGTCTGGTTTTCCCTAGCTCGAACAGCTCGAATATCAATTAAACACATGTGCATTGCTTACCTTCTTCAACAAGATTCCTGGAAGCATCAGACTAGACGAGTGTCCGCGGGGTACAGCCATCGCACGTTAGTATATGTAGACAGCGACAGGATGACATGCTACAAACTGACGTCGTGTGTCCTGTTCACTGATAACCATGTCGTGTGGTCAAAAATTCTCGAATCATAATATGTTGTACTTAGTTCAAGAGTTCTAGCTAGGTTACACCGAAATTGTTGCCATGGCGCACACTTACATTTTGCGTAAACTTAGTTAAGGCCCCATCCCGCTTTCGATTTCCGTCTAGCCGGTCACTAGCAATCATAGTCAATCACTCGATGTGTAATAGGCGGAATAGCCTGAGGAGAAGACACTGCGGGGAGCGATTGGTCTGAAAACCTAGGGTATCGAGAGGCCAACGAAGGCAACCGATACACTACCGTCTCCACAGGCCAACAGACGATATGCTGTAGGGGATATCCTGACGGCAGGATACTGCTGGAAAGAGAGATGCAGGAGGCAGCATTAACGGCGAGTGACCACCTGTTGAAATAGGATGCAGCAGGCCCCAGTTTACTCATTTCGTTTCTTCCGGGTGCCCTTTCGCTTGAAGTGATCGTGAGACCCTCTGGATTTTGTAAGGGACTTTAGACAATCCAGAAAACAGCCATGTGCCTGGCTCATCGCGCAGAAGACCCACTAACTCGATTGCGTGTGCTTGAAAGAGGCGTGGCGTGTGCCAAGAAAGAGACTTTATTGGCATTGATCGATGTTCCTCCATTACACCCCGTTCCGCTTACGCAGTCGAGCGTCGAGCATATAGGGTCAGTTCACTTTTATGAAAATTTGTTGCTGCAACAGACTCACACGCTAGCTGTGCCGAAAGTAAAAGTAGACTCGATGGGCAAGAGCCAAATTTATAAGGAGCATTAGAACACACTGTGGAAAGTTTTAGCGGCGTCGGGAGGGATTAGTGATCGCGGTGAAGGAAGGGGTTGGGATATTTCTTCAACCAAGTAACTACCAGCTCCGCTCCAGACGTCATTACCAGGGACAAAAGGAGTTTAGAGTCTGACTCGGCGAACGAAGGGAATAAACGTGTCTCTCCGTCGCTTACTATAGCCCTGATAAGAGACACTTTTCGCAGCTGTGATAAAAATAAATATTGTTGGGGAAGAAATTATGAAAGGCAAGCACAGTGTGTGGCCGATCATTTCACAAAGCGGTATCCCCCGAGGATACAAATTAGGGATCAAGGTTCAAAAAAATGTTCGACCCATGCGATATAAGCAAGGATTAACCTAATTTTATCTCCTATCTCCTCGCTTGAAGTTTAGGCTTGACAGGGTGATGTTTTTGTCATAACCGGGGGATCGCCACTTGTTTGCCACAAGACTTTACATTGTTAATGTGCGAAGACCTAGCTAGGTGAGGACAGGTAGCTAGCCGAATTTGAAAAAATTCCGAGCAGCAGTTCAATAAATTACCGTAAGACCTAATCTCACGATCAGCTGAAGCGTTGAAGAGAAGGATTTTTGTTATACAGTGTGAGCTAGCTTTTTTTTAAGGTCGCACGTGCCAGGCAGGGCGATTCCAATGGCAAGATGATCTGCTACCCATAGAAGGGATTTAGGATTTTGTGGGGGAGGTGGTGAAGTTACCTTGAACGACAATGGTTGGCGCCTTCGTAAGAAAGACCGCGCAGCATGAGGTAAGTATACTGACCGGACCCAGCATGAAGAACAAGCCGCTTTCAGTGAATAACAGAAGTTAAAAAGCCAGAAATGACAAATGACGCCCAACATATTAGCCTCGGAATCGGTGTTGTTCAGACGTACTTCTGGCAACATGCTCTCCTACAGTGCTGCATAATTCTGTGTTGTGCACAGCAACTATTAGCTATGGCTGAGCACGGTTATACAGTACGACCGTCTCTCACCTGCACCCAACACTCTGCGATTATTTGCTTTCTGGCTTCTGATATTCTCATTTGATGTTTGAACATACGTTTAAGATGTACTTGTCGCTAAGCAAAAAGTGATATAAATCGTTCAAAAATCAATATTTTTTAGCAAGGCCGCGGTGGTGCAGCGATTCGGCATTCGTCTACCAATATTTCTTGGTAGTTAATGGTTGAGCGGGCTCGTCCTGGAATCGATCCCTGATGATGGAGGTTGGTTTGAAGCCATAAACGGTCGCTGACCTTGCTGTGGCTGGCTCAACTGGCACCGTCGAGGTGCTCCGAGTGAAGAGATGGACGCCAAACGAGTAGACAGTCTCGACTGTCTATCACCGACAGGGTTCAAGACCCACTTGCCATTGTTTGAGGAAGTCGGTGTGCAGTTCAGGATGCCCTCGCGTGGAGGTGCTCCCAGTGGAGACCCACACAGGAAGGCTGCCGTGAGAGCTGGTCACCATATTTAGGCAAAGCGGGATCGAGCCCTGCGAGGGTGCTAGGACGGCGTGGGTCCCAATTCACAAAACCATTTCAAAAGACTTTTCCTGAGAGCGGCTAGCAATTGAGATTCTTTTTCTTGATGGTGTCATACGTAATCCCCTTACATACAGGCGAGAAAATTGTTACACCTAGATAAAATGCAAAAGAATTTTGGCGCACAAAACTTGCTGGACTGCAATAGGATCAAGACGCTTGATTCCCAGCTAATCAAGCCTGGCTATTGCGTATATGCAAATCGCAACCTCCAAGTTCAAGAAAACTTTTTTAAATTCTAGTACGAGCTTCTCTTGACTATAAAATTCATTTCGCTCGACCTTTCTTCGGCGAGCTTTTTGTGGGAAGAATACTGTACAGTATAGCGCTTCAAGGTTTTTCCAGCAAAATAGGGGCACTGGACAGCTGTCTGTGTATAGCATAACGAAAGTGTGGGCGTCAAATCATGGTAAAGCCGTGAATTTCTGCGAGCTTTTCCATCAAAGTATGCACCCACCGCCACCAGGCAGATCACAAGAAATGAACAGATAATCCTTTTCTTAGTTAGGCCGAAAGGGCCTTATTCCTTTGCTTGTTTCAACTGAATCAATCAAAAGTGCCTGAATGACTCAATTTTGACTGACAGTTTCAGGTCAGTTTCTTGAAAAATTTGTCAGAGCCGCGCCCACGTTGCAGTGCTCTGTTTTTGCGATCCTTCTCCCACGATCGCACAGCTTACACATGGTCACTCCACCCTTCGCAATTCACTGTCCGCAATCGCTAGCATTGATAGCGTTATCTAGTTTTGGACACCTGCTGCTTTGTACTCAACTCGTTGCATGAGATCAGTACCTGAGTTAGAGAAAATAAGACGGTCTTCGTCACACCTATGCTCCGACAAGTGCGAGTGGTGGAATCTATTTTCAGAACAGCCATCAGCGCAAAGTCGGTTTTTAAAAAAACGGATCCCGTAATCCGAGTTACGAATCAATATCAAAATCCAGAATTCAATATACTGTAGAGCAGTAGGTTCTGCTTTTGTGCATCATGCCATATCTGGGTCCGCTTTCAGAGTTATCTTCTTTTTGGGCAGTTTTATCTGCAGGCTGAGAAACTGCTGAAACGGGCGGAACAAGTATTAAACAAACGGAGCTTGCAGCGGGAGATAATATAGTCATCATTCTACTCAGCGCTGCTATTGATCTGTTTACCGGCGAAGAGAAGGGCAATAAGTTGTGCTCTCTGGGTAAATTCCATTGATCTACAATTTTTAATACTGTTTGTTTCTCGCAGAATTTTCGTTTTAAATGTATTTTTAAATGCATTCGCTGCTGTCTTTTTCTGACTGACTCTATATTTTAGACTCGTTAATTTCTTGGCTATTTATTTGGGCAGCCCATCTGGTCTCCTTGCTCGCTTGTCCATCCAACAACAAAAAGCGGACAAGATTCATATGAGAAAAGCTATACTATACCCTACACTGTATGTACTCGGAATCCTAACTTAATCGAGTGCACCTGTGCTTGTTAATTACCATATCACTGTTCCTATAGAAGCAGGGCTGATCGAATTACGCCTTTGGAAAACATCGATGTGTATACAGTATATGAGACCCTAAAAATATCGCAAAGTATTAAAAATTTTTCGATGTAATTGGCTTATTTCTCTACGCGACAAGCCGAAGGATATTCTGTGTTATACCGTTCTTACGATTAGTCCAGTAGGTGAATACAGTACGCTCTAATTATAAATAGCGTACGCCTACATTAGTAGACTTGCTGCTCTGGTAGGACGCGCTTTAAGAGACCGCTTCTCAACGGCAGTTATGAAATATACGTGAAAGTGCACAGTGCGTGAATGAAAACCCTGGCTAGACGAAATGTCAGCTTTGAAAAGGCCAGAAACGACCAGCTTTTGCGTTGCGGACCGTTTCCGTCAAAACATATCACCCCCGCGCTGTTTTCTAGCAGTAGACATCATTTTGTAATTCGAGAAAATGTGGCTTCGAGAAAATGGCAAGGACAAAATAACAAATCCTTTTTTAGTAACGCCGAAAGGGCGAGAGTATTTGGTGCTCCTGATTCACGCAGGCACTCAATCAGTCAAATTTCGTGAATGAGTGGGATATGATAGACTTTTCTACGTCATTACTTTGACAGATATAAATTAGCTTTTTTCTTTCTTTAGATGCGTCTCCGTATATTCGTAGATCTAAAAGCCCCTACTTCGCCATGATTCTTGCATCATTTTCATCCCACCTTCGCACAGGTCAGTCGACTCGTTCAGACAAGTCTATCATGTTCACCATGACCAAGATCTTGGCTTTGTGCATTTGCTTCTTTTTAATCAGTCCGACGCATGAAATTGGTGTGACTCACGATCAGATAAAGAAACTAAGGCTTTGTTTAGGACCACGACACTCTGATAAATGTCGAGTGGTGAGTTTTGTCAGAGATGAAAAGCAGCGCAAGATTGATGGGTAAGTGTTACTTGTATTAAAGTCAAAGTCAGGCCACTCGAAATGACAGACCGCTTGTAGTATGACTTTCAAAGTCTGCTATAAGAAATTAAATACCTACCTAAATCTATTTGTACACACATTCAGTTATTTACTGTGGCCCCAACTTTTGGTGCATGCGGGTCACCTCTGACATTGCAAATGCATACATGTATTTCGACAGATTCAGGCCTTCACCTTACATTGCATTCATTCCCTTGTGAGGTCCTAGCCAACAGGCTACCCATGGCTTTTACCCCCGTGTCAGCATCTGTCAGAAATTATCAATGTTTGATGCTTGATCCATTTAAAATCGTATACGCCCACCGCCCCTACAGGTGCATAAATACGGTGGTACTGACTCAATCGAGCAACAGCTGTGTCGAAAGATCTGTTCCCGATCTTTGCCCTTCTCTCGCACAAAACTGGTCCTGCCCAAATCGCATGTTCCCCATTTCAAACGCTGGGCATAAATATGGTCATTTTCAGGCAGCAGTACAAAGCCTTCTTGATTCGACGCCCATTAATAGGCTGAATCGGTTTTTGGAGTTGGATGGAGTACCATGGCAGAATGACAGTGCTTTGACTGGGCGATATGAAACATAAATATGCCATCATGTTCTGGTTTGCTTGTCAATTATGTACTACGTGCTGTGCCATGTCAAGGCTTGCAAGAAAATAAGGACCAAGAAGCCTGCGGAAGATACAGCATTCGATACCCCTTACTCTGGCCAGGTCCGACAATGGGCTTACACTTCGATCCAAACCCAACCCAAAAATTTTGAAGTCGAACCCAACTCAAACCCATTTTTGAAAAGTCAAACCCAACTCATTCACTAGTGAACACAAAATTAACCCACAAAACCCCATATTTTTTTTTAAAATTGACTTGACCCAAAAAAACCACTTTTGTTCAAAGAAGTTATATTATCAGTATGATGTACACATTTGTGAAAATGCTATCATTTCTTACTAAACGACCTCAGGAAAAGCAACCTTAGCAAAGTGGTTTTACTCGAAAGTATCCTGCGAGAGTGAACGTGAGGTGTGGAAGAATCTCTCTTGGCCACCCCAGGACTACGTGTAGCACATATTGTCATGCACGTAACTGAAAATTGACACTACGGTGAATACATTTTTTAACAATTCAGTGTGTCGTTCCCCACTCGCATATTCATCGACCTTCAAAAAGATCTCCAGAGATACCAAAAGTAACTTATCTAGCAGGTGATAAACTGGCATGAGCCGATTCGACTGCATCTAAAAATTCGATTTTGAACTCCTTTAAAAACAACCAAAGACCTAAGAGGTACAGTATCCTGCGCATACTGTACGTATCTCAACGACCATTTCCTTATCGAGCTACAAGTTTCAAATAACATGAACCCAGCTGAGGGGACCATTTTCACCAGCACACTAATTTTACAAGCCCTGCTCCCCGAACAAAAAGATGTTGGTCTCCCGTCATCATAAATTATTCACCCGCCGAGCCGCGGTGGCTCACGACAGTGCACTAGCGTACGCAGGATTTCGGGGTCTTAGGGGGCTGACAAAAAATTTTTATAACTATGCTATTATTTAGCGCAAAAATGAGCGCCAATCGCACGAGTGGGGCTGTGGTGGCCTCCGGCGGGAGGGGGGGACATCCCAACCAGAGCCAAAATTTTTTGCGAAATTGAACTCTCGCAGAAATAATTTCTCACTAGTCTATGAATAAATTTGAAGGAAATACCTGCTCCAAGGCAAAAAATAACACTCTTAAACCCAGCCAAAAACTCAAGCCCGCCCCCTTCCAAAAAGCAAGAGGCTTTCAAACTTTCAAAATTTGGACCTGACTGACCTGATCTCTGACTGCGAGCTGACAAGGGATCAGGTCAGAGCTCGATGTCATCTGCTGGCAGACGATTTCTCAGTTCCTGCACAGTCAGACTGACATGTCGAATTAGGCTAGCGGGCCACTGGGTACATTTTTTGAAACACCAGGGTCCGTCGATTCGAAACCAGCGGAATCATACAGACCAACATTTAAAATCATATCGCAGTGGCTTCAATACGCTGTGGAGCCATCCACAGATTCATGCTGACCCCGGGTGGAAAAGTGGTTTTTTGGGTTGGGTTCGAAAAAAGGTCAACCTCCACAGCCCAAAACCACCCTGTCTAAAAACCCGACCCAACCCAGCCTAAAACCCCCAAGGAATGAGCTGGGTTTTGGGACCCAATGTCGGACCTGGCACTCTGGCATGCACAATCATCTTCATTGATATCGAGCGAGGCTCTGTTTCCACCAAAGTTTATTGTACTGTACAAATCACGCTCGACGTGATCGAAAACTCCTAGTTATTCTAGTGTTCTCTATTGTACCTCTATTTTTCACTTGTTCACACAAGTGATCTTCTTCTTTGCATTTTCATCGAGCCTACTTTTCTAGCATTTTCCATTTCCGTTTCGTCCAGTGATGTCGAAGACTGCTTACGCATATGGGCCAATTTGTACAAAGCCCCTGCCTCTTCCTCCTGGGAGCCAAAAATTAGGGCTTGATTATCTGAAAAAAAAAACTTCCTCAGACAATCTCCCTGAAAAAACTTCATCAGGACCCATTATTTGTATTTGTGACTCATGAGTCCAAGACACCGCTTGTGGCTGCCCCCCCCCCACTGCTGTATCCATAAATTACAAGATTCTGGCAAGTCTTTGGCGTTAATCGGAAGGTGACTTGACTTGACCGCGCATACCTTTACTGATCAATTTCTCGATGACATAAATCGACTGCAATCCATCATGATCCCTGCCAATTTTTGCGTCCACATACTCTGGCGCTTGACCGCGCAGGCCAATTTCGTCCTCGAATTGTTCGATAATTGTCGATGGTCGACACTTCATCACGGCTGGCGGTTGATCAGGTTGAGCATCATGATCATGATGCTTAGTGATCACATCGAGCAGACGCTTTCCAAAACCTGATGACCTTCGAGGTGACCACTGCTGGTTACTGGACTCGGCTACGATTTCTTCATCAGTCGGTCTATCTCGAATTGGCACACTGAAACTGGGTTTGTTGATCAGACATCAGAGAAGGCTTCATCGAAAATGGGTGATTCGGTCAAAGCCAGGCAGTGATCAGTTCAGTGTCTCATTGACCAAACGTCCTTACTGACTTCTGCGTAATTTAAGACTCTAGAATCCACTTATCTAGAGGCGCATATATATTCAGGTAGTGATTGTTTAGCATCAGTCATATCGATCGGTTTAAACTTATCCAAGAAAAACCACCTAGTGAAACATTTTGAAATCTGATTGATCATGATCGACATTACTGGATCTTTTCGCCAGCTGTTTATCGATTATGGGTGCAAAGAATAATTGCCTTTAAAAATTGCCATGATAACTTCCTCAGTCATCTCCTTCGCATACGAATGCAAACAAGGGCTAGGTCTCCGTGCACTTACTCAGTAGGTCCAGTCGATCCAATAAACATGTCGTTCTTCAAGTAGGCCCCAGTGAAGTCAGCATGCAAGAAGTCGGGCGTTGGTTCATTCCAGTGTTTATCCCGTTGCAGAATTGGTAGCTTGTCATAGAATTCATCTACTAGGGCATAAGATATGCTTAAATTTCGGTCAGCGATGTAGTTAATCCTGGAATTAAAATACAGTTCGCCTAAAATATCTGCAAAACAATCCTAAACCTGCAGCTGGTTGTAAATTATTCTGCTGCTTCTGTATCTGCTGCAGCAACGAGCCAAACGAGTCTGACGAGTCACTTCGATGGTCCGTCACAGCCCCCCTCCTGCTGGTCACTCTGTTAGTAACATAAAGCAGCACGTGTCGAGAAAGATGCCTGTGCTGGAAGATACCGTATTTCCTTGAAATTCTCTTCCCTCTGGTTATTCTCCCCCGTCTAAACCCCGATCGAACTCTGTTCTCCCCCCTCTGGAAATTCTTCCCCGGCACGAATTCGAATTACCGCACAGAATCATCAGGTGTGGAAAATATGAAGGATATGAGTGTTAGCGTGGTAGAAAATGTTTTCCTTGAAGAGTCATATGATGAAAATGAGGTTAGAGACGAAGATATCGTGCATATTGATTGAATTCGGCTATGAGTAGCATGAATACGGGAAGAGAAGTAGTGAAATGAGCGAAGTTAGCGGTACTTTTTAGGAAAGTTTTAGACTGTCTATATTTCTATAATGGCATCCGAAAAATGTTTGAGTCTTATTCTCCGCCTCTGGAAATCCTCCCCCCTCTGGTTGGTTTAGGTGATACTTTAGGTGGTTCTTTCCGTTCTAAAAACTACCCACAGTACTTTACGTTTCGAACGAAGGTCAGGGAGGTTTTTTCGGATGCATTTTAGAACTGGTGACGGATTTTGATGATTTAGGGGCCCTACCGCGGGATTTCGTGAAATTTCGATTAGGTTCTGGAGATATCGATCAAAAAACACCTTCGAAAGTGTGGACCCCTGCCTGCACTGTAGAATGTGGGTCCACGAATTTTACCAGGGGGTGGCGGATGGGGGAGAACCGATGTACCAGTACGACCTGGAGTGACAGTAATTGTGCAAAGGTCAATTAATACAGGGTGTTGGTCAAACTAGCCAGACGTATAACTGGTCAAAAGGGTAAACTAATGGGTGCTTATAACAAATTGCGCACGGCCGTGTCTGCCTTTCTAATATTTTTAAAACCCAGGCATACCATTCGAAAGAGCGGAAAAAACTGAGCCCGCACCACCTGTTCACTCACTATTCAACAAGGCCGTGAAGTTGAAGTATCACATCTAGATCTGGTGGAGCCGCGGTGACTCAGTTGTTTAAGGCGTTGGTCCCGCACTGCTTGGGCCAGCAGCCTTGACTGGGAGGCCGCAGTTCTGTTCCGGCTGAGGACGGCAGTTTAGTAAGTGCGTCGTTGGCCTTGCACACCTGGGAAACAGGTAGCTGGTTCTCGACCACCAGTCGGGAAGTGCCCTCCCTTCGCGCCCAGTATCATCCTGGTGCTGGCACTGGATGCCCTCGTGTGAAGGTGCTCCTAGTAGGGACACACTGAGGGGTGCTGCCAAGAGAGCTGTTATCATATCACCTCACGACCTCGCTTATCATACGACTGCTAGCTGGCTATAGGCAAAACGGGTCGGGACTTCCATGTGGAATCATGGCGGCGGCACGGGGCCAAACCCACCAAAAATTTTTTGAAAAACTTCTAGATCTGGTATGCATGGCCACTTACAATAGCTCAAGTCCGTTTGAGTGCATTGCTGCGCTGCTCTGATTGTCCGGATTTGTTGGTGAACATGTGTTTAGTAAACTTACTCAAAGTCATCGTCGTCCTCCCCAAATGGGTTCATCAGTGTTTCTGCCACTTTCAGCCATCCCATGTAAAACACGAATTGGAATAGGGTGAACAGAGGAAACAACTCAATATTTTCGAACGATTCCTTCAGTCGACGATCGAATTGGTGCGCCATTAGAGAACTGAGTAGAAACGTGTAAATGGCGATGGTCACGACCTGTAATGTTAATTTTTCCCGTCACCCATCTCTTAACATGCGTCGCATCTGCACGATGCACGTGCTAGAAGATAGTGCTTCTGCTTCTTCAAAAATATAGCACTGCGTGCACAAAGTTTATGTACTTCTGGGACGATTTCTTTGGCGCCATTTGAGAAGAGCGTGATAATTCTTTGCCCTAGTATGCCTGACATTGTACCCGAGTACCCTACGGTTTGGTTTCGCGAAACTTTGGTTGGTTTAGGAGATACTGCAAAAAAACGTCATCTAAAATGTGGACCGCAGTGCGAACCAGCTGTCAATGCAGTGTCGACAGCAGGTATATGTTACTTTTCTGACATAAAAGCACCCACTGTGATGCTATTTTCAATCACTCTTCATCCGCTGTCACTTACATATGTCAAGCACGGTGTGCACATTCCTCACCTGTGTATAAACCAGGGGTATGGTCACCCAGTCGTGGAATCCTAACCACACGATATTCACTCGAAATGACTCAAATTCCTAAAACAATTCGGCTTCTGGTATCTGACTTGTCTCATGGTCTGAAGGATGGAGGAGTGGGTGCGGGGGACGTGATTAAAATGCAACGGATAGGCAAGCACGTCACTTCTGAAATCACTACTTATCAGTAGGTCATGATAAGTGATAATTGAGAAAATCATGAATGATTATTTGGAGCGCGAGAGTGATCAAGCCAAAGGAAGGAATATGCCAGCTTTATCACCAAAACCTGCTGATGATCAACGACTCTCACAGCATCAAAAGCGGAGTAGTGATGATAATCAGTTTTGATACAGCAATGGGCGACCACTGATCACTGAATCAGTGAGAGATTGTATCAACAATGCGCTTGTCAAGTTTTCGATCCTCGTTATTTGTCACCACATGACAAACTGATGGTGGTGCGACAATTGCGTTAGGTCTGGTTCTGTTCAAATTACTGACTCTGTGCTGGCCTATGATCACTTTGGTTTCGATCATAGTGATCTACGTGAACATCTCCGACTACAAGCCCTTGTCACTTACCGCTAACATCTTCAACAAGGGTGCATCGCTCTCGATTCTTCCTTCTTGTTGCGCCTTCCTCAACAAAATTGAGGCCCATTCGACAGGAACAGAATACAAATTTAATTTCGGCTTCGTGTTCACTTTCTCGACGGCCTCGAAATGCTTGATTTCATCATCCGTAATCAAGACTGAAGAGAATCAGCCTGGGTGAAGGTGATTTTCAAAGCGTACTCGAACTTACATGGCCTCAAATTATCCCTTTTTGGAAACCTTCTCTTGAACGCACGACTAATTTGGGTGAGCATGATGGCACAGGTTAAGTTGATGTAACGGATCATCGTACGCCTCAGGATTCTTCCGTTCATGTCGTGCCCATGAACATAATTGCCGATTTGCATGGCTGCCCTGTTCCAAAAACAAATTTTAAAAGACTTTACCGCTGGATTTAAACGTGCTAGCATGCCTTCAAAGGATGAGCATTGGCTGAGGGTACGATCACAAAGTTCGACCCCACAGGCCTCTAACAACCTTGGACAATCTATCCCGCAAACAATAACCCAAGATCTAACATTTTATGTGCCCTCGATATCCCAGCCTTACCGACCTGTCAGGCCATGGTATCATTTTGACGAATCGATTCCATCGATCAGTTACCACAAACGCGACGAATGCACCCAGCAGGAAAGTGAGCGGGATAAAGTTCAGTTTCTGTCGAAAGTACACAGTCCACATTTCGAAGACCCCTCGTTGGTGATCGTTCAAGGCGTATCGATACACGATCGCCAGCAAATAGAAAAGTGATAAGAAAATCAATGTTTCTTTCCACAGAAGCTTATAGATACTGCCGCGCCATCGAAAGAGAAGACGTGCAAAACCAAATGGACGATTCTCAGAACAGTGGTAGATGTAGCGGACTGTCATGATTGCGTGATTAAAGAAATAGGTAAGTAATTGCTCTGATAATTGCTGCAGGGATCGCAAAACGTAGAGGTACTATTATCGATCGGTGGGTTTCGATCGTCGGCTGCAAGCTAACCGTGAATGTTGATGGTAGTGGGGTGATAGCAACTACCACAACCAAGTAATCGAGCTCTACTTGTAAATCAATACCGCTGATATAATGCTGTGCACTGATGGCGAGAAACCGATCAAGGTCATGTGCGAAAATTGATTTTTTGAATAATCATATCTGGTAAACGAAATAAAATTTGCCCCAGATCGATAGCATGCAGTAGATTCTGATCAGGGCGTTGATTTCACAGCACCTTGTTAGTCTTCATGTTCCGTCACTGGAATGACAACAGATGGCCATCTGTTGTCACGTAAAATAATATGTCACTAAAGCCACTCTTGCAGAAATGTTTTTAATGAACGATAACAAGTGATGCTACCCATGCGTTACACTGTTAACGGTAGATGTTCCTAACACTGAAAAGCGCAATACCTTCTTGAATGCTAGTGAACCTCAATAGTTATTCCTTATCACCCACGTATACGAGGGCCTGTGATGCATACCGCCCGACTCAAGCCTTACCATTAACTCTCCTCAAACCATTATTGCAACGTGACCATCGCGTCCAGTAACGACTTTGCCTTGCAAATGACACCACTATGTTAGTGTGCAATAAAATTTTACTCGCGAGGGCAGCGATGAAACACTAAATTTTATGAAATTGGCCAAACCAGGCGGGGGCTGTGTGCAATCTTACCATGTTCTTCAAATGTGTCACTTTACGTTTCAAACAAAGCTAAAATAGAGTTCCAGAAACGATTTTTGTCATTTTTCAGCTAGTGTGCAAGGTAAAAGCACCCTACGACCCCTCGATGGAATTTTCGCATAACTTTAACCTGCAGAGGAGAATCTGATCGAATTGCTGAGCTACATATGAGACCGGTCCACAAAATTGTCGAGCAAATTGACCAGAGCGCCACCTTGTTTCATGTCGCATTTTCTGTCACAATTCACGATGACTACGAAGATGTATTCCGAAAATATATAAATTTAAAAAATTTTAGCGTTGACTCTAGCATGGAACGCATGCACTGATATTTTTGTCATTTCACAACGGAAACTTACATCTAAGAGAATCGATGTAAGCCTACAGTGTTACAAAAATAGAAATCAACAACGCAAATACAGTAAGCACTAAAGCTCGTCATCTGTAACAAGGCTATGCAGGTTTACCCCTCATGGCCTTGGCGCCTGGTTGGCCATGGCGAGTAAAAGAGAATAATCGATCTCCCCTGACTGGGAAACGTCAAACCCTCGGGTTGCTATTTTAGCCGCAAGTGCTGTAAAGTCGCAAGACATGCATCTCCAGTCGAAGTTTTGCCAATATTCTCTCCTTCACCTGCCAGGAGGTTTGTTACATGAACGACTCGACAAGTGAGTTTCAGGCGTCAGGGTTACAATTCACAGTGGTCAGCAGGAATTAAATGTTCACACAGAGACCTCAGAGATTCTTGCAAACGACGCACCTGACAAAAGATAAGAATTCTAAACGCTTAGTTTTTATCACAAACCAATAAAATACATTTCCTCAACCCGCACATGTTTATCTAAACTTGCGCGTTTTGATGAACCCATTTATCGTATCAGTAAAAGCTATTAGCACTTACCTTCCCATGATCTCAACGTTGGGATCTCCGCATTCAATGGACTGGTAACAATGCTTATTCACCAAAGCAATAATCCTAAAACGCTATCATTCTTTAGCCAAAATGACTTCATTGCGCGAGTCGTATGACCTGTCTCCTTTCACAAACCCTCTGTCACGTCTTGTCATCAAACCACCACGTCTCACCACGCAATTCTTCCTGATCTCCCGACTTCGCCATGACTGTCCGTTACATATTCCATTGCGCCAGTGATAACCTAGCAGCATTCGCTAAACTCTTGGCCCGATGGCGAGGCAGCCTCTACAAACTTTTATGGAAAGAAACTCTTATTTTCCTCGCCTTGCATTACTTTTTAACACTGATTTACAAATTTCTCCTAACTGGCGATCAGAGAGATCAGTTCGAACGAGTTATCGGCTATGTTCGATTAAAAACCGCTTTCATACCGGTCACCTTTATCTTGGGCGCTTATGTTGCTTTCGCTGTTTCGGATCGTTGGAATCAATACGTCAGCATGATACCATGGCCGGACAGGTTAGAAGGATGCCAGATAAATATTACTGACTGGATGATAACAAAACAAAAGATTTGGAACAACTTGGCTTCGAATCCGAGAATTTTAGGCTCTGAATTATTTCCATTCCCCCCCCCCCCACCTTTGGGAAATTTTTCTTCATTTCGACATGACAGGAATATAAAAATCTGGATGACGCATGGCAGAGGGTGTCGTGTCGTGTCTAATTAAAGACGCCTGGAGATCACAATCTTGTTTTGCTCTCACTTTAATCAGTTGGAGTAGGAGGATAAGCCAAACATTTTTATGTAGCCAAGCAGGAGACCCTCTCCTCTGCCCATCATACCATCTCATTGTCAGCACGAAGACTTCTAGGTCAGTTCTTCAAATCAACGCTTTTGTTCATGGTCGCGATTTGGATGGTCGCATGCTCCGACGAACCATGGCCCGATATCTGAACTTATCCTGTGCTTTCATTTTGAACGAAATCAGTCACGCTTTCAAGAAGCGATTTCCAGCGAGAAAGAACTTGGTGCCGTGTAAGGCTTTTCAGATTTGTGGCATTCGTCAGAAGGAGAACGAGTAAAAGCAGAGGGGAGGAGGGTGATGTTAGCTTGTTCTGGTCCATCGTGAGGCTGGGAATATACTGTACAATATCCTGTGCAAGTAACAAGACATCCAAGACCAAACAAATCAAACTCTCAGTATACCGTCCAATAACGTTCTGAATATTTTTTCGGCTATTTTTAGTTTTGTTAACAGAAGAAGAACTCGATCATATTTCGTCAGCTGAGATCGAATATAGTCGTTCCTTAAGACAAACTATCAATCTTTATTCCATGCCTATCGAATGGGCTTGTTCACTGCTGCACACGGCTAGGCAGAATGGAAGAATTAACAATGATGCCGCGCATGTGCAATTACACAGGGTAAGCAATGTGTAGGTGAATTAGTGTTTCTTAGATCAAGAAACAGACCGCGTTTAGCATTCGCAGTCGTGAATCCCTTATCACAAACAACATTTGACCACTGACGCGCAGGGTGCAGTTTTTAGTCTTCTTTTGTGCATACCAATTCTGGACTAAAGTAAATTCTGGGCACAAACAGTGGGATTTTATTTCTATGACTTACCAACTGAAAATATTCCACCCCTCGTACTGAGAACCCACAGTATTTAGAAGTGCAATGTCAGAATTTTTGGCACATTTTGGGCTTATTTATCACGTTTCCTTTACTTCTTGCATTGAATCTGCCTAATCTTCAAAGGAGCTGGGAGCTGTCTGGTCCTGGGATTCTCAAAAGCTTCGACATGGCCATACAATGACTCGACAGTGGCCCTTGTGCGGGTATACTGTGCTCACAAGGACTGCGGTACATACCCAGATACGGTGGTCACGCCATAGGAGGAGTGCAGGCTTTGAAAGTTACTGTTTCGTTGATGCGTATGATTCGAGCCCTAAGCCCTTCTCTGCACGCTCTGATAGTAGCATCACGTAGCAACTGTGCCCGTGATAGAACATAGTCCTTGCGGGTCTACAGAAAACCACTTCGGTACTTTACGTTTCAAAAGAAGTCTATATTACTTCCAGGCGAGTTTTTGGCGTTACTTGAGAACCGCGCGATGGATTTCGATGAGTTTGCATCTTAGCATGCGAGAGGGTACCCGAGAGCCATACGATGGGACTTCGCGAAATTTTGATGGGTTCGGGAGACGTCCATAAACGCCTTGTAAGTGTGGACCCCGAACTGTCGAATATGGGCCCAAAACTTGTACCAGCTAAGGGAGGCCACTTTAATAACTCACAAGAGTTGGGGGTCACTGTCATAATCACCTAAGAATGCTCTAAATTTAGGACTATCTTGTGACTATGACCTGATGGGTGATGATGTATCATGATGGCCTATTATGTGGTTTATGACTATGATTTAGGAAATGTCTTGACGGATTGTAAAACGCACAAGCGTTTTTTTCATTTGTACTGATGCCCAAAAGATGAAACTATGACGAAAGATACTGGAGAGCCTCTGTCTGTGCAGAACGCTCATAGGTCAGCGTAAGAACCTGCGACGTCTGCAATTAGTGAGATTTCATACCGTAATTAGAAATGAGAAACTATTTTGAATCATTTATGTACACACAAATATCGACTTTCGAGGCCACCCTTGAAAGGTTTTCAGAATTTTTTGTATCGTATTCTGCAATTCGACATAAGTCGAATGAGTCTATGCACGCTGAAATCAGACCGGTAAGTTCTGAGCATTTGGAACGTGCTCATGTGTCTGGTTCACCAAAAGAAGCAGAGATAAATAGTGCTATTACATCGTTTTTTAGATCTCAAATGAGCTGGTGAAATACTGTATGTCAAGCGTAGACCAATGCTGCCCATAGGAGTACTCACTTTCACATCTCAGATGACCCAAATCTATTACAAAGTTTGAAAATCAAAAGTTTTGTGTATTTTTTAAAACTCTGTGGGAGCAGGATAAGAAAAATATTAACCTCTGATGTACTCTGAATAAATGATATGAGACAAATGAGGCATTTTTTAACTTATCGAAATTCTTATCCGGAGAATCTTTACAGATAATGTCTTAAAATTGCACAAAATACGAGCAGCATCAAAACTTCTTTTAGAGCGACATTTAGCTGGTCTGAGTGAGTTGAGTTGAGTGTCGTCTTTTCAGGAATTTATGGCATTTCGTGGCAATCTCGGTTCACTAAGTTGTTTAGACTGGATTACAATACCTCTTGTCTATACGCAGGTATGGAAGACGGACGGCCTCATCGGCCTAGTCGCAATCGTAATGTGGTTAGCTTGTAGTGCATTGTGGCTGTAACTGGCCTTGAACGGCCTAATCGCAATCGCCGCTGCGGGCACGATGAGCGCAAGCAGATGAGTGCTATTGAACTCAGTGCGATAACTGGTGCACTCTTTGGTGCACTCATTGTAGTCACATGAACGAAAAGCTTTCGTTTTAGGTGGTTACAATAGCTGTCTATACCTTCCTCCTATCAACCATTCTTACCCGCAAGCACGACATATATCCAGCATCAGGCATATCCAATCTGGAGAATTATTTTCCTCTGTTTACCATTTTACGTTTCGTGTTTTACATGGGCTGGTTGAAAGTGGCTGAAACACTGGCGAATCCATTCGGCGAAGACGATGACGATTTCGAGTAGGGCTTGTACAATTCTTACCTCAGGTTTGGCTTGGATTGACTCACAAACCTCATATGTATCCTCTGCTGCAGTGTCTTTTCGCCATGGGTTCCTCTCCTTGTCAGACTTAGCCATGTGTACTGTATTTGCAGGATCAATTATATCGCCGATCGCAATCTTCAAATATCTTACGCTTTAGTCGATGATTTCTATGAAAAGTTGCCTGATTTACAAAAAGACGTATTCTGGATTGAGACGCTGCCGAAAACTCCCTATTATACTCAAATAAGTAAAGACTTGAAACGAAGACGAAGAGTTGGATCGGCTGAGAAGCTAAGGTAAGCACAGATGGTGAGGGACTACCTTAGAATGAACTATCCTGAAGAATAACTGGGCAACCCCCATCATAAGCGGTCATTAGGTATCTGTCAGCAAAGACTCTGACACTTTTGTTTTGATGCAATAATCTGGTCATTGCAACTTTATCAATACTTTTTATTTCCACTCTCAACATCATGTTGTCGTCTCTTCTAAGCAGACCTCTCAAAACAGATTTGAAGTCTTACTTATTCAAGGAAAGCTATTTTTGTATTCTGATGGCTTTCTTGTCATCATGCCAACTTTCTACAAAGGACACTACTGATTTTCAGAATCCCAGAAAGGCAACAAACGGTGATCGAGGATCCTCAAGCATACCAGTCTCAGCGACAATCATTCTTTCAGCGCCATTCGATCAGCATTTTGCAGCAAAGAAGTCGTAGTAGAGATGATGAGGCCAGCAATCGGAACTCGCTGTCAGTCAGTACTAGGAAGTCATGAGCGTACTGTAAGTCGCAAGCACGCATTTGAGGATAAAAGGGTTTTTATGCCCGTGTATCCTAGCATCAGCCAGTATCATCTCCTCTTTGACCTTAACTGTTTTACCAGAATGTCCAGCGCCCTCGCTACTTTACGCTATTATCAGGCTCTGCGACTGTAAGAAGATAAATTGATGGCACAGTTAAATTTTGTTCACCACATCATTACAGACAAAGTCACCTGTACAAAGCCAGGTACAGGTCACTAGCACTTACAAGTGTCCACTGATAACACTGGCAGTCACGCTAATCTGGTCTGCGCCAATATTGCTGCCACCGATCGATGTGCGGAACGTTGTAGGTATATGTTGAGCAATTGCGCACAGCTCGTACGAGGGAGGTGGAGAGCACGCGTGCGCATCATCACAGTGTGATAAGGGTACAGGCTCTCGATAAGTATTCGGTTCGTCTCTAATCCTATCTCCGCTATCACAACTTCTTATCGCAGTCTCGTAAACCGGGGGTGGCGATACGATACGAGGTGAGGATCTGGCCGACACATTATCGCACACTGATAGGGAATTGAGCTGGTGATAAGAAATGGGGATGCTATTCGGATGGTGAGGCGAATATGATTCGGGCATTGCAGTAAAAATCCTCGACCTCCTATCACTACCGCATTCTCGTCCCTGGGTTTGCTGATCCTGTTGAGCATTCCTTCTTTGCATAGCCAACGCGTTATCGTAGTCGGCAACAAAGCACACGTAAGGAGGAGGTGGCGTACGCGTCCTCAGCAAATCCAACTGCAAGTAATCTAAAAGATTCGAATTCATCCATTGTCCTACTCTCGGCAATGCCGCTCTCGGCCGGCACGCATCATTGCCTGATATCACTGATAACCTTTCTCCTAGCACTGATAAGGAACTGCTTCGCTGTAAATTACATCCTCGGCAATCCTGGGGCTCCACTGGGGGTGCACGAACCACTGGTTCAATGGCAGTTTGCCGACGGACGATGGATGCATGGCTACTGAATTTGGCCGTCTGAGTTCTACAGCAGGCGCAAATGGCGCCGATAATAGCGGCTATGATGGTCAGGATGGCCACGACCACCAACATGGCCGAGAAACTGTTTATGGAATCCAGTTGTGAGCGAAGTGGTTTTAATCGTGTGATAAGAATATGTGTTGTAAATGGGCCACCAATTTCACCACCAACACGCAATTAAGAGCAGTATCACTCGATCAGCGATAAGAAATGATACAGTAAAATAGGTGAGGGCGGTCTACCTCGGACGACTTTCATATAAAGATAATAAGTCCTATGTCGACAAAATTTGATGTTGATGAAGTTGTGCCGCTGCGCAAAAACTTTAGTTTAGACTAAATTTACCCAACAATAAATTACGTGATACGAAACTGATAAGGGCTGCTGATAAGCTCCTGGCAAAGTTTCCGTCTTTAATGAAACCTTTACCTAAGAAATCAACAACTCGAAAACACCGTTTTTCCCCTCCCTCTGTTCGTCCCGCGCCCATAAATGGACACTAGCCACACATTCAGGTACACAAATTCAATACATACATTAGGCGTTCGCTCAATTTCCCTTTCATCGTCGCATGAGCGAACCGAAGGCAAGAAACACAGCACGTCTCCCTACGACCACACACGAAGTAGGTTCCCATTCGAAGGCACGCTATGAAATCGACTCGTTCCCATGCCTCCCGCCGCCTTACCGTCTCCTTTCGTTCCAAGCTTTTCACTCGATGCGCATAATCAACACGACTAACGCCGAGTAGAATCGAGCAGCCTCTCTCTCACCACTCACCTCTCTCCTATTCTACCTTCGACCTTATACGTCATTGACGCACGCTATGCATGGAATGTGTGGGACGCAAAGAACCTACCTTCCTCTCTGAAATAATCCCCCCCTCCGGAGCACCTGCTCCATACGACCTTTTACATTTTGAGATATAAAATTCAGCCACTTTTTTCGATACAAAATCCACTGTTGCTCATGACAACAAGTACAAAGAAATGTAAGACTAAGTGCTATCGAGTCGAAAAAGGCCGCAAAACAAGTGTGGAAAATGCGCAAGAGAGTCTTTGAGGCGTAGAAACTGCTCCATCTTTTCCATTGTTCT
The DNA here is from genome assembly GCA_030248295.1 of Mesodorylaimus sp. YZB2_4. Lineage (NCBI taxonomy): Eukaryota > Metazoa > Nematoda > Enoplea > Dorylaimida > Dorylaimidae > Mesodorylaimus > Mesodorylaimus sp. YZB2_4. The sequence goes on along the minus strand of JASANH010001344.1, from coordinate 140,618 downwards.
TGTTCCCTCGAACTACGAGCACCTCATCAGACTCGCCTTGAGTAAGGGGCTATGCATGTGCACATGTACCAACTGCACGAAGTGAGACGTGCCAGCATGACATTGCCTCGAATGGCATGCCTGCACCAGTTCTGACACCTTTTTGCTTTTCAATTGAACAACCACTTAAAATCAACAGACTGGCATCACTACTTGCCACGCCTGCTGTGATGATAGTAACCAAAGTCAAAAGACTTTTAACGTCGGCCAGGCTACGCGAAAAGGTTAATAGTTAGCAAAATCCGGTGCCGAGGATTATAGATGCCAAAAAAGGACCATCGAGGTTCGTTAGGGATGTCGGTAATGACTTGCAAGCTGATTAGACTCGCAAGCCTCACTTGGCAAGCGCACAGATTATGCTATCTTTATGTCACCTCGACATGACCAAGCTCGTATGTGCTTCTATTTTTGGTAATCAATAGTGGTAATCAAAGACAAATTCCGTCATAAACTACAACAAACGATCTTGGGTCTCTTCAATTTCTTACCTCACTATGGTTCTTCTCACACCCTATAAAATCGACTTTCCTCATCGATCGACAGCTAGAAAGAATTCTTTAAAAAAGCTCAGGAATATCTGCTGTAAGTTTTCCTTTTTTTTAAGGAATCGACAGGCATTTGAAGCAATTGAATTTTTGGTCATCGTTCCATTTCGTCGCTAGCATAGAGACCACTATCGGTTAGACTGTGTGGCGTGCTGTACATGAGTTCCAGTGTGTTTCTTTTTTACCGCTGTGAGGCTCAGCAGCCTACACCAGCATCGACCAAATCACCGGACCGGCCGAAGCGAACCACCGGATTGCCGATTTGTACCGAGCCGAACCACCGAACCGAAAAAACAATTTCGAATTTCCTCTTTTATTGGCAAGAATGCGGTTATTTTGCGTTAGATTTCGTTTTTGCTATAAATTTCGCTGTCTTTTTCCTTAATTTTCTGGTCCTTTGTTCATTATCTTCAAAATTTCAGTTTAAAACTTGATTAAAAAGGATTACCTTCCAAACATTTTTAAAATATCGGGGTGCGCCATAAAGAATGACCCTCACAGAAATGGCTAGTTTTCTTCAGAGGCAGTCGCTTTGTAAACTACACTAACACAAGCACATAATTCATTCAATTCTGCATCAGGCAGTCCACTTATCGTTAGTGTCCATCATATTGGACAGTTGCTTGTACAAAGATACGAAAAGTCAAGACCTCCGAAATTTGATTAGACCGCTGGTCATTTTGGATAAAGATACAGTCGGTCATTCCTTTTATATGGAAATGGTAATGCCAGGAGCTGAGAAATCTTGAAGCAAGGTAATTGGGAATAACTGGATCTTTCAGCAAGATTCTGCGAAGGCTCGTACCCACAAAGATTCACAAAAATGATGCAGGGCTCATTTTCCTGACTTTATCTAAGCTGCGTTGGCCTCCGAATAGCCCCGATTTGAACCCATTAGACTACTCATCGTCAGTTTGGGAAGAATTTGCTCATGCAATGAGCTGGGATCGAGTCAAGTGCAAAGCAACTCTAAAAGCTGAATTACAGCTTGCAGTGAAATGAATTCGTTTAAATATTGTGAAAAAAGTTTTGAAAATTGGTACTCTCGACTATATCGCGTTTTGAAAAAGAATGGCGAAAAAAATGGCAAGTAAAAAATCTCTGTCAAGCTGATCGTGAGTCAGACCGCTTACACCTGACTACCGCGACAACTTGCACACAGTATTAGCCTGGTAGAAGCACATTAGAGGGTCATTTTTTATGGCACACCCGATATATATGATGATTAACTTAATGGAGGATGTAAGAACATAAAAAATTCGGTTCGGTTCGGTAAGGTGCAAAAACCTTGTTCGGTCGATGCTGGAGCCTACAGGATATGCTGTACTGAGACTATGGGTAAAGTGGCGAGCAGAATTTACTATCGCACTTTCAAAGGTTAGCGCAGTTTAGATTGTAGTGCCTTACAAATATTTTAAACACATTTTACTGTTCCCAACTTTTCATTCTCTGTGCACCAAATAGCAGGAATATGTTTTAGGCTATGGTGACATATGCCCTTGCATCAACACCAGCCGTCTCTTATCCATCCTATTCACTCTAATAGGCCTGCCACTGACCTTGATCTGCCTTATGCGTTTGGGCCGATGGATGAAAAAGATTGTGACTATTTTATGGGACAAAATTTACCATTTTTTATCTCGCACACTGACCATCATTTCATCACCAAGTTCAAAAGCAGGCGCAAACCTCCGACTTGGATGCTCCACTCAGTTTCGGCGTACTCCAAGCAATTTTATGGATTTTAATATCTTCCTGCTACTTTTACTTTTCAACAGACGGTTTCTACACCGGTGGTGGAGATTGGGATTTTTTCATGGCATTCTATTTCACTATGATTTCGTGTATGAAAATTGGGCTTGGAGACATCGCCCTTAAACAGTACGATTACGTTATTCTCAACTATTTCTTCATTCTATTTGGTTTAAGTTTTGTTAGTATGTGCATAGCCATCATTCAAACCAATCTCGAACATTTACTGAAAAAAAAAGAATTTGATTCATCGCAAATACGCTGAGAAAATTCAACAAGATGAACCAGGTTCAATTCAAGTGAATGAGCGTATAATTACGAAAAAGAGACTGCATTCATGAAACAAAATGCCCCGAAACGGTTGCGTAATCTAGTTTGCCATCGCGACATGATTCGATTGGTGGAACTCCATAAAAAGGATTGTCAAATGGTCAACCAGCAATGCCAGGATGCGAGTGTTGAAACAAAAGAAGCGGCCAGTCTTGCTATGCTTGAAAATGATGGCGATAAACATAGCTTTGATAACACGAACAGCAAAAGAGGACCAATGGAGCCAGGTTTTTATGAGTGCATCGATGCGGAAAATGCTCATGAAACTGACCAAATCGAGGAAAGAATACGCACAAAAAACGACGATGTTGAACAAGCTGTTGTTAGAAAGACACCTTTCGTGAGTACAGCGCCCAAAATTATTTCTTGGCGTTATTAGCCCCTCCGTTGCGTCTGATGCGTGGCTAAGTTATCAGCAATTGTTTTGTCCAGTTTTCTTTCCGCCAATGTAATTTGTTTCCTATAGACTCACTTTAGTCTTTTATTAAACAGAACTGAGTGCCCTCATCAGTGCAAAATTAACTGCTTGGGATCATCATCATCACCATTTTACTCCTAGCCCAAGCAAACACATGCACTTGACGGGAGGCAGACTCCCATAAAATTAATCAAACCTCATACGCGTGATAAAGCTATTAAATCCACGAAAAGTCGATAAAGCGTTATTCCAAGATATAGAATTCCATAAAACAGTCGCAGAAAACACAAAACTCCGTTTGTAGGACTCAAAACTATGGCTTGAAAAAACCGAATGATGTTGTTCACACAATCGCCCACCAGCACGGCAGTCAGATTTGTGTATAAAAAGAGAATTCCCAAAATCATAAGCCAAGGTCAAGCTTATAAAATTAACCCGATTCGGCACGTTTCCGGCGCTCATATGAAGTGGACCAGCCCCCTTAGCCAAGCCGTCGTCGTAAGACACAGTAAAATCATTCAGATTCAGTCGCACAGCAAACTTATTCTCCGATCAATATCACATTTTTTGACTGGATCCCAAACAGCAGATCCGAATTCCAAGACCGACCTAATTCATGAATCATACACTCTATTGAAAAACAGAGGAGATGCATGGCTAGACAGCTTCTTTCTAAATGCGCCATTCATGGTATTGCATTTACGAAATAAATCTGATGGGTGATCTGAGAAATCCAAATGACAGTGAAAAGTGATCCCAAGATATTTTATCTTCGCGAGGAAATCGACTGCTGGACCTGCTTGATCTGAGCGTGGTCTCATTGACTGACAGAAACTAATCACTTTGACACCTACTGACTGATAAGCCAAGCATGTTGAAAAATTAGAACGTTGTACTTCTTGCAGTTATGGCCATGAAAAGAAAAAAGTATATAAAAGCGCAGACGATGCCGAGCGATTGAGAAGCTAGAACCTTGCAGAAAATTGTTCCTTGAGAAAGTGTAGCAGCAACGTCGGGATAATTAGGACATTTCCGTTGTCATGCTCTATTCATTATCGAAGCACCAAGGCTCATCTTAGGTTAAAGAAACAGCCCAAGACCTACTGAACAACGTAAGGAAAGAAAGCAAGATATACATAATATTCTAGTATAAATGGCAGGATGCTCGTATGTGGTGCCAAATAATGTTGAGTTAGGCTCGGTTTGATCAAAAGGAAACATATGTAAGACGTAAAATTTTTAAGCGGACATATCTTAAACATTAAAGTATGTCCCCTCAAATGCACCGCTCTCTAATTAAATAACTCCACTCCAAGAAATCAAGAGTCTCCTGAAATAAGTCCTCCTGGGTCTTTTAAAATTTTATGCCTTAAGTTTTTGTTCATGTACTATATGTATAAGTTATTTCATGTACTGTACATCTACACTTATTACTGTATATATACATTGTGTATATATTTATATATATTATAAGTAAGAAATATAAAATATACAGTAGCGGACAAAAGCAAGGCACGTTTCTGACTTTTTCACTTAATGCAGGAGCTACTCACTAGGGGACAGCCATATGGCGTTTCTCACATCATACATGGATAGAGCACAAAAAACTGGGTATGTTTCTCCTTCAATAGCTTATCTGACAGCAAAAGTAGTCAAGCACCCCAAAATATTTTAAAAAATTCAGCAAAATTGCTGGGACGAAAGTAAGGCACGTTTTCTTTGAATAACTGAATAGCCCTATTTCCGCTTCGAAACACGCTCTAAACTTCATGACAGGACATCAAAACTCTAAACCTTCAGTATTTAGTAGCATACCCGAAATTTTTTATCACCTGCTCGCATCTGCTCCTCATGGAGGCGATCAGTTTATCAATGACTAACTGAGGAATTTCGGCCCACGCTTTTTGAATGGCATCGAACAGGTGGTTGCAATTCTGGTATGTGGTCACTCGAATACGTCTTTCGACCTCATCCCGCAAGCTTTCAATCGGATTTAGATCCGGGGATAGAGCTGGCCATTGCATTACATTGACCTTCTTGCGCTGGAAGCATTGCTTTGCATGAGCCGAGGAGTGCGTCGGATCGTTGTCATGCTGAGAGAAGATCCAGCCTTTGGAGGAAGCATGACATTCTCCATGATGTCCGTGTACACGTGCTTGTCCATGATGCCATTTATCTATGAGTGGGGCCCATCTTTCGTCCAGAGAAACAGCCCCAAACCATTGCAGACCCTCTACCATGATTAATCGTTGGAATAGTGTATCTAGGATCGAAGCTTTTGCCAACTGGGCGTCTCACATACTTGATTCCATGGCTGTTGATCAAATTAACCTTCGATTTATCGCTCCAAAGAACTCTTTGCCATTCCTGCTTGGTCCAGTTCAGGTGCATTTTGGCGAATTGGATTCGCGCCCTCCGATTCTTCAATGAGATCAATTGTTTCTTGCATGGACGTCGAGCTGACAAGCCAACATCCCTCAGGCGACGACTAATGGTCTTGCTGCTGACCGTTGCTAAGCTATTGGCCAACTTCACTTGACCAGCGGTCAGTCAGGGGCTCGGAATCGACGTTCTTTTAATCAGATGATCCTCACTGGTCGTGGTTTTCCTTGGTCTTCCAGGCTTTTTCAACGGACTTGTTGTCCCACGGGCCAAACAGCGTTTCCCGATCTTTTAAATGACTTGACCGCATGTCCAAACGTCTTTGCAATCACCGAAAAGGATTTTTTCTCCTCGACCCTCATTTAACCATTGCAGCCTTAGCATCATTCGAAAAATTATGACCAGTGGGCATTTTTCGTAAAACGATGACAAAAACTTGAATTTTATGTTTCTAGATGACGCAGACGAGCCACCTGACCGTTTTCCGTTACTTTGTAGCTCGCATGTATCGAGCGTTTTCTCCCGCCAAAAAACGTGCCTTACTTTTGTCCCAGCAATATCTCGCAATTTTTTGAAGTTTTGCCTCCTACCACTGATTTGAGCTGCCTAGTCAAAGATTTAGTTGTGTTATCTACTTAATTTTTTGTGCTCTATCCATATATGACGTGGGAAACGCCACAAGATTGTCCTCTGGTGAGTAGCTGCTGCCATAAGTGAAGAAGTCAGGAACGTGCCTTACTTTTGTCCACTACTGTATGCTGACCGTATGAACAAAAAATATAAAAGCATAAAATTTTGCGCGCAATTCATGTACAATCTACATACGTAGAAATACGTAGGTTGCTGTTTAGAAATGACTTTTATGTAGTTTATGCAGACCGAAAAACTGAAAAGAGAAGTTCTTAAAATATCCAGACAAAATAGGTCTAAAATGACCCAACCAGTTGAAAATAAATGTATGTAATGTATAGCAAGTCGTTTCACAGCATCAGCCCATTTCAATCAATGATGTCAATGAGGACACAACATAGAGTATGATGATCCTCACTCCTGTACCAGAATTTCATTCCTTCATCTTCCACATCACGGAATTTATTGACTGCTTATGCGTCACAAAGTCATATATGGGGTCTGATTCGAAGGTTGAAAGCGCCTCTCAGAAGGCTGAGAGCATTCTCTAAAAGGACGCTTTCAGGAACTAAAGGATAGTTCTTGGTTTTGTAACTATGGCTTGTCTCACACAGGTGCGCAGTTACTGTCAAGCTTTCGATTCGCGGTAAATTATTTCGTGTGTGATGTGCCCCTTCACCCTCGAGTACGCTCGAGCGTTTGGTGATTTGGTAAAAGATGTAGTGGATATCAAAGAACAGAAAATTTGATTTTTTGCGGCAGTTATTGACTTACTGAAGCGTGGAATGAGCAGAATGGTGCAACAACGAACAAATCCAGGTAAACCCTGCAAAAGTTATAACTTTCAGCATGACTAAAAAGGTCTAACATGTACGAGGTGACAATTATGCATGATCAATGGACAGCTTTTACTGAAAGGCAGGCCATGACAACAAGTACAACGCGATCTAACGATAAGATGACGCGCTATCAAGTCTAAAAAACTCCAAAACCAGGTGGAACATGTGCAAGAGATTCTTCGAGGTGGCTAGAGGCTGTCGTCTTTTTTATTGTTCTTGTTCCTGCGGATGTGGGAACTAGTTACGAGCACATCTCATATGAGGATATGTCTCATGGGCACGTGCACATGCACATGTCCATGAAATATCCGTCATCAGAACTACACGGTGTGGCATGGCAGCATGAATTCCCTCTAATTGCGTAATTGAACCAGTTGTGACGCCTTTTCACTTTTTGATTGAGTATCCCCCTAAAATTAATAGATTACCATGCCTCCCTTTCACCCCTGTCTGGTCATCAACAAGATGAACCAACCTCAATACAAATGGAAAAAGAGCGTAATTTCGAAAAAGAGGTGGCATTATTGATTAAACAAAATGCCCCGAAATGGTTGCGTAGTCTAGTGAGCAACCGTGATCTCATCAGATTGGTGGAACTCTGCAAAAAGGACTGCCAAAGGATCAATCGCAAATCCCAGACAGCGAGTGTAGAAACGAAGGAAGTGGCTAGTCTTGCTATACTAGAAAATGATGTCGAAAAGCATAGCATCGATAATACCCGCGCACCAGCGGAGCAAGGTTTTTGTGAGTGCAACGAAAATGCCCATGAAGCTGACCAAAGCGAGAAAATAATTAGCACGAAAGAACATGAAGTTCAACGAGCTGTAGTTAGAAAGATGCCTTTCGTGAGTAAAGTGCAGAAAAGTATTCCTTGGCGTTATTAGTCTGCTTCTGATGCGGCGATAATATATCGACAATCCTAGTGTGCAGTCTTTTATCTTCACGGCCATGTAAATTGTTCTCATTGGTTGTGTTTCCCTCTCTAATCATTTCAAGATAATACATGTTTTTTAGTATGCTATGCTATTTACTCTCTTGCCAAACACTTATCAGTGCACCCAAATGGTGTAACTTTATGCCTTTATCAGTGCGAAGCTGAGAACTTGGAATCTGAACTTGGTCTCTTTGACTGATACGTATTGATCGCTTCGATACCGAATAATAAATCAGCAAGGGGTGGAAAACAGGAACCTCGTACTTCTTGCATTCTGCATCATGAAAAGTTTACAGTGGAGCAAAAGTGCAGACGATGTTGAGTGATTGAGAAGCTGAAACCCGGCTTGCAGCAAATTTTTTCTTGAGAAAGTGTAGGAGCGAGCTCAGGATATTTTGGGCAGTGCCGTTATCATGCTTCATTCGTTATCGAAGCACCAAGACGCACTCAAGATTTGCAGGTAAAGAAAACAGTTCAGTACTGAACATTGTCAGAAAAGAGAGTAAAATATAATAAGCTCGTAGAATTGACAGGATGCTCATTTGTGGTGCTCATATAATGTTTAGTGGCTCGGTTTGAGCAAGAAGAAAAACTTAAGCAAAACAGACATGCTTATATTTCATGCCCCATAACTACACGAGCGCAAATGCCGTTTAAACCGATGCAACAAAACTTCAGGGCATTTATCACACAAAAAAGCCTTTTCCTTTCCAATAATACCATGCAGACGCATTTTCTCATATGATACCCACTCCTGTGCAGCATTTCTTCATGCCTGCTTACCGCTACTAGAGGGTACAATGTGCTCGGAATGGTGTAATATCGAGCCCTGCAAAAGTAGACTTTCGGCGGCACCGAAAACAATTTTCAAAATTTACAAGGTGGTATTCATGCCGGCTCATCAGGCATGTTTAACTGACACTTAATAGTACCAAAAGCTGATAAGCAGAAAGGTAGAAATCGACTAGTACCAAATTCGGCGGGTTTTCCTCTATTTGTATGCACAAGTTATGCTTTTTGCGTGCACCCTGGGTTGACCAGCAAGTGAACACCACATTCCCATTTCTGATTGTGAATTCTGAGTTCGAAACAGAAAGAGCTAACATTGCTTTAAATCCTTCGGTAATCAAATTTGCGGACCCACATTCTGTAGCGCAGGGGTCCAAACTTTAGATAGTTTCGTTTTTGATCGATATCTCCCGAGCCCGTTCGAAATTTCCCGCAAGTCCGACCCGAGCCCGTATCGTTAGTTAGTCCGACTGCTTGCAGCATCAATTAGCAACTGTACGATGCCTGTGCTGAAAGATCGTTCTTGCTTTTGGGCGATTCATGTTTGAATTGAAGTTATTATTGTTTTTGTGCGGTCGAATTCTCGGGTCCACAAACCCAACGCATCTTATAAGACAGGGCGAAGTGGTTTCGTCTGAATATTTCGACAGCCGCACAAAAACAATAATAGATGCAAAATCGTTTCGTAGGATCATAGTTCGATAGTAGGATCAACAAAAACTTGTTGACATGTGCAGTTCATCGCTCGAGCGCGCACACCTGGCAATTTTATCCATTCCCTGTTTGTTGTCCGATCATTGCTATCAAAAAGGATGGGCGATGGTCACCTGACCAAATAAAGAAATCGGAAAATATTTTTTTGCCCTTATTTAGACCTTTTGTACCATTTGTGAATTCACTTGGGCCAAAATCTAACTCCTAGCCATACACTTGAAGCGACACACGTTGACTTACAGTTAACTCCTCTCTCCTGTCAGGGCTCTACTTTTTATCCAGGGCGGAGTTCTATCAGTTTGGGCGCTCTAGTGTTGGGCAGAACCCCCGACAGTTATTTTATACTCGGCTCACGTCGCGCTTGATTTCCGCCAATAATTGCACTATCCTGCCATTTATCAAGTGCAAATAGCGCATTCCACTCGCCCCCATCCTGTCTTAATTGACCTACACAACCCATTTCCTCACCTAATGCATTTTGGCCTGGTTCCATCCGCATGAGCTTTGTTTTAGCTTATAACTTGCTGCAACCTAGTCCTGTCATTATTGCCTTTCGAAAGGCAGTCCTCGTAAAGTTACCAAAAACCAAGTCCAGCTACAGTATCAATCATGTACGGCATAGTGATCGAAGCCGTTCGTTACATGATCGAAGATCATTACGGTTCGGCCACATTGGCCTTGGTCATGGAGCAGGCGCACGTGGCCAACGCCACATTCAGTACGCACGACCGCTACTCTGAAAAGATCATCCCCAATCTTCTCCTGGCTCTTTCCGATATCACTGGAAATTCGATGGAAGACGTGGGCATATTGGCTGGTCGATATTTCATTCGTTTCATGACCAAATACGCTCAAGACCTGCTCAAAGTATTGGGACGACGATTCTCCGATTTCCTCAAAGGGCTCGATAGTTTGCACGAATATTTTCGATTCAGCTACGAGCGCATTCGCCCGCCATCATTCTACTGCGATCGCGAAACGACGGATGGTCTTACTTTGCATTACCGATCGCGTCGACGCGGTTACGTCAGCTATGTCATGGGTCAATTGATCGAGATCGCGAAGTTGTATTTCGATCAAGATATCACTGTGGAGATGACCAGACGCGAAGAAAAGAAAGGATTCCAGTACGTGCTCCTCAGAGTCACTTTCGATAACCGTGATTACAACGCTGATCAATTGTTACGTGATAAGAACACCACACTCAACGAGTTCCTACCAGTAGATTCGCTGTCAGTCCTGACAATGTTCCCCTACTTCATCGCTTTCAATAAGCACATGGAAATCGTGGTGGTCGGTAAAGCGCTGAACCATATATTGCCAGATTTGATGAACAAGAGGATCGACGAGCAGTTCGATTTGGTTCGGCCCTGCGTAAAATTTACTTGGGATGCGGTAAGAGGAAGCTGACTGCCTGTCATGTCATGTCATACTTTATCAATAGCCAAGCAGTATAACGCTCTCGAGGGCTAAGGAACGCATATTTGACAATCATTTCTTGCCGAGGCGGGAGTCGAACCCTTCCCTGCCTCTCGACTGTAGAAGTGGGTAGGTTCATTGCAGTAGTTCATGCTAATAAGAAGAGCCGCAGTGGCTTGTAGTCGGTTGGTTTGTCCACAATTTTCAGCAGATGTTCTATTCATACGAGGTTGAAAAAGGCAGGCTAGCAGTCCTGTCTTCCGCGCAATCGGGGACTACTAACCAAGACCTCACGATCAGAGATATCTGGCGAACCCGATAGAGCATGACACCGAATGAGTACAGCCAGTCTGGAAGATTCTTCTATTTTCATGAAGGTAATAATGCTGGAACAGGGTCCTTCAACCAACATGGTCCTAGCTGAGATGTCAGAGTGAAGCTGATGGTAGGATGTTTGCCTCGTTGGTCACTTGATTACCCCAGATTACGTAGATCGGTGGCTGGCTGAGGCAGAATAGTCCAGAAAGAGAAATTTAGTAGAGCGGTAATCAGTCACCAATCTGTCAAGCTGTAGCTCAGGCAATCGATCAGAATTTGAAGGCCAATGTTGGCCAAACGTTAAAACTAATCAGCATGTAAAGTCTGAAGGAGTCGGAATTCGGGTCAGGGGTTAGAAAGGTTATAGAAACCCTTTTTCAGTGCCAGCATCATTTGAACAATCTGTTTGAGCTGCACTCAAATCGTCCAGTCCTAAAACCCGATAGCACCGGGGCAATGATAGCAGTGGCAGTTAACGACATGGTTGAAGAAAAAGTCGAATTACCTACAGCTGAAACCAAAGAAGATGAAGATGTAGAAAATGCAGTCGAAGAGGCGGACGGGCACGGTCCCCACCATCGTCGAGGAGGTAAGTGACGCTGATATCTTCTTTGAAATCAATGAGCAATAACCATCTGGAGAAAATTTTGCATTTGGTACTAGTTCATTTGACAAAATGTGTCTGTCAGGCGCTCACTTCCAAATCTTGATTCTTCTGTAATCTGCACCTCATTGCGTTTGTGTTCCTCCTCCGACTGTCCGCACAGCACGTGCGTTTGCACAAGCTGTATCGGACTTTTGCCGCATAATAATCCTTGCGACATTCGGTTTTGCATTTGAAAACCCGCGTCTTTTCAGTCCGTCAAGCTCGTAAACACATCGGCAATTACTTGCACTTGAAGGGCCCAATGGTCTACTTGAAGAATTCAGAACTGAACATTTATTTACCAACTGTACTGTAAGTCCTGTTCTCTTTCCCCTTGCACTCATAGGCTTACTATCATGAACATACTGTACAGTACCATTGCGTACACTACGTGTAAAATAAGGGATAACTGTGAAGTGATGATCCGTTATTTTACTCGCACCTAAGATATACAAATGTAAGGGTCATTGTTAAGATTTATATTTAACCTTAGCATTATATTTTAGAAACATGATGAGTAATTACACCTCGTCTTGCTCCACATACGCTTGTGGCGCTTAATTTTTAGGATCGAAGCCCTAGATAATCTATTCGAGCTTGGTCTCTACATGAACGACTACAGCGCCTCTGATTGCAATCGCGAAATCATCATGGCATCAGCTCAGAAATCTGACGACTTGAAAGAGCTGCTGAAAAGAGTGAGTCTGCTCGTCTTCTAATGGAAATCCAATCCTGCGGGGAGGGGGATTATTTGAGAGAAAATTATGACCGAAGGGTCCTGGAGGATAGCTTAATGTAGGGGGGGGGGGGGGGAATTTTAAATAAACATTTACGGTATTTTCTTCTATCAATAGGAGAAAGAAAAATCGCGTGTTCTGGCCAAAAATATGCGCGAAATCGAACAAGCTCGAAAGACTGCAAAAGAACTTCTCAGTCAACTAGTACCTAAAGAAATCGCTAATGAATTATTACAAACTGGCAACCGAACCACGGCTGTGTGCGAAGCGTATGACGAAGTCACATTGGCATTTGTGAAAATCGTTGATTTCAATGCTGTCACAGTTGATGTGACACCGATGGGCGTGGTCAGTTTACTCAATGGCGTCTTCACCATGTTGGACGACATCGTGAACAAACATGGTGTATATAAGGTACGCCAGTGACGGCAGGACTTTCCATTTTTGACGTCGCCCACTTATCGGTAGCCTTGCCAAACCTTCCAAAGAAGACGTTGCACACAAGGCAGCGATGCTCTCCATTATTTCTCGGAGTATGCAATACGCAGCCTAGGAGATGGCTAAATTTTAAAAATGCCTTCTTTATACCATAGTCGACTGCCGAGACTGTCTACTTTGGCTCCCGTGGGAGTGGTCCGGTTGGCCTTTGGGTCACCTACTGCCTGCAAAATCAGCAAGGGAAAGGGCTGATGGTTTCTGTGGACCATCGCCAGGATTAAACCCGTGGCGGGCTTGCCGCTCCATAACGAGCAAAGCGCATAGACGAACACAGAACCACTGCGGCCATTTGGAGGTTATACTATAGGACCTTGCTTTTATATGTCGAAACAATGCACATTGAGCAGAATATTTTGCGCAAGTCATTTTGTCACGGATATTATGTCCAGGACCCAAAGTATGAGGAGATTATGCCCGAGGACATCTTGCGCCAGGATATTTTGTTCAGGGCATATTGTCAAGGGCATTTTGTTGAGGACATTTTGTCGTAGAGCCCCTCGGCATAGCAGCAGGGTTGTTTCCTTCCTTCTATGTCCATAAACCTTGCACTATGCAGTGTATCCTCAATTTGGCTTCGACCCAACTACTCATTATTTCGTATCCTGCACCCTGTTATCTTCCTTCCTATTTTTAAGGTGGAAACGATTGGAGAATCCTATGGTAAGGTATTTTAATGTTGTTGAGCTGACTGCTTTTAGCAACAAAACCACTGAGGCACTTTCTCTAATTGACAGTCGTCTCATGCGGAGTCCCATATCCGACACAAAATCACTCCGAGTATATCGCCGACACGGCATTGGATATGATCCAAAGCGTAGATCAGGTCAAGAATACGTTGATAGATGGGAAGACTGTTACGATTAAAGTCGGTACGTGTGCTGGGCAGAACTACATATATTCCAAATAAGTTTTATGGTGACTCACCAATCGCAAAGCATCTGGTAAATTTTCCTACTGGAAAGCGCAGATAATATAAGCACACTTGCGGAATCATTAAACCGAGGCGGCAAAACTAAAATTTCCAACACATTTGTGCTTTAAAATCGTACAGAACATCTTTTGTGTTTATCCCTAAAAATCGTTGGAAACCCCCTCACCGTGCGTGGAATTGTTCAAGGACAGGAGCACCGTACATCCTCTCCTCAGGCTGCAAGTCTTCTTACAGTTGTCCAATGTAAGGGAAACTTAAATGACTTTTAGAGTACGGCGAATTCGTCGCCACCATTTTAGCGACACGTTTATTTCTTGTCAACTCACCACATCAATCAACTCGATCATTTTTTCAAGACCGTGTCTGGCAATTTATCGATAAAACTTACACTTACTCTGTCTCTTATTTCTGCAAAATTAATCAAATGTCAGTGTCTTCTATGCAACCTTGCAATTCAAATCGACTTGTGAACTTCCCGAAAACTACGGACGAGTATGCCAAGCCTAGCAGTAGTGCCCTACGCCTTTCACATGTGCAACTAATTAGCAGTGACGAGGTTGCTGGTTAAATCAGGTACAATTTTAATTTGCGTTCAAAGAAGTACTGGTGATTAAAAAATTAGGCTTTCATCACAGTACATAATAAAAATTCACGGAAAGCAATTTTCGCTGCCGCAATCAGCTCAAAAGGATGTGATAACGAGATACAATTCGTTTTGAAAATCACCATCAGAGGTAGTAGAGTGCTGGGGAGGACTGTCTTCTTGAACTATGTAGTCCCACATAACACCTGCTCAAATTATTTTTCAGGCATTCACGCTGGGCCGGTGGTTGGCAGTGTGGTTGGTGTCCGCGCTCCACGGTTCTGCCTGTTTGGTGATACAGTCAACTGCACATCGAGACTAGAAATGCACAATAAACAAGTAAGCCGTGTGCCGAGTCACCGAATTGAGCCAACATGCATTCGCTCTACATTTAGCCAATGACCATTCAAGCCAGCGTCAAAGCAAAGGTTTTGCTCGAAAATTGCGCACCTGGACAATTTCAGTTTGAAAGTCGCGGGAAAATTAATCTAAAGGTATGGCAGGTTATCGTGACTCGTCTCATCTGCCCTCAGAGAGCAGGCAAATGTTTTAAGTACCAACCTATCGAATGGGTTTCAAATTAATTACTTTGAAAACTCAGCCCAGCCGCGTCCTTTCCTCGACTTAATTTACGATACTGTAGTGTTGTGCATGTGTAACGTTAGTAGGCGTGCGCTGCCTCTGGAGAAGGTAGTATGTGAGGTTGCCTTCGTTGGCCGCTCGATACTCTCCTTCGGTCGAGGCTGAAACCCGTCGGGTTGATGTCTCAGGCACCTACGACTAGGTGACCCGCCTGGGAGGTCAGGAAGGTGTTTGAGACTATCCGCTTTCCGCTATATCATCTCCAAAGGAGGGCTTCCGCCTATTACAAATGCCAGCAAAGATTAATTTCATTTTTCGAACACCTACACCATGTAAAGCACTTTCAGGGCAAGGGCGAAATGCTCGCGTTCTGTCTCGTATCCAAAAAAGGGCCACCTCGCCATGAGAGATATCCAATTTCCCAACAAAACGGCATGGACCTGGATGATGACGATCGATCAGCCCTCTACACACCGATCGAAGACTTCGACGACAACAGCCGCGCATCGACCATGTCCCGCATGTCGATCAGTATGGCCGGTTCCCGGACAGCATCGCGGTCATCGGTCAGTTCTGGTTACGAAGAACAAGCAAAGAACACTGGTTTCGAAGGTCAAGAAAACGAGACAGTAGCAGCTGCAGAACCCCCTCAAGAACAACCAAGCTATGTGCGAAAAGTGAAAACACCACCGTCCAAAGTGGTACATGAAGTGAATAATGGAGTCCTCGAAGGACAAAACAACGAGGAGGATGAAAAACAAGCCGACGCCAGAAAACATAAGAAGAAAGCCAAAGAGGAGTCGAAGGAAAGAAGGCGACAAGCCATGGCCAGCGAGAAAGAGAAAAGACGGGATAGAAGTAGCCATGCTAATGGAACGGCCGAATGAGCTGGGCCACATCAGGAGCTGAAATGCTACCGTACGTTTGGCAGGTTAGTTATTAGAGATTATTTAGGGATGGCGTTTCTCTAAGCACACCATCGCTCACAAGAATTAGTCTAAGATGTGGATGAAAATATGACAGGTTGATCACGCTGTATTTGTTTGCTCTATGAAATTTTAGAATAAACTAGAAATTGTAGTTCAAGGGATCAAATAAGGGAAAACAGAACTTTAAAAACATGAAGGATCACCTTGATTCTTGTTATTTTAAAAAATGACCAGTGGTAGAGATTTGCGCAGGAAGGCCACTGATCGATGCTATCTAAGTCAAGGACGGCCCATGACTTAGAGAATTAGCTTGCAGTCTGCCATTCACCAGTTGCTGTTCGAGTCACGGCCTGATAAATCTTTTCATGTCGCACAAGTGAGTTTTGACGTGGTAAAACATGAACATGAGGAAGAGGTACGACGATATGGTGTTGAACGACTGGTCGAAGGATGGTGACCTGGGCTCAATTTCACCGAGGCACTAGGAACAAGCGCTACAATTGACTATTTTACAAGTATCCGCCTTTCACCAGAAACCAACTCACAAGTTAGGAATGCAAGCGAGAGAGATGCCTGCTTGCAGAAGCCTGAGAGCCGTCCGGGACAAAGACCTTGCAAGTTTAGAGAAATAGGGGCGGCAAGTCACATCCCGACGGCCGAGCGTTTCACCCCGATCTTGTGAGGCCTTGAAAAAAAGGGGACGTGCAAAGGGCGACTTGTGAAAGATCGGGGCAGAACTTGCGAAGGAGCCCAAAATTAGGAGGGAGGATGCAGGGATGTTCAGTACTCTCGGACTCATACTTTTATCAAGAATTTCTTACACTAAACATTGATTAACTTTTTAAACGAGACAAGGTTGAGGTTGGGAAGGAGACAAGCGCGGGAATTATTAGGATATCGTCCCGAGGACTTCAAACCATACACTAGATGTTTCTTGTTACTATAGTTCCCATGTAAGCACCACGCTCCGCTAATGCTTCACTCTGGCTCGGTACCCTCTTCTAAACCACTCCCAGTCTGGTGACTGCTGCACAGAGGGACAACCAACTTGTGAAAGCGGCAATTCAAACTCACAATCAGACTAGCCATGGCATAAACGGCGTCGCACCGTGCTTGACCCCTCTCCCTAGCATACAATGCTGTATTGCACGCGTAGGGTTGTGAGACCAAGGCACAAGAGTGGCAATTTAAACGGTCTTAGAGACATGGAGCATAAATCCTTGGCCACTTTGTTCACACACAATGCGTCATTTGTGGAACATTTGTATTCTAGGCGTGACCTCATGGTACTTTCAGGACGTGGAATGGCCAGAATGAACTTCCACATTGTTGAACGAGAAGGAAATCTGCCATTCGGAACACAAGCGAAATACTAAACAATTTTGGCAGCATGACAAAAGAACGAGGAAGCTGATTTGCAAAATACCACCAACTATCCGTGCGGCGAGGTCGGAAAAAGGAGGAAATTCGAATCTGCGCAGGCACGGGACATGCTGCATTTAAAAAGTTTTTTGTGGTTTCCCCCAGTTCCCCTCAGGACTTCCAACCCGTTTTGCCTGTAGCCGGCCAGCAGTCATGTAACCAAGCCTGGCAGGCGTAGGAGGCAGATGGCCGACTGAACTTGACGGGACAAAAACTCCGACTGGACAGGAGTAGGCAAGTCTTGCGACTGAACCTACGGCTGAAATATCAACCCGAGAGGTTGACGTCTTCCAGACAGGGGAAAATCTCGATCACTCTCCCCCACGCCATCGCCCACCCCGCACGAGGGTTACGTTATGATAAGCGAGGACGTGAGGTGACCAGCTCTAGCTACTTCCCTCTGGAGTTTCCACTGGAAGCACCTCCTTCAAGGACATCCTGGACTGGACGCCTGGACTGGACTGAAAAATCTAAAATCCTTCACTGTAGTTTTAAAACAAATCTTCATGGTAAAAATTTATAAAAATCCATGCATACCATAACCTTGCATCACTGTACTTTTACACCACATCATATTTTTCTTATTGATAGGAAAGAAAGCGACAGTTCAAAAGTTAGAATTTTGCAAAAATCAACTCAATAATTTGATAATTTGAGATATTTATCATAATTTTGATGAGCTAATTATTCAAAGATGTATTTCTTAGTGCATTCACCATATTGGAGGGCATGCAATAGCCGATGGTGGCTCCTTGATCGACCACGATGCACTGCTCATTGGCAGCACATCCTTGTTCCAAGTTTGACTGCCTCTTCGATTTGCGATCATCGTCAATTGGTTCAGTGTTGATGTCAGCAGGTTGGCGCCGGCATCTTTTCATGCAGTAAGCCTGAAAAAGCGACTAGTTGGGTCATGGTGGATGAAAGATAAAGACTAAGAGAAACAGGACTGTCACCATACAGTCCTGTCCTTCAAGGACAGCCACCGCGCGCACTTTGGCATCCATTTTTATCCTGTCTCGTTTTTCCAATTTCTCCTGTTGCAGTCTACTCTGGTTTGCTGATCTCGTAATAGTGTAGAATGGATATGCATTCGTACCTGCAAATCACTTCCGTCCACAGCACTATCAGTATCGACCGGTCTCTGATCACTGATCCGAGTAGCCACGATGATCTCGGATGTCACATTCGTGTCGATCTCTCCGACAGGATTCAAATAAAATACACTCGGTTCATTGGCTGGCCCATTCGTGCCCATGTCCATGGTGGAGCCTTGGACACGTGGCAGTACCTTGACGTAGTAGGGAGTCTGCGGCATGATGCCCGTCAAAGTGATCTCGCGCCGATCGCCAGGAACCATGATCTTCATCCATTGCACGTCGGGTCTGTTCGGCTCGTTGGTGTAGAGCACCAACGATTCTGAAAACGAGCAAACGATTGTTATCGATAGCGCCATTGAAGGCGCTTAACCATCCACCACGGCAGGGGTGAGCTGGTGACAGGGCGAAGGCAGACAAAGCATGGTAAGATATGTAGTAGCTGAAAAAAGCTACGATGCAGATTTGGTGACAGAAAGACATTTCAGGGGGGCGGCACAGCACATAAATATAAATGGCATGAGGACCCTAATTCAAAAAATGGAATCACCACAGTATTGAAGCCGATCGAAAGAAGAGTCCTTGATGGATAGGAAGGCACTGTCGGATTTCAATGACAATCTTGAGATAAAGAGGCCGCCGACAATTTATTGACCGTCCGCAACCGCACCTCCGCTTCTCGGCAATGTTACGGCACTGATAAGGCGGAGTCCAGTCTGACAAGTCACTACCTTCACATTACCCGTAGCAACAGACCCACATCTCCAAACATTTTTCCCGACTCCCCCCCCCCCCCGCCCCACTTACCCGTCACCAATTTTGCTTCAACTTCGACTGGAAATTCCCAGCGGATTTTCACCATTCCAGGACTAACGCGTTGATAGGTCAGCGTGATGGAATGGTCTTTCATGGAGGACTGATCACCTAGGAAAACGGTACTCACATTTCCAGCCTAGAATCGGCTTTTACACTGTGATGTTTCGGTGATACATCAAATTTACTATTATCATGGACTGCTCTTTTGAGATTTCATTTTGGTTATAAGCGAGTCCCATTTTGCAAAATGCGTAATTTTCTTCTGTCTAATCTCATTCAATACTCACTCATAGTTGCAAAGTGATAAATTGTAGGAATCGGAATTACTGATCCGTCTTTGTTGAGTACACGAAACTTTACATAATATCGCGTCCCCAGACGCAAATTCTAAAATTGAAGAAACATGACATGAACTATGAGAAATACTTATTTCTTGCGCATATCATGCTGACTTGATCTTGCACCGACAAGAGTCGACTTTTGGACAAAAATTATATCTGTTTGGTGCTTTGCATCTAAAGGCCACTTCACACACCAAGGGAGTGTACACTTGTGCACAGCGTGCAAGGTCGCGGTCGAACCCACCCAACCCACCTGCATCTCGAAGACAGTCTCTCGGCTCCCTAGTCGTCTCCACTGGCTTTCAGGAGCGTTGTAGTCTTCGCTAAAGTACAGCTCGTACCCTGAGATCATTCACCCATATAGTAAGTGTCAAAATGATAAAGTGCACTTTACCCAAGATAGAGCTTGGATCCACGAACGATTTCAACTTCCACTGCAATCGAACTGTACTTAAATTTTTCGAATACATCACATCCACACTGTCGATTGGGTTGACTAAAATGAACATGCTCAGCGGGGCAAAGTGTCTTGAACTGCGTGGGATCGTTCCTGTCGCTTGCAGCATCATCTGGCTAGTCCTATTTGACCCCAGGGTGGGCCAGGATTTCATGTTCCAATTCGTTGCTTAAAGTTTTTTAAATTTTTTGTTGGCCAAAGCCCGTTTTCGCCTGTAGCCGGCCAGCAGTCAAACCTTCTAAGCGAGGCTGTGCGGGGACCGGCATACACAGCTGCGTCCCTCTGCGTGTCTCCACTCGGGGCACCTCGACGCGAGGGCATCCTGGACTTGACACCGACTTCCTCGGACGATGGCGGGTAGGCTGCTATTGGTATTCAACAGCCGAGACTGTCTCCTCGTTTGGCTTCCGTCTATCCACTCGGAGCACCTCAAGGTGCCCTCACGGAGAGACAAATGGCGAACAGCTGCACCACCGCGGCCGCTAGATTGGGTTTCTGCTAACACCGTCTTTAAATACACCACACCACCATACCTGGGGGAGTCTTGAACTGAAACACGCTCGATTCGGTCTTTCGTCCACCAGCCAGCTGAGTTTCAATAGTCAAATAGTAGGTGCTATTCGGTGCCAGATTATAAAGTGTAGCAGCTGGTTCATTGCCGGGAAAGTACTGTTGAGACCACAAGTCGGTATCGCGATTGGTCGAGAACCAGAGCACGTAACCTGTGGTCAACGTCAAGAGAGATGCAGGAAGACAATAACAATGTAATTCCCTTTTATAGTCCCCAAGGAATAGGATTTCAGACGGGTTATAGACTGATTATGTCCTTATTTGTGGACAGCCAGGATTCTAGACCCTGCACATGCAGGATAATTTCTAACCTGCAGGCATGCCCTCATGAGAGTCCGGGCAAAATAGGCACTCCCACTGATGTATCGCCTACAGTACACACAGCAACTGCATCCCACAAGCACGAGCGGCTGCTGCACCGTTTAAGCACAACAACGGGCTTACCTTATTCTGTAGGATGCCAGTTAGGGCTTATAAACACTGAGATTTCCCAGTCAGCCTAAGGCTTATACCACCATCACCACAACCACTTCACCGCTATGGGTGTATTATATTCAAAAAAAGTATTGGCTTACCAAAAATATGATCTTTCATGCGATCAGGAACTGTCCAAGTCAAGTTGACCAAACCAGGAGTCTCGTCCGAATATGTGAAACGCAGATTTGCAAGGGAATAAGTTTCAGCTTCTAAAAAGTGGAAAAAAGCTTATAAAAAAATCAAATGCCTGGTGCTCGATCAAATTCATTTAATTTGGAGTGTTGGAACCCGCGCCTTTGGGGATCTGTTCCAGCGTGCCAACCACTGTATGCTGCCTCGCGTTGAAAGGAAATCAGTAGGCAAGTGCTGAACGGATAGAGCTGACGCTAATGCGGGGCCAGTGTCAAGTGGATCCCTCTTGTACAAGCTAACCGCCAGTCGCCCCAAGGATTTGATAAAGTTGGTCACTGTACTGCACTGAACACAAGCCACCTTGCTTAATGTCCATCCTCGTATTCTCTGCCAGCCACCCACAGTGATACCCACCAGTTGGCATCCTCAACACAATCCAATCAGTGGGCTGCGATTCTCTGGATCCAGAGTGCGTGAGTACGCGAAATCGATAAGCGGTGCCCAATTGCAGTTGATCCAAAATGAAGCTGCTAGATTTCACACGAATTTGCCTCGATCGCTCATAATCACCAGTCAAGTCATTTTTCGCCTCCACGTCGACCAGAAAATATCTGTCTGCAAAGAGTGCGGCAGTGCATCGTGTGAAGCTGTATATGCTCTAGATAGGGTGGTTCAGCATCGAACAGCGCGGCAGATGTGAGAGCTGTTGACATGATGTTGATAAATATGTATTAGATGTGAGTTATTTTTAGTGATTCATTAGGACTTCGGCATAACTTAACACAGTACTGCAGAAAAATGTACAGTACCCGCAGTGAAGCTTACCATCGTCAGCTGTCACAGGCTGATCTAAACTTGTCCAGCGTAGATGCACGGATGTTGGCGAGAGCAAGGACGCGGCAACGTCGTGAGGTGTCGAAATATTTGAAACCAGATCTAAGTGCATAAAAAATGTTATCACTGATTCTTATCATTTCCCTGATACTACTAGAACATTAGTGATTCACATAATGTGACGCTAAATTTTTACGTCCATGTAGTTTTCAGTAATATCTGATCGTGAGTTATTACTATGACCAGTGTGCGCAAACCTCAGACACCATAGCCGTACCACTCTTATCACCAAAATTTACCGCGCACCCGATCTCTTGTACGAGCCTTCTTGACAATACGCCAGCACAATCAATGCCAAGATCTTTTTATGCCCTTATCACAGATAAGACATTATTTCTATCTAGTGCTGGCAGCGTTGATAGGTAAAAGCTGATATATGCTCCAGTGTTTAGTCTAAATGTGTCTCCTGTCAGACACATTTAGTCGGCCTCTTTCCATTATTGTGCTCACCTTATCGTGTATGATAATAACCACGGAGATTCCTTCCTGGGTTGCAACCATTTCCACCAACCTTACTTACTCTTATCACTCGGCATGGAGAATAGGAATACAGGCGTCCATTCGGATTCCACAGCGGCATTGTCATCGCCTCGTTTTTTAGCTTTTATCCGAGCTTGATACCAAGCTGATTTTTGCAAAGGCGTGATAAACATTTTTGTCCCATTTTGTATCAGACGTGTCGACCAAGTCGATTCGTTAGCGCGCTTGTATTCCACTGCGAACTGGATGTCTAAAAGGATTGGAGCTTGATCATGACCAGCCTATAGTGCAAGTGTGTTTGGAAGTTTGTGCCTAATTTTATGGCTGATACGCGCCCTTCGTGATGTACGGGTAACCTTCAGGCGTTTTCTTTGGCGCTGAAAAACTGTGAGGCCCAAAAGTTGCTAACTTGTCTACTCTGCTCCTACCAAACTAATTGTGAATGCTCACCTCTTCCATGACATGCAAATCTAGCCTGTTCGGATATACCCTTAGCCTCTGAGAGAGTCTGGTGGACCGCGATGCATGGTAGCTTCGCTGTGCCTCCGCGCGTGCTCATGGCTTGAGGGTTTGCTCGAGAATGCTGTGTTCTGCCCATGCTTACCCTCGCTCCTCAGCCCATTCGCGTAAGCGTAATCCCATAATACTTCCATTCCATTGGCGAAGAATCGTCCAACGCGCACATTTAACGGGACGGGAAGGTGCTGCACACTTGCTACTTCAGCAGTCGACTCTAAACATTGGAGATTTGACATTCGATGTCAGAAAGCATGAATTCCCTTAATGATAAGAGACAACTAAAGATAATTTATTAAGCCTGATGATATGAAAGTCATATTTTACCAAAGCTAAAGCACTTAGCTCACTCGCATTTACATTTAGTCCTTATCCATACACCACTTGGCACTCAGCGACCTAAGGGGTCTATGGATAACAAACACCACCCGGACACAAACAACTAGTTCAAGCTTTGTAAGCAGTGGGCTTCTCTGATACAAGCCCGTGGTTAAAGGTTGAGGTAGCTCCAATGACGACTGTTGCGTGAGTCCCTTCTTATAACCGGACTGGCTGTGGGTGATAACGAGTGATAACGTAACGTAACGGAGTGATAACGATGCTGGTGGGGCTAACCGTTCGAGGTCTCTTAAGGGAGACACCAGTAGTTTTATTGAATTTTCAAAGGTCGCACGGACTGACTCGTATAGGACACAAAAAGAGTTAGCAGGAAAGAAGCCTATGTCAGGTAGTCAGGAGTAGTTTATCTAAAACTGTTGCATCAAGCATCTGATTTTATTCCCCGCTAGCTGTAACCTCTCGAAGGGAATGACTTTTCAAAAAGCAGTACACATTTGTAGGTTTCAAAATTGCTTCATATTAATCCCTTATTTGACAAAGCTGTTTCCAATACAATCTGATACTGTGACTTCGGTCAATGCTTACACATTTTCAAACTGATGTTGCAACCGTTGGCGGCATCTAACAAGGAAGCTGCCCAAAGTGCGACGGTGAATTTGATAGTGGGGCAAAAAGAGAGTTGTAGCAGATAGCCAAAGAACACATTTGGCAAATGTTTGCGCTAGTACTGTACTGTCGTCTGGCCAGGTGTGGTCAGTGACCGAAAGTGGCCGTTCATTGATTTTTCGACGCATCTGTAGGCTTAAACAATTCATCTTACCTTTACCACGCAAAATCCAGATTCCAATTACTGCCAGTCCGAATAAGCTTTTGGCCATGCTTTCTCTCACGGTCAACCAGAAGCCAGTCCTTCTCACTCAACCAGGTTAATGCTGTTACAAATCACCAACCAGCCACCTTGTCCTCTCCGTCCCCAGCCAGTATGAACAGCTGTCTTCTACCTCGCGCTCTTCGCCTCTTTTAAAACTTTTCACACCGCCGACAAAACAAATCGCAGGAAATCCAATGTATGTCCTCGGTCCGTAGCCCGCACTATGCGGTGAATGGGAAAGAGATAGAACCTACCTTCGATCTCCGCCTTCTCTTCTTCTCTCCTGCCGTCTCCTTCGACCACTCTCCTCATCGCTATTCGAACATTCCATTATGATTGTTATTGAAGAAAAATGAGAATATGCACCATTTCCACACTTGATGCGTTTCCTGGTCAAGTCGCCACCAATCCAACATCCGATCCGTTTTTCACTTCTTTAGAAAAATGGAAAATGTATGTTCACTAGGCGGGTACCATTTCCACCTGCCCAAGTCAGGCGGCAACAAAAAAGGCGATTCGATGAAGAGTTGGTCGACCGATAGTCAGTGGGGCATAAATGAGGAAAAAGTGCCCCTTTCATTTCTCCATCATCATTGAACTTCAGGGCGGTCTCGTCCTTTCTTGTCCGTCTAGTCAGCACAGAGTCCACTTTCACTGCCGGGTTCATTGTCGACCAGCAGTCCATTGTGCTCTGTCCCAGGCCACTGGCTAGCCACGATGAAAGGGGAGAGAATTGGACTGTAATCATAAATGCAAGGTGACCTCAGGTGCTAGCCTCTCATCTGCCACAAAAAACACGAGCCAGTGAGGGCGCGCGTGACAAAAGGGTCAGTTCAATCAGATCAAAGGAACGGTGACTGTTACAAGCACATCACGAAGAGGGTACTCTTTCCAGGACTTAATAAGGAAATGGTAACTCTCACTGTCAGCAGATGACAAGGCGCCATAGCAACAGTGAACAATCAATTTCACAGATACAGGGAAAATAATCAACGCATGTCCATGGCAGGCACCGAAAGTACCCGAAGAGGTTTCAGTGATACAGTTAATGGGCAAAGACGATGGTCGACTGATTCCATCAAATATATATTTGGTTCATTTGTAGGCAAGGCCTAAATATACAAATATTGGCCTACCCTTGGCGCGATTGGGATTACCAGGTGCAGTTTGCACGTGATCACCGCTAGCTATAATATGTACTGTTAATAATTCAGTAAATTTCTGTTACAGACATTTTCAGATGGGATGGGCGCTGATGGTAAACTGATCAATGACGCTCTTCCACCATTTTGAATATGTATCCGCATCGTGTCAGCATTCACCTCGAATACAGGATCATACGTAGATTACAAGTGCTTTTTTAAAACTGTACATCGACTCAATGCTAGTTTTTAGCGAGCCTGGAAACTAAAATAAGCCACTCATAACTGGTTTTACTCGTATATTTCTGCCTAGTATCCAAGTTTTCCAGTTTGATAATATGACTGCTCGTTCTTTATAGACCATGTTGCCAAGTACAGCAGAATTTGGGGTACTACTTTGTGGTCACAACGATCAATTGTAACTATGAATGCAAAGAAAGCATGGACAGCTGCAAAGCGAAGCCATCATTAGCACTATGGCAACAGCGTACACACACTGACAAGGGAACATCGCCAACCGTTAAGTCGAACTTTGCAAAACGAAAAATTGTAATAGGTTCTAGGCTCCGAAAAGAAAGCTCTGTGCGAAATATTAGGGGCGTCTGGCCAACTGGTCAGCAGTGGTCAATGCTTGGAGTAGAGTACAGTGAAATTTTTCAATTCTGCTGGAGTTTTTTGGTTTCTTCAGGAAAAAACCCCGAACAAGAGTGTTGAGAGCTTGAACTCGAAACTCCGAACCCAAAAACTGAGTTTGGAAAAAACTCTGCATGTTTTCCTTAACGCTTGGCTTCCTTGCCACACAAAGCTCCCGGACTTTAGACGCTGACCACTGCTGACGTGTTTGCCAGACGCCTTTAATATGTGGCACGGAGCTTTCTTTCGGACCTAGGAGCATATTACAATTTTTGGTTTCTCAAAGTTCGACTTGATAACGCTGTCGCTCAATTTTTGTTCTTTTCCATCGTTCATGTACGGTATAGTATGCGCAAAAGCAGTATAAGCCGGCGCAATGATGTTTCTTCAGTGCGCCTGAAGTACTGTACCCGGTGTCTCAAATGTTTCTTAGCTTTTCCTCTCCTGTAGAAACTGTCGATATAGAGTTCCTTCGTGACCTTCAAACTGCATTACAGCTGGTTAGATCAGGAATAAAAGTAATTTTCTTGTACAACATTATTGTATGCGTCCATATTGTGGGAGCACAAAACCCCAGTACGTCCAAATCACGCAAAACGTTCATCATTTCGAGCACTTAACTTTAACTGCTGCACCCATAATGTCGCGTATAACCTGGGCCCTTTATAAAGAGCCTAGGCAGTTTGCAAGTGGCCGGCCAGAGTACTGAACTTTGCATACAGTCTGGGCTGTGAGCAAGTCCCTGATTTCTCACATGGCCCGCAAGATATGGACCATTCAGAAATAACATTTGGTGATAATTCTCATGTTCATGTTTACCACATCATCAAAGGCTTATGCGCACTCGAGGGTGGGAGCAATTACCCACGATATGATTTACGATTAGTTGTCAAGCATTGATCTTCCCAAGCCGTTTGGCACAGTGGGGATATCAAGACAAACAGGTCATACACTGCAAGTGAATCCACAAATGTGACCACAAGAGTTGCAAACGACTTCAACATACCGAACACTGCCTTATTTTTTTTTGTGGGCCGAAGCCCGTTTTGCCTCCAGCCGGCCAGCAGTTAAACCTTATAAGCAAGGCGGGGACCGGCCCATAGCAGCGTCCCCCTGCGTGTCTCCACTAGAAGCACCTCCACGCGAGGGTATCCTGGACAGGACACCGACTTCCTCGGACAATGGCGGAAGGGCTTTGAACTTTGTCGGTTCAAAGCCGAGACTGTCTACTCGTTTGGCGTCCGTCTCTCCACTCGGAGCACCTCGACGGTACTGGGTGAGTCACCAACGGCCTGGCGTGCGAGGTCAGCGAGGGTTTATGGCTCGCAAACCGACCTGCATCACCGAGGATCGAACCCGGGACGAGCCCAGCCACTCGCTCCCAAGCAATACGGAGAGACGAATGCCGAACCGCTGCACCAGCGCGGCCGCTGAGTGCCTTGTTAATGCCTACAATACAGCACAGGTATCCGGCTTGATGTTGATGCTGACCAGTTGCCTTTAGTGTACCAGTAGAATGAGACAACACTGAACCAATGAATGCAATGAGGGCTCATCAGTTCAATCGCATGTCCAAGCACAGTTGATACTGTACTGCATTATCTGGAAGTCATCAAGGCTGTCATGATATCTTGTCCTCTACCTGTTATACTGTCATGCCACGAAGCATTGCAAAACGCACTGTGTCACTTGTATCAAAGTCAAAGCATCAGAGGTGGAAAATGTGCCAGAAAGCTGAACTGCAGCTGCATAGCATGAAGGTTTACTGATGACAGAAGGTAGGATATCAAGGTTCTAAAGAATTATTGGAATACTGAATTCTGGATGTTTACTTCAGTTTTATTGTCATTCTGTATTCTTCTGTCTACTGCCGTGTAAGTGCCCTGATTAGTGTGTGGCCAGACCAAGCATAGCATCGAGTCATCTGCCTGTGACAACGGGACGTTGTTATATTGTTCTCTGCATCCATATTCCATTGCCTTCAATCGAGTTGCCAATGATATCGGAAAGGGCCAGAAGATTGGGGATGATCTTTTTAGAGTGGCGGTCGTGCGTACTGAATGTGGCGTTGGCCACGTGCGCCTGCTCCATGACCAAGGCCAATCTGACCGAGCCGTAAATACCATCGATGACTGTGCAGTTGGTTTTCAGGTGACTTCACTGTAAGACTCATTGCTAGAAGCAGAATAATGCTGATTAGGCTGCATCATAAAGTTATTAACTGAAAGAAATCTCATAAGGATTGGACTAGACTGAAATGCATTAGTGTGGAAACGGGTCACCCCGCTGGTCACCCTGTCAGTAATATCAAGTAGCAACTGTACGATGCCTGTGCTAGAAGATAGGTCTTGCGATTCTACAAAAATATAGCTCTTTACGTTGCAAACGAGGTCTGTATACTGTACTACCGGGAAGGTTTTCAGCGTTATTTGAGCACCGTTTGACGGACTTTGGATGATTTTTGACCCCTGCATGCGGAGAGATGGCACCCGAGAACCCTACTATGAGATTTCGCGGAATTTCGATCTGTTCAAGAGATATCGATCAAAGGAACCTTCTGAAATGTGGGGTTCACGCAGTACTAAAATATGGTACGCAAATTTGACCAGCAGGAGTAAAGTCAATGTCAGTTAATTTTTTCCGAACGTTATTTTTAAATGCTGTAGATAAATTTTTTCTTTAATATGTACCTAGTATGGTTCAGATTTTGTCAAAAATCTCGTACAATCCAATTTTCCGACAATCTCCCTCCCCAAGTAAACACAGGTCCAAATTATCAAAGTACGATGGATTAGAATAACAGCAGGAGGTGCTACTCTTATGTGCACCGCGTATCGATCAGCTACTGTATGTGTCAGAGTTAAGGGCAGCTATACCTGCATAGTGCTCTCGCTTCCTTTCCTTATTAGCAAATTAATTTTCCGCCTTCACGGGGATGTTGTTCGGAATGAGGAATTTTACGACAGTGCCTTCTTTCGTGATCTCAAATAAGAGGAATGGCGCGTAGCTAGTCTTTGAGAGCATGAAAAAGAACAAAGGGGCTAGCGTGCTTGTTATAGACAATAAGAGCCCGTCCTTCAGGCCCTGTCTTCCCCTGTCTGCTGTGATAACCACTCGTACGATGGACACTTTTTAATTTTTTCTCCAATTGCCGCTGTTACATCTCGCCCATACTACCCGTCCACCGTATGCCTAGAGTGCCCCGCTTCATTCGCGATTGCTGAATAGGTGCCTGCCGTGTTTAGCAGATCAGGCAATCTTCTAGAATCACGCTCCTCTACGTCAACAAAACTAAATTATTCGTCCCAACCATCCCTTTTCGATCACCGGGTAGTCTTAATGACCTAAAAACCACCTGCAGTTGCCTCATATTCTCTCTGTTTTTCGATCTACGCAACCAAATCGAGCCTTTAAGCCATTATTTTATGACAATACAATAAAAATCCTTGAACGATTTTCATTTTCTTCTCGACTCACCAGTCCTCTGAAGCAAGCTAAAGCAGGCACACGTGACAACGCGTCACTTCCTGACAACAGAGCAAGTGTTGGTCACCAGTTTGCTGAGTGTGGTATTCTACTGGCCAAGATCATCGAGCCTCGCCTGTAGCTACGACAAGCTGTCCATCTTTCACGCTTGCTTGTATTATTTAGCTCTGCCGTGAATTCTTGAGTGAATAGACGAGCAGTGTGGAAAAGGAAAATTGTTAACAACAGAGTGTCAAATTTTCACAGTGGCAAAGATTCTGTCGTGATTGTAACGGAGCGATGTTTGTCCGTCCAAAACAACGAACTCCATATTTAGTGAATGGAACGTTGAAATTTGAGTTAGCGGTGTCTTTTCAGGTCACAACAATCATTGGGTCAGCAATCATTGGCATTTTGTTTCGTGCGGTCTTGGCAATCGCGGCATACTTGCAATTTGAAATGAACTATCGACTTGCAGCGTCTTAATTACAAAATTCTCCTCAATTTAATATATCGTCACTCCTTCGAACCTCATTATTCCTTGCAAGAAAGGACAGCAAAACCCTCACCTGAATGAAGGACTATTAAAAACCAGGGACAGGATCGATGGAAACAAAGAGTAACCTAAAAAGGCTTAATTATTTTCTTCGGTGGGAGAAACGATTGTTCGCCTTTTTGCTAATTACTAGGAAGAATTGTATCTGAAGTAAGCCATGCCCTCTTTTATTTCACCCACCCAGTTTATTGACAACGACTCCGCGCTCATGGCTGCGACTAGCTCCTTCCTTACCACCACGTCTTCTCTAACACCCAACACCTCACTCAGTGATTCTTCGCCAGCCAATTCGACCACCACATATTACTCGGCCCAGAAGATCACGCTGGCCCTGATCCTCTGTGTCCTCTGCCTGGTCTCCCTCACGTTCTACATCTTCGTGTGGCTCGTCGTGGTCGTCCATTTCAAGCAATTCAAAAACGCCTTCTATCTGAACATCGTCTCGACCGGTCTCTCTGACGCGACCATCCTGGCCAGCACCCTCTTCTACTGCGTCCCCTGCATTCTCCTCGACCGTGCTATCTACGGGCGCATGGGCGGCACGGTCGTCGGCCATGTCCACATGTACGCCAGTCTGACCCAGAGCGCCAACATCTTCTGCATCGCCGTCAATCGATGGTCGTACATCACATCGAGCACGTACAAACTGTGCTCGTGCCTCCCCTCGTGCGTGCCCCTGCCCAGAACGCTGGCCCTGCTGGCCCTCCTCTACACTTGCTCCCTGGCTCTCCTCCTGGCCAACATCCTGACCGACTGCCAGTGGCACTACTCGTCAGCGACCTTGGACTGGGAGGCCACCCACGGCACACTCCAGGCCCCCATCGTCCAGGCCGTCAACGAGGCGGTGATCAGCGCACTGCCAGTCCTGGCCACCCTGCTCTACGCCATCACCTGGGCAGCCATCATTGCCAGACGGAGACAGACGGTGGGGGATGTGTCCATGGTGGGCCAAACCTCGAAACGGGAACTGCGTATTCTCCTACAATTCTCAGTCATCACTGGCATCGTCATCGTGTACCTTCTGTCCATCTGGCTCGAACCCTTGGCTCGCACTGATTTCGACAAACTCGTATCTCATATCGCGATCAATATACTAAGTTTGGTGAATGCGGCAGCTAATCCATTCATTTATGTGATTTTCGATCAGAAAATTCAAACTGCCGCCAAAAACGATTTTCAGTCATTAGTTGAAAAATTTAGGATACTAGGAAATGACTCGATTAATCCAAAAATCGATACTGCCTTGGCTCAAGTCGCCATATTTCCGGGCGTACCTGCTGGTGCTCCAAATGGTGTTGCTTCGTAACAGATCACACATTTCAGCTTGGCAGTCCTACAACATCGGGCGCGAAATTCTGGGGGAAGGCACGCGCGAGGGGAGGCACGAGCACAGTTGGTACGTGCTCGACGTGATGTACGACCATCGATTGACGGCGATGCAGAAGTCTAGGAGGGCTTGTTCTGGCGGTGGCTTGATTGAGAAAGTATATAGTCGAGCATTGACGGTTTTATTCCATACGACGTGCCAATGTGGACAATGTTTAGTGAAGGCATAGCACAGTGAAGGCTCTGTGTACTTACAATATTGACGACTGTTCTTTTCGCCGAGTTTCTCATAGTTCATAATCACTATTACTGATTTTAGTAAATTTCGAGTCTTGAATTTGAAAAATTGCAAATCAGAGGCTTCAGTGCCGCATTGCTTACCGTTGTTCTGTTTTCCGCCATTATCTACCAATAAGCAGATGGCTTTCAAGCGTCTAAAAATTTCGACTCACGACAAAAGCCGAGACAGCCTAAATTTGATACCCAAATTTTATGGCATTTTGACGCACTCACCACACAGGACCCTGCCAGTCACAAATGCTCAATGGCACCAAAATGACCTCAAACAAATTTTAGGGAATTATTTACTAGAACCAAACTAAAGTTATCGCTGATGAAAACACTGTACCCTATGAATGCTCACTCATAGTCAGTTCGCTTTTCCATTTCAATTGCATTTTCTGCGATGCACGTATGTGCAACTAAGAATCCAGCCCCCGTTTTGTATTTGCATAAAAAAAACAAGTCGCGTTTTGTCCGACATCTTACAGCTTGTGCCGAACACATTCTCCGACCTGCACTAGGACTCAAGAGTACCAGCCATAACCTCCTTTATGCCATGTATGGAAGCTACAGGAAAATGAGCTGGTCGTACTAGTCAATTTAGTTTCTTCCCAGAAAACCTAAGTCGATGTTCTTAGGGAAGAGGGTGTACCTGATCTATGTACGGTAAGTTTATTATGCAAAATTACAGCTACTATGGACTGAGATATCTTTGTGACAGTGTCCCTCTTTCCTCGGCTCGAAGTCGTGCTTCGAAAACATTTCGTCGGGAGAGAGAAAGGTGCTTGCGTGTGCATTTTGCTCGGCCAAGAAAAACCCTGCCTCGCCTTTGACAATAATTGGTAATTCTCCTTACGGGATCCCTCATCCACAAATTGCCGCTCCTTTACAACACGGACACTTGTAAGTTGATGAGCATGGTGCCAGTTTCATCCAGCAACATCTGGACAGCTGCCTGCCATTTAATCTGTCCTGGCTTCTGGCAGTTGACGATGAGGTTCCTCGCGTCAGCCGAGTCAGCAGAACACTGTAATATGTGCTTCCATCCATCTCCTTTCTTACACTGAAGCCTAGCAACCAAAAAACATCCGCCACTGACACGTCTTCCTTCATTGTTTCTGGACAATACAGCCCTCGACCCACAACTCTCATGCGCTAAGAAATCAAAGTTCCCGAACGATTTCTATTGTCGTCTTGGCGGGTTACTTAGGCATAGCTCCTACTTATTATGAGTTTGAACCGAGCTATCGAGCAGGCGCTTGATAGTGCGTCATCGCCTTCCACTTCCCGAACGTCAGAGCAAGGGATGGGCACACGACCCGCGTGCGACAATATCGGAGAGAACTGCCTGGTGCAACCTGAACAATCTCTTCTGACCTCACTCCTCTAATGCACTGTACTTAGCCGCTTGAAGATGTCTCACCTGGCACTCTTCACTTTCCCACACGAGAGGGACGCGTGCGGTAGCTGCTCTCAATTTTACCTGTTCGTGCGAAAAAAGCAGTGTTTTACAAGAGGAAGGGCCCTTTGAGATCCTGGACGCCCGTGTTCAAACATGCTGTAACGGCTGTGACACAGTATCTAAAAGAACTAGAAACAGTGAAAAACGTGAGGCTTCAGCGGGAATCGAACCCGAACCCATGATTACTAGTCTAATGTACCTACTAATGATTTGTCCAATGGTCAGCACAAGTCCGATGGCTCCATACTAGCCTGTTTACGATTATAGTCGCGATAGGGGAAGCGTCTGCCTTGCGATAACCACTGTGAGGCCTGAAGTTACATATTTCCAAATATGTTTCAAAATGGCTGTCATGTTTTTTGGAGTTTCGAAACAACAATTCAGAAAATCCGAATTTGCGAAAATCCGAATTTGCGAAATTAGTTCTGATATGATGAGACTGAATTGCTGTACAGCCTTTCTCATTCATCTCAAAAAAGTGCTTGATTTTTCAGGTCTCAAAAGAGTGGACCGAAGAAGAAAATTGTTTGCAAGGAAGAAAGGGGCCATCGACTGTTATTGAGTATTTGCTCGAGTTCACACAAATAATCGAAACCATGTCCAGTCTTCTCACTCCCAACCCCTTTCTCGAAGTTGATGACACAAGCGTAGCTACGACTAGCACCTTCCTTACCACCATGTCTCCTCTCACGCCCAACACCTCACTCATTGATTCTACGCCGACCAATTCGACCACCCCAGATTACTCGACGCAGAAGATCACGCTGGCCCTGATCCTCTGTGTCCTCTGCCTGGTCTCCCTCACGTTCTACATCTTCGTGTGGCTCGTCGTGGTCGTCCATTTCAAGCAATTCAAAAACGCCTTCTATCTGAACATCGTCTCGACCGGTCTCTCTGACGCGACCATCCTGGCCAGCACCCTCTTCTACTGCGTCCCCTGCATCCTCCTCGACCGTGCTATCTACGGGCGCATGGGCGGCACGGTCGTCGGCCATGTCCACATGTACGCCAGTCTGACCCAGAGCGCCAATATCTTCTGCATCGCCGTTAATCGATGGTCGCACATCACATCGAGCACGTACAAACTGTGCTCGTGCCTCCCCTCGTGCGTGCCCCTGCCCAGAACGCTGGCCCTGCTGGCCCTCCTCTACACTTGCTCCCTGGCTCTCCTCCTGGCCAACATCCTGACCGACTGCCAGTGGCACTACTCGTCAGCGACCTTGGACTGGGAGGCCACCCACGGCACACTCCACGCGCCCATCGTCCATGCCGTCAACGAGGCGGTGATCAGCGCACTGCCAGTCCTGGCCACCCTGCTCTACGCCATCACCTGGGCAGCCATCATTGCCAGACGGAGACAGACTGTGGGCGATGTGTCCATGGTGGGCCAAACCTCGAAGCGGGAACTGCGTATTCTGCTACAATTCTCAGTCATCACTGGCATCGTCATCGTGTACCTTCTGTCCATCTGGCTCGAACCCTTGGCTCGCACTGATTTCGACAAACTCGTATCTCATTTCGCGATCAATATACTAAGTTTGGTGAATGTCGCAGCTAATCCATTCATTTATGTGATTTTCGATCAGAGAATTCAAACTGCCGCCAAAAACGATTTTCAGGTATTAGTAGTAAAATTAAAGAAACTTGGGCGTATTTCGATTGATCCAGTAATCGACTCCGCCCTGGCTCAAGTCGCCACGATTCCGGCTGTAGCTGTTGGTGCTCCAAATGGTGTTGCTTCGTGACAGATCGGACATTCGAGCGCAGTACCCCTAAGGTGGTGGGGGGATAATTGGGAGGGCACATATTGAACATGTACAGTTATTGTATAGAGTTCTTCTCGGTCTGCTGCCAGTCCCACATATTCATCAGAGTTGCTGAGAATGTTAATATGAACTTATTTAGATATGAGTCCTTACACAGAAATTGCGTAGAAAATTTCATCATATCTACATGTTGGAAGTACTATAACGTTCTTGGAAGTTATGGAGTCTTGAAAGCTTCCTTCTTTGCCAGAGACATTTAAAAAAGCAATGCTCACGCAGCTCTGAAAATCAGTGGGGAATTCGACAGACGACAGAACTTATAAGCACACGACAGATCTGCAACTTCGAACCATGCCTTACAGGAGCTGAAAAAACAGTTTTTCTTAGCTGTATTGCCTCCAACCATAGGGCCGTTCAAATACGACGTCGTACGCCAGGAGGGGGAGGGGTTCAGCACTAAAACGAGAAAAAACGACAATGGGGGGGGGCGGTCAAAAGGAAAACGACTTCGTTTCTGCACTAGGTATTGCAGCATTTTTCTTCCTTTCGAACTCTCCTGCTAGAGCCTAATTACGGTCAGATGAGCTCAGTTCCGCCACTTTTGGGTCACCTATTCATGCTTGTTTTGGTTATAATAATGTGGATTGGCCAGACTCAGTTTGTTATAGGAAGCGGCCGCGTTCGTGCGGCGCGGTTTCAGCATTTGTCTCCCCATATTTAGTCAGTAGCGCGGCTAGACTTACCCTGGGTTCAATGCCCGCTGATGGAGGTCGGTTTGCGAACCATGAACCCTCGCTGACCTTTCACGCCACGCCGGGCTGTGGGTGACTCACCCAGTAATATAGAGGTGCTCCGAGTGGAGAGACGAAAGCCAAATGAGGAGACAGTCGCAGCTGCTGAACACGGGTTGCAAGCTCGCCATCGTCCGAGGAAGTCGGTGTCCAGTCCAGGTTGCCATCGCGTGGAGGCGCTCCCACTGGGGACACGCAGAGGGATGCTGCTGTGTGTGCCGGTCCCCGCACAGCTATGCTTAGAAGGTTTGACTGCTGGCCAGTTATAGACAAAAACAGGCTGCAGCCAAAAAAATTTTTAAAGCAGAAAGGTCAAAGTTCGATAAAGAAAAATGTGCTCTATCATAAAGTGTTATTCGTTTTGCTGTTATACTGCTTAGTCAATTTTGAACAAGTTCAATGAATTGAAAAATTCCCCGACAGTCTTTGGGAACTAAAGGCGTTGAGTCAAGCTGTGAAACCATCAGCTCTTTTTTATCTGCCAAATTCTTACTGAAATCAAATTACTAAATGTCTCTGAACATTCCGAAAAACATTGTTGGAATGTATACCGATATGAGGATGGGAGCATATGGACTCGTACGAAATATGGTCATGAGCAGCGGCGGGGTGTTTTAAAAATTTGTCTTCACTCCACTTTGCAGTTTGGGGGGGGGGGTATTGCCTTATACGACGTCGAAAAGGGGGTGTCAGGCGCAAAACGACAAAATACGATAGGGGGAGGGGTCAAAAATTGCTTCGCAGACGACGTCGTTTTTTGAACGGCCCCTTACCTGTCGTGTGTTCACCATTGCGAGCATGTGCTATACCTGGGCTCCTTGCCTGGGTTTTTTTATTTTTGTGGGTCGTGCAACCCGGCCAGGCAGGCGTAGCAGAGTGTGGCCAATCGAAGTCGGCGGAACAAACACTCCGACCGTATTAGGGAAGTCATACGATTGTAATATCTGAGCTGGGAGACGTCAATCTCTTCGGCTGAAATATCAACCGAAGAGGTTGACGTCTCCCAGCCAGGGGAGAGTATCGATTACTCTCTCCCACTCGCCACGACCTGCCTGGCTGAGGTTTACAGTTGGGCCCTGCGCCGCCCCAGTTCCCCACGGCACTTCCAGCCCGTTTTGGGTATAGCCGGCCAGCAGTCATGATAGGATAAGCGAGGGAGTGAGGTGACCAGCTCTTTCCTTTGTGTGTCCACCAGGAGCACCTCCACACGAGGGCATCCTGTGCCAGCACCAGCGTCCCAGGACGACGCTGGGCGAGAAGGGAGGTACCTACCCGACCAGTGTTTGAGAACCAATTTTCTGATTCTCTACTCGTTCGGCGTCCATCATTTTACGGTGCAGGGTGAGTCGCCCATCGAAGACCGGTTCCCACTCTGAGAACGGGCTTAGTAAACTGCCATCCTCAGTCGGAACAGATTTGTGGCCTCCCGGTCAGGATTGCTGGCCCAAGCAATGCGGGACCAACGCCTTAACCAACTGACAACCAACGCGGCGTGTGAGCCAACGCGGCTCCCTCCTTGCTTTATTCTGCTCTGGCTGTCCCCTCGATTATTTCAGGGTATGGGGAGAATATCTGCGCCAGGCTTCAGATAAATAATTATTATGTAATCAACCTGGCTAATTCCCAAGTTGTCGAAAGTGCCAGCGCACGAGTAGGCTACGCACAACATCAATGTGTTCTAAATCTCGATGTGCACCATAGCTGCAAGAGAATCTTCACATTTGTCGCATTTTCGCCCAAACGCAGGGGACTGTGAAAATGGGACCTGCTCCCAAAAGCTGTTTTCTCAATGCTCAGTCTCTGAACGTCTGAGAACATATTCTAGCAACAAGCTTCTCAAGCCCTTGGTTCTCAGTTGTTATGGTCTACTTGTCAGCCCTAAAACCGCGAGTACATATGACTAGCCAGTAGCCAAGCAGGATCTTTTTTGATCACCGTTTGTCAGCCTGGACCCACCTATTCCGAAAGCGCATCAAACCACATGCACTATCTTTCGCATCATTTCATAAATTTTTTCAATTTTTGTATGTGATACGATACAAAGGATAGCAGGCACTACGACAATCTACTGCAGCCATGTATCACTTTTACCTCATCACCTTCCCGTATTTTAAAACCACCTCTGACTTAAAGTTAGTAGTACCTGTAGACCGCGCCCTCCAAAAAATATGCACCAAAGGTTCAACCATGGGGAGCACCAGTGCATAACATTGACCCAGGTCAGCGTGGCTTGAGTGAGCGACACCATTGATGAGCGACAATGCACTGAGAAAAACTTAAAGTAAGATATTAATTCGAGTATGATGCGCAGGCACGTAAGATTTTTGATCGAGTTACGAAAAACACAATAGTCCAAGGCAAATGTGAAGAATTGTTTAAATGCAAGGTCAGCACTGATCAGGAATAATTGGGGGTCGAGCACGAGACGGAATGCGAAAGTTATAAACGTTTTCTCGTATGTTTTTGGCGAAAACTAATTTGTCCATTATTAAATCCTTGAAGAAAACCTCTTATGAGTGACGAAAACCTCCTTAGAGTGTTTAGTCGCATTTTCCGACTGATGAACCTGACCCTGACAGACTCCTGAAAGTCGCATGACATGTGTCTACAGTTTATAGGGTTTTTAAGTTCACAATAAATAATTCTGATTGTAATCTGGGCTGATCAAGTAAAATGGCAAAATTTAAATAAGTTTAGGTGTACAAGGACTATTGTGTATACGGGTATTATAAGCACAATAACTGTATTGGTCGTATACTCATTGTCGCTCATTGACCTGGGTCATCCCTTATCGTGATGTCGCTCACCCATGCGAACGCTGCACCAAACCGCTACCATTCAACACTGCAAAGGGCATTATTTTCCGCCTACACCCGGAGCCATGTGAGCTGCGCTTTCAAAGCAATATTTATGGATGCAGGCGCTAAAAATAAGCGAGAAGATGCAGCAAATAGATCGAGTGAATGGCCAGCCAGATTAGAATATACATCACAAATGTTCCAATCATAAAATCGATCAAGACAGGCATCAAACTGAATCTTGAGGTCTGAAAATGCAGTGAATTCATTATCAATTTCCACTAGTTACGGGCAGTATTTGCTCAAAGTAGTTAGGGAGTAAATTACAGTATTCGCGGAGTTGACATTTTGCTGTTTGCAGTGAAGAAAACATTTTTACAATGGAATCCACGATTCAGGAAAAAATTCTTCCGCGTTAAATTGTTTATACACAAAGGATCCGGGCCTCGAAAATTCTTTTTGATACGTGACAAGTCCTGGACTAAAAAACCCAGCCCACCAGCTGAATGTGCCCGTCGAAATGATCATGTGATCGCACATACTCATGGCGCACAAGTCAATGGCGGGCTGAGAATTTTTCGAGTTCATAAAAATCGATTGCGTGTGATTCGGGTGTTTCAGAATGACCGTTTTTATGGCGTCATTGTTCCAGTCATCATCATTTCCGAATATGAGGAAAACTAAATTTGACTGCCGTGTATTATTTGTAGAATCTTGAAATACAGTTTCGAAAAATCTGATAGATTTTCTTAAATAGTCTTTACTTGCAGGCCAATGACCAAATTCTAGTTTATCAGGCAAAGAAAAATCGCCTCGCCTTAAATGTACACCAACCAAAATCGAATCATCATGATTTAAATCATTGCTAGTCAAAGTGCGAATGAGCAGTTTCTGAGCTTTTTCCAGAATATGTCGATGGAATTTGAATTCTCCTTTGATCTGATCAACAAAATTTGAAAAATAGCGGTAATTCGTTCTAAATCCTTTCACATAATAATTTTTCCCATCGCAGCGCAGGTCTTTCAATCCAGTGTCATCAAACGTACTGAATTTTTTTTCATGCAGATCTGTGAGATGGTTTGACGAGAGAAAAGAGTCATTGAGAACTTATTGAGGGATTGTCAAATTCTCGAAGATATAATCCAGAGAGGATGGAATGTGCGACACACGAATATAAGCCGTCTTGTTGGCTCCTCGCATTTCTTGTTCTTTCGCCATGCCATAAAAGGACGCATAAACGAACATTTGGCTGCCAAGCCGACCATCCCAAAATGACCGTACTAAATGTCCACAAGTGTATAATATGGTCGAATGGGTTTCGGTTTTTGAATTTTCGAGTTCATCTGTCCATCGCCAAAATGTCCCGTCAAATGTCAGTATTGGTTGACTACTAGCTCGATTTATCGTATATGACTTGTGAATGTTGGTGAAAATATCCGATGAATCCATGATCAACAGGCTGAAATACACAAATACTGGTGAACAAACTAGGACCAAAAACAGTTTCAATAAAAACCGCATATGGTATATTTGTTATCTGGTCGCAAATAATATAGTATTTCTACTGTTGAACTAGTGCAGTGTTGCACTAGTGTACCTTCACGTTCTAGGTTTGCGAACCTGCCGTGAAGAAACAGTCCTGGCGAAAACCAGTTCGTCTTACGCTGACTGGCGCAAGAAATCTCACACATCGTCTTCTGATTTGGTATACTGTACAGTCGAGTCCGCTTAACCAGCTTTGGGCGGGAGAAAATGTGACAATATCCGGACTATGACATAAACCAAAGCACTCTAAAAAGGCCAAAACTTTATTTTTATGCGTTTTAGCGCCATTTTGAACCGTTTCATATTTTACCTATTAAAAGATGCTGAGCCTTTTCAACGAGTTTGGTAATCAAAGAAATCCAAATTATGAGGATCACTCAAATCAAAGGCGTTATTGGTTGACTACTTTTTTTGCGATAAATCCTAGTTCTTGACGATTTTACGCTTGACTGCCAAGAGTGTATATGCGACGCTTTTCTGATATTTATTCCGTTTGGCCTACAAATTTATGCAACAGTCAGCGGACTAAGCCTAATTCAGTGTGATAATAAGCGAACTCAAAATACACAAAGTGTAGGGGAACAGTTCGGGACTTTGAAAACCTGTGATTCTAACCTGATTGTGACTCGACTGTACACTGTATCTGTGCGTTTCGCTTTGGAGCTTGAACAAGGCATCCATTGGTTTACTTTTTATGCATTGCTTTATTTTATGCAATTGACCGATTTATGCGATGAAGTGGAGTCGACTGTACAAGGAAGCCTTATCCGAAGGGCTGGCAGAAATCCCATTCCAATTTCAAAAAATTCTGTTATCAAACAACGAAAAGTAAAGTCCAGCCACCCTACTCTGACCATGTGCAAGGCGTGGCTTGGCTGGCTGGGCTCCCTCGGCGACTTATCCCTTACGTCAGTGGGTCTTATTTTTTTAGACGCGATACATCTACGTTTAGGTTGTGCTCAGGGCGAGGCTCACCAGCCAGCTCACTCATACATAGAGCGTGCCTCTGTGATACAATCCGTTCATCATGAAGTCATTGGGTCGATTCCCTGTCGATTTTCCATGCTTTCTGTTTTACACCAATGGCCAGTGACCACATGAATATACTGCACTTATTCGAACTTTGGAGAAAAGCAACACGATGCCCTTCTGTTGCCATGACCCTGGTTAGAAAACAGTGACGACTGTTGCACTAGGGTTGCATCTGTCGCGATAGGGTACGAGTACTGTGCGTGGTACACACGTCCAGTGACACTACTGTAGAACAGGAAATTCAGCTTCTGTGGAGCCAGCATGCTAATAACCTCTTTTTAGGCGATCAAACACCTGCAATAGAACTAATGACTGTCGGCATTTCTTGTTGCCATATCTTCATTGGCTGAGGTAGGGGACGCCCCGTTGCACTTTTTATCATAGCGTAGAGAACCTGTTCGATCTGCGAACTCCGCCGAGAGAACCCAGCCAACCTGTCCCGCCTTGCATTTGGTCAGAGTACGGTCGCTGGGCTACGTACCTTTTCGTTGTCTGATAACAGGTTTTTATAAAGAAAAACTCGAATCTTTGTGACAGGCGCCCTCTTTCCTCGGATCAGTGCAGTGCGTGGACTAAGATGCCCAACAAATAGTAGGGGCTTCCAGTCGGACATAGCTAGATTTCCCCCTTTCCCCTAGCCTATGGCAATAGTAGGTTCTTCCCCCTAATGAGGGCCTCATCCATTAATTGCCACTCCTTTACAGCACGCACACCTGCCCTTTTAGTAATTGCATGGTGCCAATTTCATACAGCGACCGCTGGACAGCAGCCTGTACCTGCCAATCAGCCCCCTCCCTTCTAGCAGTTGACGATGAGGTCTACGTCAGCCGAGTCAGCTTACTATGAGCTTCAGAAAATCCTCATTTCTGACACCTAGGCCCAGCAGTTCAAAAAACCTTCGCCATGGACATGTCCTCCTTTATTGTTTTTTGGGATGCGGGCGTCCATAAAAACTCATTCAGTATTGCTTCCGTTCACTAATATCAAAGTTCCTGAACGATTCGCCTTGTCTTCTCGACGGTTTAGTTGGGCATACTTCCTACTTATTATGTGCTTGAACCGAGCTATCGAGAAGGCACATAATTGTTCGACATTACCTCTCACTTTAAACGTCACGGCGAGGGATGACCACGCGGTGCCCACACTCGCACGTGCCCATGTTAGACACGACTGTTTGGTGTACGTATCCGAACAATCGTTTCTGCAAGAGCTCGTCCAAGCTGTATGCCTCTATCTACTGTACACCATTCGAAACCGGCGCAGCTCATTCGCTCCACGAAACGGATGAGTGATGAAGCTGTCAATTTTTCCTGAACTGATGTGCGAGTAGAGTCCAACAAAAAGCTGGGGTTTGCGATCTGATATAGCTAGATATCAACTTCAAGCCAGGGTAATTCCTATTCCTGTTACCTATCAACTTGCCCACACGGTCCATTTTACAGATGATGTATATCCAAATGACAAAAAAAGGCAGTGGCTCAGTTGGTTAAGGCGTTGGTCCCACATTTCTTGGGCAAGCACCCTTGACCGGGTGGCCGTAGTTCTGTTCCGGCTGGGGACGGCAGTTTAGTAAGCCCGTCGCTGGCCTTGCACATCTGGCTCTAGCGACTCACCCTGAACCGTCGAGTGACGAACGCCGAACGAGTAGAGAATCAGAAAGTTGGTTCTCGAACACCAGTCGGGAAGGTCCCTCCCTTCTCGCCCAGTGTCATCCCGGGATGCTAATGCTGGCACAGGTGTGGAGGTGCTCCTACCTAGTGGAGACACACTGAGGGAAGAGCTGGTCGTATCATAACATGACTGCTGTGCTGGCCGGCCACAGGAAAAACGGGGAGGGTGTCCCCTGAGGGATGGGGCGGCACAGAGCCCAGCCTGCAAAAATTGAAAAACAAAAAGAACAGAATAAACCAAGAAGCCCAGGTAGGTATAACTCATGCTCGGAATGGTAAACACACAGCAGGTATGGTAGGATAAAATAGAGCTCAGAGAAGCTGTTTTGACAGCTCCTGTAAGGCATGGTTCAAAGTTTTAGCATGATGCCCTCGTGTGCAGGTGCTCCCTGTGGACACACAAAGACAGAAGGGCTAGTCACTTCACGGCCTCGCTTATCATGACATGACTGCAAGCTGGCTATAGGCAAATAAGGCGATTTAAAGTTTAGTTGTCACCTAATGGAACTGCATTACAGTCGCGTTTACTGTCATCTCAAAGAACTCGATTTTCAGGTCGCAAAACACTGGACCGAAGAATCCGTCAGCCAGGGAAGAGAGGCAGTT
This sequence comes from Mesodorylaimus sp. YZB2_4, assembly GCA_030248295.1. NCBI lineage: Eukaryota > Metazoa > Nematoda > Enoplea > Dorylaimida > Dorylaimidae > Mesodorylaimus > Mesodorylaimus sp. YZB2_4. The sequence continues at coordinate 97,117 of JASANH010001344.1, read as the reverse complement.
GCCAAGTGTTTCATCGACTTTGCAATAACAATAAAAACCATGTTCAGATTTCTAGCTCCAGCCCTTTTTGCCGACATGGACGATACAAGCATGGCTATAACTAGCGCATTCCTCAGCGCCTTGTAGCTTGCCGCTTCCAACACCTCACTCATTGATTCTACGCTGACCGATACGACCACCCCCGATTACTCGACGCAGAAGATCACGCTGGCCCTGATCCTCTGTGTCCTCTGCCTGATCTCCCTCACGTCCTACATCTTCGTGTGGCTAGTCGAGGTCGCCCATTTCAAGCAATTCAAAAACGCCTTCTATCTGAACATTAAAGCCCTTTCCCGAATTCACAGACAAGTTGCGACGACAGAATGCCGCTTTGTTGTACAGTGCTGACTAATCGCTCTGAATTGTACTTGATATGCCGGCAGTCATAATTGCGAGTTTTTGGCTATCTGAAGCTGAATCAAGCGGGTTGTCCAACTGACGAGTAAATCACTTTAATTTCGCGGATGGCCTCGACCGCGAAAATTTCCTTCCGCGAAATTTTTATGTCAAAAACATGGATTTTCAGATAGAACATACTGTGGGTTCATGGTTTTTGCCTTGCTTTCATCCACCTGCTCATAACATTAATTTGGCCTGCAACCGGGATCAGTTCCTAGAAACGTTTGAAACTTATCAAGAAAAGCGGACATGAGTCACATTATCTCTGTACATAGCAATGCACTGCTGAGCATCTCGAACAGCGCTAAATATACCAGTCCTTGCTCAGCTGGCGGCTATCATAGTTCTGACCAGACGCAATCAAACGCCTTCGGAACCCTTTGAGCATGCAATGGTTTGATCACTGACAGCCTGAGGTCCGTTTTTAACAGTTCCACACAATTTTTTAATTTCTTTGGAAATTCTCGAGTGCCAGTGAGTAAACTCATCTTTTAATACACCGGCATACTGACTCACAGTTCTTTTTGCATCAAATTTTTTTTCGACCCATCCAGGTCGTTCCTGGGGCCCTTTTTCCGCAGGCTAGGGGATTCTTATTTGACCCTATCTTGCCATCAACTACGATCAGTCTGGGATGCATGCCGGGCAAGATCGCGTGTTATTCGTCTCTCCTCCATGTCGGCGCTTACCCCATGAAGTAACCATAACCGGCCCGTGAGTCACCCACCGCCAGACGTGCAAGGCGCGGAGAAACCTTTACCAAGTTCTCAAACGACCAAAGTTGAGCCCAGGTCTGACCGGTTTCCAGCTCTGCCAATTGCAAACTTTGACAGATGCCTTTCACTGTTACACCACCCAGGCGGTTTCTTAGGCGTCTAATAATTGAAGTTCCTACGTGCATGAAAGCAGGCACACAACAGAAGCTGATATTGTGTTCTTTAAAAAGATCGAATAGTCCCTCACAATCAACACTGTCAGCTGGAGATTCATCAAATGCATAAGACTGGTGACTGACGGGGAGCCAGAAACCGCGAAAATTTGCTCCCGCGAAATGTTCGAGGGGGAATTGTTTGAGGGGCACGAATAAAAGGATATTTGGTATCCTGATACCCATGCCTGCCATGCCTGTCTTTTCCTCAGCCGAGTACGAGGAGGGTGAGATCACCGGCCTCGTGGCCTGGTGGGTTAGGCGTCTGCCTCTCACACCAGGTGCGCAGTTACGGGCGAGTGTTCGACTCGCGGGCCGGTAAATCATATTGTGTAAAATGTGTCCCTTCACCCTCGAGTGCGCATAAGCGTTTGGTGATGTGGTAAAACATGAACATGAACATGATGATCATAGCTACCTGCACTATGTGCATATCAGAGGTGAGTCGTCGATGGAACTTCCACCCACTCTATCCCTTATTGTCAGTACCCTGTTAGTGGCCCACGAGGTTAGGTGTCTGCCTTTCTCGCTGGGTGAGCACTTACAGTTGGCGAGTGTTCGAGCTCCTTTAGTGCCTTGTAGACTCGCATGCTAGACTTGCTGTAGCAGGCACCGGCAATAACACACGTGCATAATTTGAACTAGGTGTTCTTGAAACAATTCCAATTTAACAGCGTCGGAGATACTTTCAGCAAGTCGAGGCAGTGAACGCTGTGATTGACTAAACACTCGAACCACACTCCTTTACACCCACATGACCAGCCTCTGTTCCGCAGCTGCTACTAAATATGGGCAAGAAGTTCTGGCAAGAAGTTCTGGTTCTCTCTTCGTTGCCTTCACGCTCATGCCCTGTTTTCAGAAGGGCTGACTCGCATGTTATTGGGAGGGGTTCTCCCCACTTCCTTGCATGGTCTACCGCAAGTGCGAGGACTCGTGGCCGCGGTGGTGCAGGTGGTTCAGCCATCGTCACCCCGTATTGCTTGGTTATGGGTTCGATCCTCGGTGACGGAGGTCGGTTTGCGAACCATAACCCCTCGCTGACCTTACACTCCAGTGTGGATGACTCACCCGGTACCCGAGAGGTGCTCAGAGTGGAGAGACGGAAGCCAAACGGCCGTTGAACACGGACAGGATTTTTGGCAGTCACCCACCATCGTCCGAGGAAGCAAGTGCCTGGTCCAGTGCCCTCTTGCGGAGGTGCTCCTAGTCGAGCCCCACACGGCCTTGCTCAGGTTGACTGGTGGCTGGCCCAGGCGCAAAGTAGGCAGTGGAAAAATTGAAAAAAGGAGCTCGGAGAAGGCTTTTACGGTCCCTAAACTCACCAAAGCAGAGGCCTCGCCGAAGCTCATATTCAGGGCAATCAACTGCACCCTCCATCTTACTCGAACCACGATCCCACTACAGGCCTTCTCGCTTTGCAAAGGGCCACCAATCGCAATCAGCCAGCGGCCCAAGAGCAGACTTTTAACCCCAGGTAGAGCAGACGAGTTTGAGTCACTTCTCATATCCAAGTAAAGACACGTACTGTAAATACTGCCAATTCGAAACAAAACTAACCCACAAAAACCAAACGCGTGTTCACCATGCAGTCTTCCCAGGAATACATAGCCAGGTCACTAATCAAAAAGTCCAAGCGCAATTACAATGAGAACTGTCAAATCCCTATTTCTACACACATAATTTTGAAAAATGCTAAACGCCATCATAATTCGAAATTTAAGGAAATGGGATTCCTGCTTATTATATCAACCTCAAGAACTGCTACGAAATCCATTCATGTGTGTGAAATAAAGTCCAGGGCCCAGTGTTAGAAAATCCCTGCCGACGCAGGTACACGCGCACAAAAAACAGCAAAAAACCGCGATAAACAACCACGAATATTCGAAAACAGAAAAAAACGAGACCTCACGTTTCGTCCACTTTCTCAAACACGCATTTCAAATATGCTCTCAGCCCACCTAATCGGATCCTTCATCTTCTTTGTAGCTGACCTGCTTGCGAGAACGAGTTGGACGTTCGATGCGCGGGGCTGACGCCGCTGCAGTTTTCTTCTTTTTTCCGCCTTTCGCTCCGCCTTCGTCGCCACCGCCAGCTTTGCCTTTAGCTTTCCCTTTGCCACCAGCGGCCGCGGCTTTCTTCCCGCCCTTCGCCTTCTTAGATTTACCGCCACGACTATCTTCATCGTCATCGTCGTCCGATTTGTAATCGCTTCCACTGTCTTCGTCGGGCGACGGCGATTCTTCATCTTCATCGTGGAAATCGTCCTTGTCATCGTCGTTATCCTCCTCCTCATCTTCTTCCCCTTCCTGGCGGTAGTCGATTTTCGGTCGAGCACGGGGGGAAGCTTTGGCGGCAGGCTTCTTGACCGGTGATGATTTCGTTTCTTTTTCACCATCGTCGCTTTCCTCGCCTTCGCTGCCTTCTTTCACCTTTTTCTTATCGCCTTCACCTTTCTCCGGGCTCTTGTCGCCTGATTCTTCCTTGGACTTTTCCGCTTCACTTTTTTTGTCATCGGCTTCAGATTTTTCGCTCACCTTTGCCGTTACGTTGTTTTCAGCCTCGCCACCAGCTTTCACCTCCTTAGTCGAACCGCCAGCGTCAGAGCCATGATCGGATTCCTCGCCACCGTTTTCATCATCAGAGTGCTAAAAAAAGAACCAATGCCAACCGAGAAATTACAAAATACGTCATGCCAAGTCAAACTGCATAAACTTAGGCCAGAAAGCTTTTGGACATTGGTACCGGTTGCTGGATTACAAGCAGTCAACTCAATGTACTAAAAACCACGGCAAAACTTTTCAAATGACTGCTCAGACGGTTTCCGCATTCACTTTGACCAGGAGGTACGAGAAACTCAGTTTAATCATGATCTAGGTACATACCTCCTCCGACTCGGATTCTTCCTTTTTTTGTTTTTTCGGTGCCGGGCCTTTGGACTTTCCTTTACGAGCTACAAAGAAAAAATAAACACAGCTTAGATCAGACATATACCCGCAAGTGTTAGTTTCAGCAAAAAAACATGAAACCTATGCTCTGATTTCGTAGGTCTACAATGAAATGCATGTTCAGGAGAAAAATATATAGACCAGGCACACTGCACTTCATGAACAAAACCAAAACAACGAAGACGTCAATATCTGGTTTTTTCTATAATTAGAAAAAAACGAATGTGCCCCAAGTCTATCTACAAACATGCTACCTTTGCGGGCCTATACTACCCATAGGTAAGCTCACGTATGTACGTATAGGGTACTGCAGCTAAAAAATTAGAAAGCCGAAATCCGTTCTATATGACTGAAACATATGATGGTTTTACAGCCTTCACAGGTGTGACAAATCTTATCTTTGTTTAAAACGACAAACAATGTGCCATTTCTCTAAGAACATTTTGATGTGTACATATGTACAGTACAGTACGTTACCTGTAGCCGCGCCTCTGGGCATCTTGAATTTGAAAATCGTAATTCGACGGCAACGGAGCAGTGCAAAATTGGAAAAACTAAATTAAGCGATTTTACAACGATTTATCGATCAAATTACGAAGAAACAATTTTATTTAGCCGACCCGTTTTATTAGATCGGAAAAAACAAAACAATGGCGTTTAGTGAATAACTGACGCTAGACGCACGAGCAATTTGAAGGCGCCTAGGAAAACGCGGTACCTTTTGCTGTAAGAGACCGCACCAAATATAGAAGAACCTGCGCATCAAATAAAAAAGCGCTAAATTCAAAATTTGTGATACTAGTATTTTAAGTAATTGGCATCTGAAATTGCCATTTTACTAATGGGGCTTGAGCAATCTCTTTTTATTCGGCACGCTTAGTAACAAAAATTGCCAGGTTATTTGGTAGTTTATCTGCTTAGCAGCCTGAAGTTGGTGCCACCCATCATTTGCGCGATGGGTAGCACTTGGAGGAAAGTTGCGGCCAGGGAATCGCTGTGCGAGCCAGCCATGAATTCACGTACGGCCACTGCCAAGATGGACCGGTCGAGCTGGCTCGATGAGCGTATCGGGCGATTGTGCGTGGATGGAGTGATCGAATTCAAATCGGCCGATAATCGATCGATGAAAGTGATCTGGGGCCTGCTGTTGATCGGGGCCTTCGGGGTCGGCATCTACGAGTGTGTGGCGGCTGTGCAGACTTATCGTCAAAGCCCGATCGTGACCTCGACCAAGATTATGGTCCGAGAGAGTATCCCGTTCCCTGACATTTATATCTGCCCCATAAATTCAATCGATAATCGACGGGCATTGACCCTGGAGTATGTCCAAGTGGCCAAATTGTTCTTGACCGCTGGGCAGCAGAGGGTAAGTGGGGAGGGTTCGATCTCATGACGCTCCAACGCTTTTTTTATTTTTTTTGTGTTGGCAGTCACACTGAGATCTCATCGTACGGCCAGACCAAGCCTCGTACGTTTTGCATGGACTGAAGGTTGTGGGGCTCAAACTTTTCCCACAGCTTCACCCCTGTTATAGGAAACGTCAAAATTATCAGCAGTATCATATGTACTTCACTGCAAAGGGAAACGAAGTGCATTGAAATTTCCAGCCAATATAAAATCGTGTTTTTGCTTTTCTCAATAACATGCAAATTACACGTGTAATCGTTGGTACCAAGAATGTGCCCTTACCCGTGACTACAGGTGGGCTCCCTCCAACTCCCCCCCCCCCCCCCCCAAGTGCTTTAGGAATCCTGCCCCGTCCTACAAAAGGACTGCTGCTGTGGACCCTAGTAAAATAAAACCTTCCCATTGATCGAAATGGATGTCATGGAAACAAGCATGCAGAATAATTAACTATTGTCACTTCAGATTGGGGAGCATTTACAATAATGCGTACTTCTGTCAGGCGTGTCAAAAGATTAGACATCCAACAAAATCATGCCATTAATAAATGCAATCAGCATACTCATTTTCAGAATGCGTCTGGTATTCTCAGCCGACTGACAACAAATTCTGACACTCGAAATCTGAATATTGCTCCAGTACTTTCGATTGTGGGATCAAGTAATGGCGCTGGTTTTGACTCGCAGTCCACAACAACAACACAACCACCACCACCTCCTCCAGAAACAGCAGAAGAGTTGTTTCGTTTAATTGGTTACGATAAATCCGAATTCATAATCGATTGCTCTTTCGGTCAATCATCGATCGATTCTTGCAATAAATCGATTTTTATCGATCGATTTGATCCCGACTACGGCCGATGCTTTTTGTTCCCTGGCAAGCGCATGTTCAATCAGACCTCGCGGGGACACGGGCTCTCGCTGGCACTGGACATCCATCGCGACCTGTACCCGCCCTCGTTCCGACCAATCATGGACGGGGTCCGTTTGGTGGCCAGCTACGACGACGCGTTCGATGCGAGTATGGACAAGAGCAGTGGAGTGTACGCCAGTCCGGGCTACGTGACCGATATCTCCTTATCAGCAACCAATTATCGATTGATCAGCGTCGATACTGGACTCGTGACTCAGAAATGCCGAGAACGGGATGATCAATCGATGCAATTCCGGTACTCCACATTGCCCTATTCTCAAACGGCCTGTCGCCTGGAGTGTGTGCAGGACGTGGTCATGGCCGAATGCCAATGTCTGCTACCTATCGATCACCGTGATTTTCCCGCCCACCTGATCGATCGAGTGTGCACAATCAACAAGACTGTAGAGTGTTTCTATGACGATGTGGAGAAGAGGCAGCGGGAGAACATCAGCAAGTGCATCAGGGACCACTGTCGGACCCCCTGCACCGGGTGGGAAATCAGTTATCGATCCACTTCCCTGCCCCTCAATGATCAATGGGGAGAAATCGATCCATGTAAGATGATTTTGCTTACCTATTCCTAATCTGATAATAAGCTAGATAACTACTCTCACAGCATTGAATCCTGACCCCTCGCCAACGCTACTACCAAGCGATTACGATTTGGATAACAGCTCTGACACAGCTGTTAACATTGATCCGAAGAATAAGTCGAGAACTCAAACTGGAGCGATCTTTGAAGACCAGGTGAGTTCGAGCTTTCGATTTGATTTATTGATTGCTTTGAGTCAATGGATTTAATCGCTTATGTTTTTCTTTCATTTTTAGCCAGGTACGGCGGAATGGGAACAAAAAAGCCAAACATTTCGCACGTCCAAGCAAGAAGTGCACCGTCAGCAAAATGACATGGCCATAGTTCGCATAGCATTCGGGGATCTGCGCTACACTCTGGTCGAACAATCCGAATCGATGACCTTCGACACGTTCGTGGCCAACATCGGCGGCCAGCTGGGACTGTGGATCGGGGCCAGCATCATCTCCCTCATCCAACTCTTCTTCCTGGCCATCGATTTATGCCGCACCCGCCTGGTCGGCCGCATGAGGAAAAGGCAGGAAGAGGGACTGGCCATGAATTCAGTTCGAAAGCCACCACCGAAGGACGTGCTGTATGTAAACGAGGCCCAAGCATACCGCTGATCGATTAGTGATAAGAAGTGATATCCCCAGAGTAGCGGACAGGACGTAGTATCAGTCTGTCAACTAAGGTCTGAGCGATTATATTTTTTGGATTTCAATGTATCATATGCTGATGCCGCGGTTTCACTTTTTTATTATTGTAGAAAGCACTTAAAGCTATTCCAGTTTAGCAAATTCATGATTTGTCGTATAATATCTTGGTCCATCGAACGGGTGATACGTCCAGTGTCCGTACAAGAAGGCTGAATTCGCTGAAGGTTTAGGCAAGGTTTTTCATATTCGCCATATGGAGTCCTTCGCTGTGCGATGGCCTCTTTATCTGACATGCGAGATATCGTGACTCGATTTCCAGGATAAGTTCGGAATGACATTCCTCTTTCACTTCACCTTTTTTTCTTTTGCTAGATGAGTGCACGTTTATGTGTTTACGAAAAAGAAACTACAGTAGAAGTAGTCGAAGAACTAGAACGAACGTACGCATCGTAATGTCTTTTCATGCTCATCGAGCACCCATCGAAACTGTTCAAACAAAAAGTACAAAACGACAATATCTGATTTTTACAAAATTTCAGACAAACTGATTTCGCCGTAAGTTTTCCCCGCCATCCCAGCTCAATGATCGATTTCAAGTGGTTTATTGATTTCCAGTGTGGTGGAGCGCGTGGCTCAAACTTTGAAACCTCAGAACCAACTCTCTACATTTTTCTTAAGATTTTCATTCTTTTTTTAAGAACTCGACTTTGCAAAAATCCTTCTATTATCTACACCTCATCGGACAGCTGATTCTCATCTATGACTCGTCCACCGACAGGCGCCCACGCTGTCCCTACACTATACAGTACAGTGCTCAAAACTATTCTCGTCGTTTGCGACACAAACAGAAAAATTGCGGCACCATGACGGTCCTCGCACTTCTGCGCTGACCAGTATCTGATTGATGCTGAAGATGACGATTCGGATAGGCCGTATAGCCGCTGTAGATTTTTTAGAATAAAAGATCCTTGAATGAAAAGATCCTTCGACGCTTTTGTTAAGTAGGCCGATAAAGCTGCATATTTTTAAAATTTTTTGTGGCGTAGCCAGTTTTGCTTCCGGCCGGCCAGCAGTCAAACCTTATAAGCAAGGCTGTGCGGGATCAGCACACACAGTAGCGTCCACGGGGACATCCTGGACTGGAAACCCGGCGGGTGGGCTGTGAAACCTGTCGGTGTTGGACAGCCGAGACTGTCGGCTCGTTTTGCTTCCGTCTCACCACTGAATATGCTCTAGGTTGCCGACCATCCAGGGTTGCCGACTAATGTTTAAGGATACGGCAAGGGTCAAAGCCGTCCTATGTTGCCGACCAATGGTCATCTACAGTATACAAAATATGATGCGCAAGTACATTTTCTGTTCTGAAAGTTTATCGGAAACTGTGCGCATTGTACTACATACGATGTGACAGAGGCGCCGCGTTGCTTTTCTTTAGAAAATTTTACGGACTTTGTTGCGGAAAGGGTTCTCGAAAGATGAACACAATTCACGGAAATTTTAACATGCTCGTTTGCAAAAGTCGAACTGAGGCTAATCATTTTTATTTGAACCCCATCAATTTTTATTGTATCGTGGTGGGTAGGCAGGCTGGTTCCAAGGACGAACAACCATGCAGAGGGCTGGAATAACAGAATGAACCAAGAATTCGGAAAACTTCACCTAGCCATCGACACATTCTTGCATTGTCTGCAAGAAACGCACCCCGCGATTCTTGCAAACTCGAGCGTGAGCTCCAGTCATGAATGGCTTTGGTGCCTTATCGTTACCTTAGGAATAGAGTACAAAAGTATAGACGAGGGGTGGGGTGCGTATGTTTTGTGTGTGTGGCCTGTGGAAAGTACAGATCAGACATTTTCGCACCGCCCGCGCGCATGTGGTATAGCACGGGGGTATGCATGGTCACGTGTTGAAGGCGTGGCGGCGGGTGGCAGCGAGGTGATGTTATGATCAGTGTTCGGCGACCTAGGACAGGTTTGACCTCTCCCGTATCCTTCCTATACATTAGTCGGCAACCCTGGACATACGGCAACCTAGGATACTACGTCTCCACTCGGTGCAACCACTCGGGGCAACCTAGGATACTACGAGGGTTTACGGCTCTCAAACCGACCTCCATCGCCAGGGATCGAACCCTACTGCTACCAATACGGTGAGACGAACGGCAAGTCACTTAAAAAACTTTTGAATTGGCGACCAAGCAATAAATCCATAGTCCAAGTATGGTAGAATACATTGCGAGTGGATAATTTGAACCATGCGTGATGATTTTCCAAAACGGCGTCTGGCACCGCCCATGATTGATCTCGGTCTTTTCGATACAATTCTGCAGTGCTCAGTGGACTGTAAGTTCGATGCTAGTAGTACCCAAGATACTTTACAACATTCGCAACGATGCTGCTGACCTTGTAAGAATATTGGACGCGGGACCATCATCCTCACCGTCGTCGATTGTACACCATTTGCTAACAGCGCGATGCAATAGCAGGACGCAGCAGCTGTTCGTTCATTATCACCGCTCTCGTCTTTTTCCGACTAGCCCTCGATAAAGAAGTCGTTTCCCGAATCTGATATACTGCTTTACTAGTTGGTCGGATCCACCTGCAGGGTTCTCATGGAAAGCCCCCTCCCCATGATATCGCAATATTGATCTCATTTCAGACTTTGCCATAACATAGTGCCTTCCTGCATACAGTATATTAGTGCAAACTCAGAGTGCTCAGGGAAGCGGACTGATAAAACCATGAAGCTTATTGATATCATTTAATAATTTTGAGCATAAAAATTGAATTGGCATATAGAATGAAGGACGTCGTATTCTCGCTGTCAAAGATCGTACCTAGAGAAAATGTACCTATTTAGCCATTGAGGCCAAAAAGGGACGACAGAATCCCATCGTTATCATTTTACTCCCGGCCCATGCACTTGACAGGGGCGAGAGACACACTTAAAATTAATCAAAACTTATACGCGTGATAAAGTTACTAGCAAGCATGATCCCACGGTACGGAATCCCGTAAAACTGTCGCAGAAAACAAAAAACTCTGTTTGTGGACTCAAAATTATGACCTGGAAAAACCAAATAATGTGGTACACAGAGCCGCCCACTAACATAGAGATCAGATTTTGTGTATAAAACGAGGATTCCCAAATAATAAAACCCATAGTAAAGCTCACAAAATAAACCCGATTTGGCACGTTCACAGAGCTCATATACTGTAATGTGGACCAGCCTGCCTTAGCCAAGGCGTCCTCGTGACTGAGTAAAATAATTCAGATACAATCGCACAGCAAACTTCGACCAGTAATAAGTGCCCAGCTTACACGTACAGTATGTGTTTCCAGCGTTGAATTTTGAGGTCTGCTAAAAATTTGGTCATCCTTTTCACTGTGAAACAAGATGTGACATGACTTAGGGGACGCCTAAATCTATGGATAAGGCACCTCTGTGACACGCCCTGAATCAGTGTCTCAGCGTTGTCCCAAGTTGCTGTCCTAAACAGTGGCCTGAATTCGCTCCCGTCTTAAAATTAGGATCGCACTGTGAAACTGGCCCCTGCTGATTGTGAGTCTTGTGCTATTGCAGTTATCTTGCTCGTACAGTAACCTACTAGCTCAGCTGCATGGACTACTGTGTGCCAACGTAGTGCTCGCTTGCATACCCTTGGAGTGGCCTAGCCATCCCTATCTCTTCCCATTTCTTCATATCCAAACCTGGCTTTATTGGCGCAAGGTATTCTGGCTGTACCAGCCACTTCCAGCCTGGTAAGACGCCTTTGTACGGAAGCCAGCATTGCGATTGGTGGGAAAAGCACTAGATGATGGGGCGGGCAGGCAGTTGGAACAGGAATTGATGTTATAATAAATGAGATCTATTTTTGATTTTCTATAGGATTTCCTCTAATTTTCCTTAAACTATCAAAAGCAGCTTTGCATATCTTTTTGAGATTGATGAAAAACTCCGTTTCTTGGGCTGCACGTTAAATTTCACGAAATGCCAGGATATTGTAAGCTGTAGTAAAATTTCTTGGAAAAATTGCAAACACAGAGAGAAGCTTTGTTGCTGGTGCCGATCATAAGCATCATTTTTTGGTCTGATTAATGTCAGAGTCAGAGCCAGAAAATTTACAAGTCCTCGCAGGTCAGTTCAGAAAGTTTGTTGAGGGGCTGTTCAATGTCAGGCTCCGACTCAGCAAGTTTGTTGAGGGGCTGGTCAAGGCCAGGGTCAGGTCAGACAGTGAAAAACCCAGGTCATTGGAGCACTAGTCTTGTCGTCCTTTACTTCTTTTAGCCTGGCCATCCACCAAAACACACGAGCTCACGATCAGAGCTTGCTATTGCTATTTACTCTCATCCCTAACACTAATCAGCGCACTCATAAGGGAGAGGACACAGAATAAAAAAAGAGCAACAACAATCACGGTCAATGTCTCAGAAACTACAAGATCGATGTGGCCTCTAAAACTTTGGTGCAGATTGAAGGGTCGCGAGCTCGAATCGACGAGAGACTGCCTATTCCGATCGCACAACGCCGAGCACTAACAACGTGTGCTCTGTCGCTCTGCCTGAGTGGAAATTCATCCTCCTTATAGTTTTTGTCTCATTGTGGGTCTATGGGCACAAACCGGCCAAATATACTAGAAGCTCCAAAAAATCATGCCGTGCAGTCGTCCAATGAACAAGGCCGTCCAACAAATCAGAACGGGCCGTGCAAGAACGTCGAGGAGTCCAAATTGTCCAAACTCGGTTCCTCAATGAGGCAACCAGAGGACGCCAACTCAAAATGCTAAGTAACATGAGGGTGCTAAAGTAAAAATCCCGCAAAAACTGGGCTCATTTTTGCTATAACACTCAAACCAAGCGGCCAAAACAATGAGACTGGGTGTGGGGACGAGGCGCTACTAGGCCCAACTGCGCCATCCACACTTTGTGACTGATTGGCTGGGGAGCTGTATGAAGCGCAGATTCGTTGGTGAGGCCCACTGGAAGCCCCAGTGCCTGAGCTAATGGACTCAGTCACGTAGGATGCCAGTGGTTTTAGGTGTTTTTAGCTCATTTTATTCTCATAAGCCATGCTCAGAGGTTCGTGATCTCTTATTCAATACCTGCCTACCTTACTGGCCACGCCAATTATCTATATTTCTGCCAGTGCGTTCACCGTGTAATAATAAAATGTCATGTTTTAATTAATTGAACATGTTCATTTCACTAATGGGCCTCGTGGAATATCTATTTATTCGGCACGCCTAGTAACACGACCAACTTGCATGGTAACCTGGCAGTTGAAGTAGTCCATCATTCCCATCATGGCTAGTACTTGGAGAGTCAAACCAGAGCAATCGCTCCGTGAGCCAGCCACTGCCAAGATGGACCGGTCGAGCTGGCTCGATGAGCGTATCGGGCGATTGTGCGTGGATGGAGTGATCGAATTCAAATCGGCCGATAATCGATCGATGAAAGTGATCTGGGGCCTGCTGTTGATCGGGGCCTTCGGGGTCGGCATCTACGAGTGTGTGGCGGCTGTGCAGACTTATCGTCAAAGCCCGATCGTGACCTCGACCAAGATTATGGTCCGAGAGAGTATCCCGTTCCCTGACATTTATATCTGCCCCATAAATTCAATCGATAATCGACGGGCGTTGACCCTGGAGTATGTCCAAGTGGCCAAATTGTTCTTGACCGCTGGGCAGCAGAGGGTAAGTGGGGAGGGTTCGATCCCATAGCGCTCCATCCAACCCTTTTTTATTTTGTGTGTGGTCAGTCACGCCGTGATCTCATGGTAAGACATGACGACCATAATGGGGCTTTGTGCATTATTACTTCTCCTTTCCAATCTACAGTGGTCCAAGTGCACTGGATTACAGGTTATAAAATCAGAAAGTTTTTCCCCAGTCATCCTGTTAGCAAGATCAAGTAGCAGCAATTGGATTAATGTTTGAAGGTCGTTCTCGCCGCTCTACAAGTGCAGCGCTTTGTTTGAAAACAAGGTCTTACTCAGCAGGGTTTTTTCAGAGTCCCTTGAGAACCGCAAGATAGATTTTGATAATCCGCCCCGTTTGAGGGTGCTGTGCGTAGTACGTATACGATTGAGGTCGATATTTCTTCTACACACAGGCCCTCTACTTTTACAGTCACACCTTAGATTCTAAAATGTGACCCCTAATTTTTAATCCAATCCAATCCAAATTACTTAATTTCATCCATTTAGTTTGTCTTAGATTTCAATGAAGCCTCCTTCGGTTATATAAGACAAAACTAATTCAAAATTTGCAACCTCGCCATATCGGGACATGATGACTCGTGTTTACACTTTCTCACTCGCCTGAGCAACATGCTTTCGAGACGGGTATTCCTTGGTTACAGGGATGCACCCACACGACCCCATGACTACAGCACGGCCAGCAAGGCTGCAGGGAACTCTGCGTCATCCACCTACATGGCCTCGCCGAGATAAATAAAACTTGGCAATTAATTAAAATGTATTTACGGACAGGGCCTAAATTTAGATCACCGGACGATGGGCTCACATGGTTTGGTCAACCATGCTAAATCTTTTACGGTTGATAAAACCACGAGAAGTAAATTACAGGTATGCTCATTTTCAGAATGCATCAGGCGTCCTCAATCGATTGACCACAAATTCAGACACTCGAAATCAAAACATTCCGCCGCCACCACCGCCCATGGCACCTGGTGTAGGCGGTTCTGGAGGTACTAAAACGACAACGACACTTGCATCACCACCACCGCCACCACCTCCTCCAGAAACAGCAGAAGAGTTGTTTCGTCTGATTGGTTACGATAAATCCGAATTCATAATCGATTGCTCTTTCGGTCAATCATCGATCGATTCTTGCAAAAAATCGATTTTTATCGATCGATTTGATCCCGACTACGGCCGATGCTTTTTGTTCCCTGGCAAGCGCATGTTCAATCAGACCTCGCGGGGACACGGCCTCTCGCTGGCACTGGACATCCATCGCGACCTGTACCCGCCCTCGTTCCGACCCATCATGGACGGGGTCCGTTTGGTGGCCAGCTACGACGACGCGTTCGATGCGAGTATGGACAAGAGCAGTGGAGTGTACGCCAGTCCGGGCTACGTGACCGATATCTCCTTATCAGCAACCAATTATCGATTGATCAGCGTCGATACTGGACTCGTGACTCAGAAATGCCGAGAACGGGATGATCAATCGATGCAATTCCGGTACTCCACATTGCCCTATTCTCAAACGGCCTGTCGCCTGGAGTGTGTGCAGGACGTGGTCATGGCCGAATGCCAATGTCTGCTACCTATCGATCACCGTGATTTTCCCGCCCACCTGATCGATCGAGTGTGCTCAATCAACAAGACTGTAGAGTGTTTCTATGACGATGTGGAGAAGAGGCAGCGGGAGAACATCAGCAAGTGCATCAGGGACCACTGTCGGACCCCCTGCACCGGGTGGGAAATCAGTTATCGATCCACTTCCCTGCCCCTCAATGATCAGAGGGGAGAAGTCGATTACTGTGAGTCGATGTTGTCCATTGATTTCCGACCCAATAATCACCCTGATCTCTTTTCTCGCAGCGATGTACCCTGGTCCCCAACCACAGCCACCATGGGTTTATTATCCAGATGACACCAGCGATACTGACCCGATCAATGACGCTAATCAGAACGATACTTCAAGCAATCAAACTGATGCAATCAATCGATATCAGGTGAGATCATCGATCCATTAATCAATCCGATCGCACCGATTGATCGATTCAATCGATCAGATTCCTATTTAGGCGGCAATGGCGGAATGGGAAGAAAAAAGTCAAATATTTTTCACATACCAGCAAGAAGTGCATCGTCGTCAAAAGGACATGGCCATAGTTCGCATAGCATTCGGGGATCTGCGCTACACTTTAGTCGAACAATCCGAATCGATGACCTTCGACACGTTCGTGGCCAACATCGGCGGCCAGCTGGGACTGTGGATCGGGGCCAGCATCATCTCCCTCATCCAACTCTTCTTCCTGGCCATCGATTTATGCCGCACTCGCCTGGTCGGCCGCAGGATTAAAAGGCAGGAAGAGGGGCTGGCCATGAATTCAGTTCGAGTCCCGCCACCGAAGGACGTGTTCTTTGTGAACGAAGCCCAAGCATACCGCCGATCGATAAATGATAAGAAGTGACCAAGTGATTGTCAGCTATGGTCTGTTCTCCCTTATATGTACAGTGTGCCCCACTGACCTCAGACGAATGTGGGTCACCCCCACCCTACAGTGCCTGTACCCACCTCCCAATCATCCATTGCTTGCACCCCGCCTTATCACAACGCCTAAACCATACAGCCGTTTTCCACATCGTTCGTGACACAATCAGAAAATCAGAGGCGTTGTTATGAAAAACCTCAAAGTCCCGCAATTATGAACAGGAAAAAAGCGAATCTAATAAGAGCCGCTTGTTTACAGAAAATAAAACCAAGAAAACGAAAAACGTAAAAACCAACTCCCAAGTCCCCGCTCACTCATCATCCTCATCGTCATCGATATTGTACACCACTTGCTTACGAGCACGAGCTGGACGCGACGCAACAGCTTTTGATTCATCATCGCCACTTTCGCCTTTATCCGAATCATCCTCGATAAAGAAATCGTCTCCTGAATCCGACATATTGCCTTTTGTTTTCTTGGCCGGTTTCTTCTTCGCAGCGACTGGTTTTTCAGTCATCTTGGCTTTTTTGGGCGGCGATGGTTTGAACGAAGCCTCCGAATCTGAGTCATCCAAAACCACTTCCTCCTCACTTTCATCCTCATCGTCAGATTTCGGCTGTTTCGCTTTAGGAGCACGTTTTTGCTTTTTAGCCGCATTAGGTTTATCCTCGTTTTGTGTCTTTGCCGTGAGAAAACGCTTGATACCTGAAAAATGACGACCCCTTTGCAATTGTTAGCCATGCATGAAAGAGTGACCACAGCGGAGTATCTACAGTACGGGTATGTACTATACAGTACGTATGGAGATGAGTATGCAAGAATCAAAGATTCATTTCCAAGAAAGCTTGTTTTTGTCATTAGGCAAGACGTTACTATTTTCACATGGGTGCCAAGAGATAGCATAAATAAGGCACATGCCACTCGTTTGATGCAGAAGAAAAGAGTCCCACCGCGGACTGACTCAATCAGTCGGATAATCCTATACCCAGACAGCTCCAACCCCTTACCTTTGTCATCCGCTACTGGCTTCGGTTCATCGCTCATGCGCTTCTTGACACGCTTAGCCAGCCCGCTGCTTTCCAGGTCATCCGATTTCCTCTAAAAAATAGATTAGTTCTTTCTGACTGACTGCTTCATCAAACTGATAATAAACACTTCTTTTCATACTACCAGGCCCCTAATTCAATTACTCACCTTTCCTCGCTTCGTCGCACCAGTAGCCTTATTCTCCTTTGCCTTGTCTGCTTTCTCATACTTTTCCTTCGTGGCCAAATCTACCACTGGCTCTACTCGTTCTCCATCTTGCGCGGGCAAAGTTTCGACAGCTTGCGTTTGTTGTTTCTTCGCCCTCTTCGGTGCCGTGTCCTTGCCCTTTCCACTAGCTTTTCCACCAGTCGCCACGCTTACTTGGGGAGCCGCGGCTGCCTGTTCTTTCTCCTTGTCTTCGTGCTTATCTAGCGCTTCCATAAAGGCTTCCAAATCGGCCAACCACAAATCCTTGGGCGTCTTAGCACGCAAAATATTCAGTTCCTCGTACTTCTTGTCCCGCTCTTGCAATAACTTGGCCACTTCCTCCTCGGATAACTTAATCAATTGCATGGTCACCAAATAATTGTAATTCACCAACTGAACGTTCGCACCATCTGCTTCTCCTTCGTCGGCACTTTCTCCCTCCGCAGTGTTTTCCTCATCGTCATTTCCCATCCGACTCTCCTAAAATCGATGTGTCGTATGAAATCTGTCCAGAATCCCCGCCCCGCCATCAGCAAATCATATTCTCAGCTGTCTTACCTTCTTCTTCTGCTCCTCCTTCCATATTTTTACAGGATCAGGGTCGTATTTGCGAGCGATCAATTGCTCCACGATTTCACGTTTCTTTTTCTTCTCCATAATTATTTTATCATCGATTTTCTCCAGAATGAAACGGGCTTGATTGCTCAATCGACTCGCTTCTGCTTGCAATAATCCGTCCAAATAAGCTTTGCGTTTCTCGTACAATCCCAAGCGAACCGTGTAGAATTCTTTCAAAATATCTTCCACGTTCTCGAATTTCTTTAGACAACCGTCAGCGGTGAACAGCACCTAAAGTAAAAAGCAGAATGATGACACTAGCCTCATCCACCAGGCATGGTTGGGGAGGGAACTCCCTTGCTTGAGAAGCCTAATTTAAAGAATAATGTAGCGGGAGAATTTTGCAAAGCAAAGTACACTCTCGAACATGGACTTACCATGGATGTCAAAGTAATCGTCGATTGCAATTTGAACAATTTATGCAAACCACCATTAGCACGATGTTGTTCCAACTTGTCAGCCGCCATTTTCACAACGAATCGTACTGTCCGATCAGTATGGTATTCTCGATAGTCCCTAAAACAGAAGACCTCAGAATCACAATATCAGTCGAAGAAGACGGCAATTTCTTACGTAATCATCGCCGGCTGTTGTTTTTCCGCGTTTCCATTCAACAACGGCTCCAAAACGCTTTCTTTGTACGCTTGAGTGGCTTCATCGTGCGGCAATTCAGTGATTTCCAACGTTTCGTTGTCCAAAACCGCGATTTCGCCATAATCAAGATATCTCTGCGGGCCACATTGAATGATGGTACCGCGATAGTTCTTATACCAAGGTTTCTGGAAATTTTGGTCAAGATGACGTTCAGATTCGAATCCTGAATTTGGGTTACGAGAACCAGCACACCTCATCCTATTAGCCGCATACATAAGCCACGTCAAGGCTATGTCAGCAGGAAACCATTCCCCCTTGCAAGGTTCATACAAGAAGTGGCAAATAGTTTTCCCTGGTATTTCAAGGTTTTCCAGCATGTACGAATTGATTTAGGCACATCAGCAAACACTACTCACCATTGGCAATGGTTCTTCCTCTCGAATCATCCTTTTGATATTGTTAACAATTTCGCGTGGATTGTACAATGGAACCTTGGTCGACCATCCTGTACCAATACCTTCGGCACCGTTTATTAACACGACCGGAACGATAGGGCAGTAATACTCTGGTTCCGTCCTCTTGTTATCGTCCCATGTGTACGCCAAGCACGGATCGTCAGCTGGATGGAAAATTGTGCGAGTAACAGGACTGAAAAAGACCATGCAATCTGATAGATTGGTTTACAATAAGTCGAAGCACATGATATGTAGCCAGCTATCCGCACTTACAGACCCCATAATACTGCCCACCGGCAGTAGGACAAGCTGCAACCCAAACAGCATCAACGACTTACTTGAGCATCGTGAAAATATAACGAGGGCTGGCCGCATCTTTACCACCCTGCAACCTCGTACCGAACTGACCATTGGGCAAGAGCAAATTAATATTGTTGCTTCCAACAAAATCTTGCGCCAAGTTGATGATAGTGGACATCAGGGACTGTTCGCCGTGGTGATAAGCCGACATTTCGGCAACCGAACCAGCCAACTGAGCAACTTTGACCTCACGCTTGTCATTACGACGGAAGCAAGTGAACATGACCTTGCGTTGACCCGGTTTCAATCCATCGACCAAACACGGAATACTGCGTTCGTTGTCCATGTTGCTGAACAGGATCAACTCCTTGTTGATGAAGTCGGTGTACGACACCTTCGTCGTGTCTTTTTCGTACAGATAAACCTGAAAGGAAGTGTTATGCAACGACCTGCCATGTTGGTCTGTCTAGTCATGTTGACCCCAATGAGCCGTACCCCCACAATGGAAACCACCGAAACCGCTCAGCTGTCATCTGACTTACATCTGGCAAATTTTCTCGCTTTCTCGATTTCTTATCCTCCATCCAGTGTGTCAACCATTCTTTGCGATCGTCGATTTTCTTCTTACTAAATGCCAAATCGATAGATTGATCATCCTGATTGCCAGCATACGCGAACACAATGCGATGTCGTTCCATATTCTGGAAATATTCTTTCGCTTCTTTCGAAGTCGAGGTACCCAAACCTGAAAGGCGAGGAAATAATATTCTCCTGGAAAAATTGGCGACGTCGACTCTTTCCCTTACATCTCATCGAACCAACCAAACAATCTACAGCAGATGACGCCCCCTCCAATCCATCCCGTCCATCACCTAGCCACCCACCCACCAAGTAATTCTGATCCAGCTACCAAAAACTTCAAAACTTCAATACCTTTGTAGTACTTGATCGTCCACTTATTCCAATCCGCCGTTTGAGATTTCCACTCTTCATATTCGGGAATACTGTAGAACGAAAATTCACGATTTCCTCCTTTCGATACTTTTACAATAGGCGTAATGAACTCTTCTAAGAAATCACGCTGCAACAACGACGGCCAATTGTGATGGATAAAATTGATCAGTAAGCCTTTGATATGCGATCCGTCTTGGTCCTAAAATAAGCATTCGTCAGCTTCACACCCGCAACTAACGCGATTGACAGCCATACCTGATCAGTCATGATCATAACCTTTCCATAACGCAACGTCTTTACATCGTCTAACGAATCATACTTCTTTTTGTATTGCAGACCGAGAATTTTGATCAAAGCGTTCACCTCCGCATTTTCCATGATCTGAAAAACACCAATATAGTACATTTTATCATCCACCCTATCTAGCACCACTAATCTTACCTGTTTATGCGAGGCTTCACGCACGTTCAGTACTTTGCCACGCAACGGGAATACGCCGTATCGATCACGACCGACCACACCCAAACCAGCAACAGCCAACGACTTGGCCGAATCTCCCTCGGTCAAGATCAAAGTGCATAAATGTGAGTTCTTCGTACCAGCATCGTTGGCGTCGTCCAATTTCGGCATCCCCTTCAGTTTCGAGTGCTTGCTCGAATGACATTGCTTGTTTAATTGTTGCTAAAAAGGACACAAAAATAGGCTGTGCAAATCATTTCTGGCCAACCTCAGACAAGCAAGTTTTGAGCAGGATAGTTTCAGCAAGGACAATGGTGTAGCGAGACAGGTTTCCTTTCCTTCCCTGACAGCCGTCACCTCGACCCATTCCATCAACAACAGGGACCTATGCTTACGATAGTGACCCTTCCTGGCACCACTCCCATCCAGACCCCGACGCACACCACATTCGCAGCGACGGAAAACCTACAGCATCATTAACCGCCGCAAGGAAAGATGCACGCCAAGGCTTATGGTGCCATATAAGGACAAACACAACAGCAGTGCAATAAAAAATCTCCAACAAAAAGGTCTAGATTCTGTCAGACCTCTCCACCCTTGTCCCTTAACTTACCAGTGCTTTGCCTTGCAACCAATCCATTACGCTCTCCACAATACCCGATTTATTTGCTGCTTTAATGAAATCCTCGTTCAATTCGCATTTGCTCCCAAAATTTTTCGATTGCAAAGTCATATTTTCTTTGGTTTGAGAGTCGAACGTGGGATTGACGATCAAGCAATTGACGAAGACCCACATGTGACTCTTGATCTAAAATGAGGAGAATAAATGATTAGGAAGAAACGATAGAAAAAAATTTACTTGAGCAGCACGAATATTCATGCCCGTCTTTTTGATCTGTTTCTTAACTTGCTCGATCAACTTTTCCACGATCTGATCGCAAACGTAGTCCACATGACGGCCACCCTTAAATAGCGAATAGTACTCTAACTGCAGCCCAAGACTATGGGAACTTTTCATTACCGCTTCCAAGCCCAACTTACCTTGGTGGTAGCAATACTATTGACGAAACTGATCTGTTGAAACGACCCTGTATCCGATATAGTCACAGCAACTTGCCACCGTTCACTGGGTTCACCGAAACAAACCTTTAACGGCTCGCCTTTATGATTCATTCGTTCGCGCGTATACAACTCGACATATTGCTTGAACCCTTTCACCTGCAGGAGAAAGCAAGTCGTTACGACTGAACGACTGAAACAAATTCAAATAACTTACTGGTAACTTCTTTCCATTAAGAAATACAGTAACCCCTTGCGTCGAACCAGCTAAATCATAGGCACGACGAGACATCAACGCAACAATATCGTTATCCAATTCCGTCATTCCAAACTTTGCTAAATCTGGCGTGAATGTAACGCAAGTGAAATCGTCTCCTTTCGCTGGAGTCACTTGAGCCTGATCAGTCGATCCCATATTATCTCGCCAAGTCTAAAAAAACACGATTTTCACACCCAATCAATGCAAACAATCAAGCGAAGAAGCTAACCTGCTTGAACTGTTTTCCATATTCCTTGCTCGAAGTTTCCACAGTAAATTTTTTACTGAAGATATTACATAATTTTGCCCCAAAACCGTTCAGACCGCCTGAAAGAAAAGATTTCATTCTTCAGAAAAAACACTTGACAAGAATTCTCACCAGTCAATCGATTCTCAGTATCATCGTAGTTTGACGAAGTCAGAAGAGTACCAAAGATGAGTTCTGGCACGTACATTTTTTCGGTGCGATGTTCGACAACGGGAATACCACGTCCATTGTTCCATACGCTTACTTCATTTTTCTCTCTGCAAAAGGCGGTTGAATGAAATTATTACACGCGAAAGACAGTTTGGTTCTTTTAGCCGTCTACATAGATTCGTACTGTCATGTCACCCAACCCGCGTCAGGGGAGGTGTCAATGGTACAGACCAATTTCAGAGTGGGGCGGTTATGGGGGGGGGGGGGGTTAGTGGGACAAGCCCTATGCAAGATCCCAGGGGTCAGCTGTTTAGGTCCCTCATGCTATCAGTCCAGAACTGAACATCACACAAAGGGGGATGATGATTTGGACAGAAAATGTGACATCATCATAAACATTGATTTCTGGCACGAATTATCAATTTAAACTACCGATCTGACAGTTTATGCTTGGGCAAAGGACCTGAACAAGCAAGCAGGATGATCACCCTCGCCCAATAATGACTCCAGCAGCTGTGTGTACAGTTTCGCAATCATATCTAATCCAGCTCCGATAGATATTATCGACCGATAACCGGTCGGTCGGACACACAAGTAACAAGCACTTACGAATTGATGCTGATTTTAATAGTTGTCATTGTCTTATCGCGCTGCTTGTTATCGGCGGCGTTCACAACGATTTCGTCGAAAATCTTGTACAACCCTGGCACGTACGTAATTTCACGATTGACCATGGTCTCTGATTCCGTATCGAAGACCCACATTTGCTGAAAAACAAGCCATTAGGAATAGAGTACCGCAGTGCGCATGAATTTACAGAAAAAGAATTTCATAGACTACTGTATATGCAAAATTTCAAATCTTGTTGAAGCATCAAAAACAGGGGTTTTGGAGCTCGCACTTCTCATCTGCATTTATAGTACCCATGTAATATCGTGCGAGTATGCGTGTCTTGTCCCTTTCTAACATTAAAAACACGTTAAAAACCAGCATCGACGATTTGATATCTGAATTGACAATGTTATCAGCTCCTCTTATGTCTGGAAACCCTTGTGTGAGGCATACTGTGAAGGAGCACTTCCTATTTTTTCCGAATCCCATGTAAAATCTGCTACGGCGCTGGGTGTATGAGCACTGATCACGAATCTTTGCGGCCCAGAGCCAGCATTGACCGATCCAATCCGACCGCTGGATCGGCCGGATCAGCAACTGAAATTTCACGCTCTGTATCTGCCGAAGAATGATAAGGTGTGGCATACTATGATGAGAAAATCCCGTTTTTTCTCTCAAAATAGCATTCAGTCCCACTTAAGGCTCTGCTGCTTTCTCCTCCCTGCGTCCTTTAGAGTGAACTGACAGAGTGACAGCGAGGAAACAGAGCAGGTTGGGGAGGACGCAGTGCCAAGTACTGTACGTCCTCCCCATCAATCTAAATTCTTTTGGAGCGGATTGGCCGAATCGGATCGGCATCCAGACCTAGGGTTGGATCGGTCGATGCCGGGCCCAGAGAGGTTTCAATCCAACCTGAGAAATCAGCGCAATTAGTGACAAGCGCAACTCAAAGCGGCGCTATTATGAATTGGCGCAACACAAAACGGCGCAAGTAAAACGGCGCAATCCGAACGCCGCAACTCGTAAGCGGCGCAACTGGGTATTTTCCCCGTGCAACCCCCCTCCCCGTACGGCGGTACGGTCGACCCTGGGTTGAGCTACTTATGGCCACCCCCTGCTGCAATCTTTTAGGATCGAATAGTTCGATGCTGTAAATCAGCCTATCGTCATTTAAAACCAACCCGCGACACCATCTCATTCCCTCGGACAAGTTACCAGAAGCTGTTCAGATATTTAATTGAAGTATGCAGAAGCCTGTACCACCGGCACCTATATAATATGTAGGAATTGTACGGCTATGTCCTGGGGAACAGATCGACACGTTGTACACACCTACAGCCCTCTGCTAGTACCCAAGCGTTCATGAACAGGCGTGCCTGCGGGCCTTCTTCGGACTCCAGGTACTGTTAACTAGTTTACTCACTGGTGGAAACGTTAGACCAACTTACTTCTGTGTGCGGATCAACTGAACCAATATACGTCGACGGACGCAGCAAAATGTGTTCCAATTGCGTTTTCTTCTGATAAATTTGTTCGATTGACAATCGCTTTTTTCCACCTTCAGTAGCTTCTTCCAACGATTGGAACACGTGCAATGGATCTTTTTCCACATTCTTCGTCCCCGTAGCCGCAGCCGCTCCATCTTCATTGAATGCAGGATCCACTGCCCCGTTTTCCTTCGTTTTCTTAGGTTTCGTCGTTTTGGGCTTTGCCGGTGGATCTTTTGGTGCTTTAGGAACCTTCGCCGGTTTTGAAGACATTTTTCGTAAAAATTCAACGAAACTTGACAAAACAAAAACTTAATCCACTAGCCAAATCCAACGAATATTCTCGAACCGACCAAGCGACGCTAGTTCAAACAAGACGAATGAATTTGGCGCGTGAATCCGAAACGAAAGCTCGCTCCAAGTCAAAACGCGCACAGCTCGATCTGCTTATGACACGACCTTGTCTGCTTTAAGGCGGGACAAAATTTGCGGGAAATCAAATCTCCGAAAACCATCACCCCAAATTTCGACCGATTCTGTAAGTCCCTTATGGATGAGCCCAAACTCTGCTTTCCCTACCACAGCCACTATCCACTATTTTATTTCACTTTACAGATTACCATCACAATCATCGACATAACACCCAGTTATTCCCATAGCCACCACAAAATCAAGGCCATTCCAAAGGCAGCCGAGTAATTCGCAACCCCAGGTTAGCACGAGAACCCAATAAGTAAGACAAACCATAAAAATCCAAAGCTATAATCCTAACATAATAAAGCCACCAGAGGCAAGCAAGGCCCATCGCACCCACACCGAATCGTCCCGCAGCCAACTGCCAGCGCTCGCGGTTGCAGTGAGCTAGCCCAACGATCGCAGACTGATCCAGGGCCAGTCATTCAGCAACAAGTAAAGAACGGCGCCCGTTTCTGGAAGCTTTGTCTGAACGAATCCCATCTGGCCCTGGCCTTCGATCTCTGTCCCGGCGTCGACGAGCCACCACCGCCCAGTGCGTGATATCCTGTCGGGCCTGCTGACGAGTCGACCGCATCGCCTCGATGGCCCTGATAATGGCCGTAAGACGCCCCCTGCGCCTCCTTCGTTCTTTCAATGATCATAGGTGGCATCTGGACCAACTGCAGGGGCGACTTGCCATCCTTCAGTGCTTGACATAGGTTCAGAATTTGGCCACGCATCACCGACATTTGTTGCTCGAATTGATTCGCATCGTAATCTTTGTCTCGCTGAAAAAATCAAGTTTTTCTCAAATCCTTGCTGAACTTTTTCAAAAATTCGGCTTGCTATTACTGAAAAAACTGAAAAAATTGACCCCATCTGAGATTTTTGGATGATCCCAGGGCCAACACGCCCTTCCAGATGTTTGCCTATCTTAGCCTTCCGAGTTCTCCAAAGAAAAATAGAAGAGCACGAATGCAGGGGGGATGGTGGCATTGGCGCGGATAACCCTCTCGGCATCCTCCAACATGAGGTCAACTAGGCGTCGCGCACCCTTTCCGCCAGCACCCAGGGTAGATTCTGGATACTAGTACACATCCACTCCCATCGGAGCAGATATCGCTTCGCCCAAGGACGACCCGAATTGGGGAGCTGTCAAAGGAGATGTCTGCGTCGTCGCAGTGTCTGCCAGTGCATGTGCGCAGAGAGACGAGCCGGTCTCTGTGGGGCGAGTGTCTGCGACGACACAGACTTGGTCTGCGGCGGCGGGTGGCTTCACAACAGCAGCTAGCTACATATGGTATCTAGATGGCGATCCACCTCGCCAACGCAGGATTCTTCTGACATACCACAATGGCCACACGGGGGTCAGGAGCCCAACGGCTTGGGCGGTTGAAACTTGGCAAGCCCCTGTGCTCGTTTAATCCCACCAGCATCGACTCGCGGCACGATATACCGTTTCGTGTGTAATGCGCCCCTTCACCCTCGAGTACGCAGGGTGGTAAAACATGAACACGATGTACCCCTGGGACTGTTTTGAAAGCATGAATTAACCTATCCCTAACATTTTGCTACCCATCCCAGTCGCTCTTTCTTTGGTCATTTCCCGCGGGCTAGCTGGTTGGTCAGCGATCCCCATCTTGTTATCGACTGCAGTCCGTCCAGGATGCATGCAGGGCAAAAGCACGCGTTACTCGCCACTCCGCCATGTCATGGGTAACCATACCAAGCCCACAGATCTGGATTTGAAAGCCCCTCCACGATCGACAGATCCACACCATCAGGTCTCCCCGAGTCTATCGATCCTGGGATTCGAGGGATTCTCTTTGCCATGTGTGCAAGGATTTGGTCCAAAAAATGTTGAGCTGCAAAATAAGGGGGAGATTTCCAAACTAGCAAATTACCCTTCCAAGAATCCAGACCTTGTCCATACACGGATTGGCCATCTCGCCAAAGTGGCGTGCACTCACCCATTCCAATTCAGGCCACCCTTCAGAATCAGAATAAGATTAACACCGCATCCACATCGCCCCTCTCAAATCGAGTGGAATTTGCAGAAACAGAGGATAGGGAGAAATCATGGACGAAATCCCAGCCTACTCCACCCCCGTTCTGATAGTATTCACGGCACTTTGAAGCTTAGAACCACAGCCACACAAGCGAATATGCGATGCGCGGTTTAAAACCATAAGCCATCGCTGATCTTGCACGCCAGGCCGTGGGTGACTCACTCGGTACCCTCGAGATGCTCCGAGTGAACAGGGCAAACCAAATAAACAGGCTCGGCTGTCGAACACGGACAGGGTTCACAGCCCACCCGTCATCGTCCGAGGAAGCCAGTGTCCAGTCCAAGATGCCCTCGCGTGGAGGTGCTCCCAATGGAGACAGTGGCGCGCTGGTCCCCGCACAGCCTTGCTTAAAAGGTTCGATTGCTGACCAGCTATTGGAGAACACGGGCTTCGGCCCGAAAAATTAATCAAAAAATCTACAGGCGTAAGGTCTTGAAACGACCCCCCTCCCATCACTTACACTAAACAGCCTTCTCAAATCCTCGCACATTTCCATCACGAATTCCAAATCGTCCAAATAATGCAGCACGTTTCTTCTCGTGTCATCGGAGAAAGGATGCCTGGCCTGTTTCAACCAGGCCCACCCGAACGGATCTGCAACACCCCTTGCAATGCACTGGCTCCAACTAGACCCCAACACACTTACAGGCCCTCCACTGATCGGGATGCTTGAACGGGAATGCCAGCCCATTGTCGATGGCCGCTATCTTCACTGCGGGCAACTTGACCGAATTCCATTCCACATCATCCTGAAAACCGCGGGGAAATTCGAATCCACCATCTCACCACCCACTCGATCCTTACCGTCTGATCGGGGTCCACATCGACCCGCTCGTACTTGATCAACCAATTATCATTGCCCCGATCCGTGTTCCTAATGATATAATCCAAAATTACCAATTTTTCAAACTGCAATTGGAAATCTCGTTTGGTCGCTTCGGGCAAATCCTCCTGATCCATTTGATTAACGAACAACGACGCGTCCTTGTAACCACGCACAAATAATTGAAACGAACCTAATTTCGGTTTCAATCCAACTCTGTGAAATCGTCGTCCTATATTCGGAAATTGATCCAAAATTCTTCGTTTCGCATCGGCCTTAGCTCGATCCATTTGCGAATAACTGAAAGTGGGTGCCGCCAAACGGACCACTTTCGTTGTTGGCACGACATTGAGTTGTAATTTTTGATCGACCAATGACGCCCCTGCCTCGGACAGATAGCCTTGATTCAATACCAGGCAGCCACGACCGAAACAACAAGGGCACAAGGTCCGTTGCAGGTACTTGCCCCATTTCGGATTACGGTCACCGTACGGCTCTTCGTCCTTCGGCTTGAAAACACCCACGATTTCCTGGGAAAGAAACACAATCCATTGCAGTGATCAATGACTTAATAGCTGTAAGGCCAACACAAAAACTCCGACTAGGGCAGGCAAGTTTTGCGACTATACCTGCGGCTGAAACCTTAACCCGGCGGGTTTATGTCTCCCAACCAGGGGAGATCGATTATTCTCTCCCGGGCCAACCAGGCGCTGGTGTTACAGGTAGCACGCAATATGCGGGAGTTGGATCGTCCTACACAGCAAACCCGGGCCTGCTGTTCAGTACTGTACAATAACCCACACTGCAGGGTGCACACACTAGATGACCGTGCGTGACAGTTGGCCTGATGTTTATGACACGAGCTAAGATGAACTGACTGATCGGTTCCAAGTATAGCTGCACTCATATTAGATCATCCGCGCATGATAGCTACGTCGTATTCTGATTGGCAAAAAACTGCTAAAGCCACGCCCCTTTGATCAATTCAAGCGCAAGCTCCGCCCACGCCACTATGCTAGCATATAGTTGTACATCGTCTAGGTCTGACGACAACTTCATAGCTTATATTAACCGGCCAGCTATCAGTGCTTGAACAGAAGCAGACCCGACTTCATCAAGGTTCATACAAAATTCGGAAAATGATTTCCTTAGATTATTAGGACTACACCTGCTGCTGAAACATCAACCCGAGGGGTTCAAATTTCCCAGGGGTTATAATCCTCTCCAACTCTCAACGGTCCGCACAACTGCGGTCACAGGTGAAAGAAGACACACGCACTCACGAACACTTGGCCACCTTACCGTTAGATACCTAGAATCAGCCACGTCCTTATTAGCTGTGCAGAAAGCTACTTTTTCAACTATAGAGACTCTTAAGCCACGCCCACTGCAGTAGTTCTCACCCAGAAAATCCTCCTAGGAACAAATCTTGCTTGCTTGTTTTTCCTTCGCACGTGAATAATAAGCAACAGAAAAATAAGAAGCCCCACATTCCTTACCCCATTCAAATTCTTGACGAAATAGGATCCCGACGATCCTTGTACAATTCGATCAGGATAGACACCAGCATCGATGGCCTCTTCGGCCTGGTGTATGACGGCATTGAATTGGGGATCCTCGGGGAAATCGTTGTGCGTCAGTAACGAGTCGGCCACTGCCACTGCAGCCGCGTGCTGTGACGATGTCTGACGATTGACCGGATCGCGGACGATCAGCGGCTCATTCTCGCGCGTATTTCGCAACAGTGGTTGCTGCACCGACGACGAAGTGGGCGTCGTCGGGGAAGAACTATCGCCTAAAATGGTCAGAATTAAACAAGTTCAGAAAAATCAAGAATGCAAGCTTTCACTGCGACTCGCGAGGTCATCGCTCCAGCAATGCGCGTTATATTCTGCAAGACTTCAAAAAATTATAGCAATCAGATAAAAAATTCAGGGAAAGCAAAGAGTCAGTTCATGGC
The DNA here is from genome assembly GCA_030248295.1 of Mesodorylaimus sp. YZB2_4. Taxonomy (NCBI): domain Eukaryota; kingdom Metazoa; phylum Nematoda; class Enoplea; order Dorylaimida; family Dorylaimidae; genus Mesodorylaimus; species Mesodorylaimus sp. YZB2_4. The sequence goes on along the minus strand of JASANH010001344.1, from coordinate 67,314 downwards.
ATTTATCATTTGTGAAAAGAAACATCTTTCATGCACTCCACGTTTCAAAGGTGACCTGATGGTGAGAAGCGCGGAGTCAAGCAGCCATAACGTCTCAAATGCCGTTGCCTGCCACCAAGCTTTCGCAGAACTATTACACAGAAATAAAAAATATCCAAGTAGATTTCTTGCCAAAAAAGAGCTGATTGTAAGAAGTCAAAGCCACCAGCAGGACCTTTGGAGGGGGTCATCAGATACCACTTGCACGATCCCTTGTGCCTGGTGGGCCATGGCGAGATCTCCCTGGCTGGGAGACGTCACCCCTCGGCCTGATGTTTCAACCACGCATAGTCGCAAGACTTGCCAGCTCCAGTAGGCCACACTCCCACCTACGCCTGCCACGCTTGGTAGCAACAATCGATCAGAACACTGCCAACCGATCGCAGAAGTGTCCCTTAAATCCTGCTGGCACGGTTCGCAAGCAAAGCACAAGCCTGGAACAAAATCAAGGTATACTAACTGGGCCACGGCCAACTTCGACTTCGTCTGGCCAAAGAGAGGGTGAGGGTCGCAGCGCGGGGTCGTCCTTGTCCATCACTATGGCCGCCCATGTGGCGATCAGCTGATCGCCTGTGACCACGTCGAAGCTTCTTGCGTTGAGATGTCCTAACACTAGTGCGATAGGGTGCCGTATCATGCTCGGACATGATTCTCAGGTGTCTAGAGTAAATAATCCAAAGATATAAGCAACGTAAAATAATCTGTTATCGAGTAAAGGAAAGACAGTTTGCGATTTTTCAATGAGAAATTTTGCCTGCTGTTTCCGAAACTAAACGAAAACGAAGAAAATAACGTGAAAAATTAAGTGCAGCCGAAATGGAAGACCCGTTTGCCATTAGTTGCCTAAAATTAATGCCAAATACTTGCGTGCAAAACATGTTGCAGGATCGAACATATCGCTCTATCGAGCATGAATTTTTGTATTTTGGAAAATAGATAGCCGTCTATGACTCGGCACTAACGAGCAGGATGTGCTCCCAACCTGAAACTTGCTCTATCCGTTTCTTTGTGTATTTTTGCGTGTCTTCTCACTTTCTATCTAATCCTAGACTTAGGCTCAGTCTGGCGCTTCCTTGTATGCAGATTCGTCTGATTAAAAAATGCGCGTTTCCGTTAGCCGTGTCGTCTAAAGCGTGCGGGGATAGTAAGCACATCCTGCTCGTTAGTGCCGCGTGCCTACTATGTATCTATTTTGGGGTCATATTTTAGTTTTTAAGATTGCGCGTTCAAAAAGATTAAAACCGAAAGATCAAGATGGTAAAACTCGATTCCTGAAACGAGAGTCAAACATACTAAATCAGGACACTCACTTACTTTCCGTCGTAGCCGTCTTGAAAACGTTGACCTGAAAACTTCAAAATTTGAAAATCTGCATCAATTGCTCAACTTCGCAGTCCTGTTCTCGACTAGGGATGAACCATTGATTTTCTCGAACTAATTGAGCATAAACTGTTTCGAAATGGAATACTATTTTATTTTATTTTCATACTTGTATGATGTGTCGTCATGATTCACGATTCATGGAAACTTGGCTTACTGTAGCCTGCGATCACAGGGTAAAATTGGGTTTCAGTTATTTATTAGATTTTTGAAATCAATAATTTTAACACTCATCATTAAAAGCACAATCATAGCGGCTTTGAAAAATTAGTTTCATAAAATTTTTTCTGGCTTGCTGTGACATTTTTTAGGATTCGCCAATCAGAATCAGGCGAACCGAGCAGAATCATGTGACCTGAATGATGCAACCCGGAACATATTGGCATGGCACCGATATCAGTTCCTCAACAGAGTACCCGACAGGTACTGACAGGATGCTGGACCAATCTGCAGCTCCAGAGGCACCGAATGGATCTGTAGGAGCTGGCTCTTGAAAACCTGCACTCAATGGACCTTCCATTGAGTGCAGGGTCAGAGTCAGCTCCACTGCCGCTGACTGGACATGTGTGTGGGGTGCCCATGCTGGGTGTTGTGCTCCTGTCGGTCCTGCCCATCCTAATCTCTGACTACTTTGCGTGGCGCCATTAAAGTGCTAGCTCTCCAGGGCCTCTTTTGCGTGGGACAGATATTTAGACAGAACCGTCCAACCTCCCCATTCCGCATAGATCCATGGTAGGGTGGGTCCAGTGACGAGGGTCCTCTTCACGAGCGACCTGATCCAAGATTTGTGTTGGGACACTGACCCCTCCCCCGTTTGGACTCCACGTGGGGAGGAGATCGCAGGACAGAGCAGGGCAGCTGCAGCCAATCACACAATGCTGGGCAGGATTAGAACTAACGAAAAGACGGATTGGCTGGCTCATATGATCCACAGCTGACGCGAATTGATGGGCCCTATCTGCTACCATCAGCCACATCACCTGATGTAGGGCCAAACCGAGCAGTCCTAAGACTGCTTATCCCACTTAAGGTCACCAGCACCTGACATGGTGGGCCATACTATCGAAACCGGTCATCCAAAATGGCTTCAAAAATTGCTGCACAGTAATTTTTGAATCTCCCGCTCACCTTGGTAGGTGTCTGCTAGGAGCGCTAAAAATCAAATTCCTCTTTCACGCCGCGCTGTTCAAAAATTTCTCGTTCTGACTTCTGAAATATTTACTTTCCGATTTTACGTTTTTCGGTTTTCTTCTTTCACATATTATGATTCGCCACCCTCGTTTTGTGTACGACAGTCCCGTTTTAGCATCAAAACGTCCTCGTAAATCGCCTGAACCAACAACATCCGCTGTCCTCGATCAAACCGGTCCAGACGATAGTTTACCAGATTCGGCCTTTTTGGACGACAGTAACTTTTCATCATCCGCTAATTATCGATGTCTAGATTCATCGCCGTCGTCTTCATCATCCACCACCTCTCTTTTCGTACGTGATACTGCCAGCTCCGTTCAAAAGTTAAATAATGATCCATTGTTTGGTTTGGATAGTCAGATCCGAAATTACTTGCGCGAGCAACGTGGAATTAAGAGATTGTATGGTAAGACACGTGTTCACGACCCCTTTTTGTATTTATTTAATCGATTTTAAAAGAGGCGCCTCACTCAAAGCAATTACAGTCCAGCACCGACCGATATATCTATCGATCATGTCATTCATTTTTTATCACCAAGCATCATGAAACGCACTCATCGTCAGGGATGAAGCTCACAAATACTATGCATACTGTACATACAAAAGCCCAAACAATGTCAAGATCAAGGGCACTCAGTTATGATAAAAAACCGCATCAGTGGTTTGACACCACTGAAAAATAGGCCTCAATGACGGTTCGCTCACTTCTGCGCTCGATAATATAATCGCAGTATGGCAGCGCGCCCTACTATCTTTTCTCATTGTGCTTTATCTCCCCAGTGTATGGGCATTGACGGCGGTGACGCGAATGGCGATACTAGCCTACACCCTTTCGTTTAGCGTTTTTAAATTTCTTCTCATTTTCACTGAAAGTGTTTGATTTCTTTGTTCATTTTAGAATGGCAAGAACAATGCTTGTTGCAGCAAATGCGTAATCCGCGTCGAAATTTTATCGTTTCCTTACCAACTAGCGGGGGAAAAACTTTATTGGCCGAAATCCTGATTTTGAAAACATTATGTCGCGACAAAGACGCTTTATTCATTTTACCATTTGTTTCTATTGTGCAGGAAAAAGTAAGTTTAAAGAAGGCTTTCAGAAGATTTGCGTTAGAAATTGCACACTTTTCGAGAAGCAATTATTGATACTGCAAGTATTGTTAAATATTTTAAAACTAAAAGAAACCTTAAAATTTAATCTCACACATTGTATATATATTAAGCCGAAAAATTCATGTTTCATTTTGGTTTTAATTTTCGCCCCTGCCCGAACAGTGCAATTTTAGAACGACTCCGCCGGAATCACACTATAGTGTGTAATACAGCCGTGTCATTTTCAGATCAAATCTCTTCAAGCTCTACTCGATGCAAAATCGGGATTTTTAGTGGAAGAATACGCTGGATCACGCGGTCGAATCCCACCGATCAAGCGTCGTTGTAACAGGAATTCTGTTTATGTGGCGACTATCGAGAAGAGTCAGTTGTTGATTAATAGCTTGATCAAGTCCAAACGGATCGATAGCGTCGGAATGGTGATCATTGACGAGGTAGGGGATGCAACCATGTTTGGCAGGAAAGAATGCGATCGACCCAAGTCAGGGGGAGCAAGGCTAGTCCTGCGACCAAACCTGGTGCCTGATGCCTGGTGCTGAAACATTACCCCGAGGGGTTGAGGTTTCCCCAGCTGGGGCGATCAGTGGCTCCCACTGACAAGCCATGAGAATAGAGGGGAGTGCGGAATGAATGGAATCTCACCACGCATGGGAATGTCAGGCGACAGACGACTTGGAAAGCGTCCGTCCGGACAGGGATCCCGGTGTAACCCTCGTGCCGTGCCTGGTTGGCCATGGCGAGCGACAGAGAGTAATTGATCTCCCCTGTCTGGGAGAGGTCAGCTATCAGGTTGATGTTTCAGTCGCAGATAGAGTCGCAAGACTCACCTGCCCCGTCGGGGTTTTTGTCTCTCTCCCACCCTGTCAGGCTTGGTTACACTGGCCCTCATTCCCATCTCTTCCTTTATCATCCCACCCACTTAATGCTTGCATAGAAGCAAGCCTGGCTCACCGCTTATCTGATGCCTCTAATAGCTGCACCGCTTGATGAGGCACATGCGGCTCTCTGCATGCAAAGTATCTTCATAACTCAGGGTTCATAGAAGGTTGGAAAACCAGAAAGATCTTGAAATCGGAGAAATGTCTTGAAAAACTGAGAAACTAGGAATTTTGGAGCCAAAATCAGGGAAAGAGTGCGAAATTGTGATTTTAGGCTTCAAATGGCACCAATTTTCTTGATGGAAAGTATCGAATTTTCAAAAACTAATGATTCTGTTTTCTCCAGCACCCCTGAAAACTCTCTAATCAATTGAAATTTCGCGGCGGTCACCTTTCTTTACGCGGAAAATCAGCGATGAAAGGTCGAAGTTAGAGCGCGAATCACTGTCGGTGTGGCTCAGGCCGGCCGATGGAGAAAACTTTTTTAGCGCATACACGCTTAAGCTCCACCATGTGCCAGAAAGTACTATGCACCAAAAAACAGCTTTTGAAGATAGGGCCCTCAATTTCGGCTAAAGAGGGCTCTCCCCCCCCCCCCAGACCCCCGAGGCTCAAGTTCATTGCCATTGGGAGGGCGTGCTCAGGGTGGTCTAAACCTCTAGTCCCTCTGAGTCGTCCCTCCGAAGAAACAGAATACTTAGCCGGCTTGTCCCTCTTATTTGCACGTGCTTCCTTCACATAAGCCTATGCGGAAACGCAATAAAATTTAAGATATTTTTGTGGCTTGACCGCCACAAAATTATAACGGTTTTAAGGGCTTTCAGCAGTGCTAAAAACGTTGGTATTATTTGTTTTTTAAAATTCGATACTTTCTGTAAAGTAAAGTTTAGCCCTTCATCATCATGTTCATGTTTTACCACATCACCAAACGCTTTTGCCCACTCGAGGGTAAAAGGACACATTTTACACGAAATGATTTATTGGCCCGCGAGTCGAACACTCGCCCTTCAAATTTCGAGTCACCCGCCCTTTTGTGTACGCGTTGATCATGCTGCAAGTCAGTAAATCAGTTAAAATTAGCAGCTGTGGGACTGTGTAAAAGAAAAATTAAATTTTTTGTGGAAAACCTTCAAATCAGGAAATCAGTCAGAATTATTTTCCGCTTATTGTGTGAACCCTGTGACTTCTAACCGTACTAGTTCCGATCCCAGGCACAGCCCTGATAATTGCTGATCTTCAACGAATGCTATTATCGATTAGTAAGGGAAGCTTGAATGCTTGGTCGGAATACGGCGAAGAATCAGTACGACGGCACTGGCGATGAGTAAAAGCATTCTTTGTAACTTCATTTTTCAGGTTCACATGCTGGGCGAAGGAAGGAATCGGGGCGCTAAACTGGAGCAAGTGATAACGACGTTGAAAGTGGCTGCAAGTGAGTTCATTGCACTGCTGCTTTGTTTCAATCAGTGCGTGCACTGTACTGTAGCTATGGTATCACTCATAACCTGACCTGATAGAGGAGCGTTGTGCACGAGTTCTCAGCTCATCACCATCTGGAAGGGAGAAACCATTCTCAGGGTGACGTGGGAAAACACAGGCGTGCTCAATTTACCAGCAGAGGGACCCTGTACATGCTTGAGCTGAAAAGTGTGAATGTGAGGGCTTGAAAAAGGTGTATTTAACTGTGATATGCCCTATGGGTGTTGGAAGTGATGGTGATACAATCGAGGTGAAAGTTTGATTTAGTTTAAAAATTCAGTTTTTGCAGAAACCACTCAAATTATTGGCCTCAGCGCTACGTTGAGCAATGTGGACGAATTGCAAACATTCATGGACGCAGATTTATTCACTAGCGATTTCCGCCCTGTAAGTTAGGAGCGAGAGCGAGTATTCTTGGATGTGCATGGGCAAGCTAGTGGATCAGCAGAGGGCGCGCCCAAAGAATGTCTAGTTGTAAGCTGGGCAAATAGTCGAACCTCTGGTGTGGGTTGAGTCGTAAAATGGACGACTGGTCTCTATAGATGGGCAGGCAGGTATGGCCGTGCCTAAGACGGGAATCGAGATGAGTAGCCACTGCGAAGTGAATGAGGAGGGAGGTCTCTCTCCTTGTATACAAGTAGGGGCAAGGTCCAGATGCGAAGTGATGGATTGCTCTCCAGCATCGACCGATCCGACCCTAGGCCTGGATCCCGATCCGATCCGGCTGATCCGCTTCATAGAATACAAGATTGGTGGGGATGACGTGTTTGGCACTGCGTCCTCATCAACCTGCCCTGGTTCTTCGTTGTAACTCTCTATCAGACCAAACGAAAGACATAGGAGAGCTAACCAGCGCCTAAAGCGGGATTAAATGCTGATATGAGAGAAAAAAACGTGACTTTCTCATTATAGTATGCAACACTTTATCATTCCCCAGCAGATGAAGCGAGAAAAAGTTTAGTTGTCGATCTGGCCGATCTAGGCCGATCTAGGCCGATCTGGCCGATCTAGGCAGTTGGATCAGATCGGGAACCGATCCACCCCCTGGATCAACGGATCGGTTCAGCCGGATCAGTGGATCGGTCGATGCTGGGGGGCCCCTATGTCCATACTGGTTCTGTAGGCACCAGCAGCAAAAGATTCTAAAATTGAGATACCTAAAGGAAAAAAATAGGTTTCGTATTCTAGTGTTTTTCGCAATCATTCAGGACATGTCCTAAACTAAGGACGGTCAGAGCACGATGATGTAGGATAGGACTGGGTGATTGTGAAACCGGCACCTTACCCGTACATCACATGCCTGCATTGAGAAACGTACAATATGTCATGTCATGTCATGTCATAATTCATAGCCAAGCATCATAAGGCGCACTCGAGGGCCAAGGAACTCAATAAACGACAATCATTTTGTGCCGAGGCGGGAGTCGAACCCTCCCCTCTAAGTGCGCACACAGCGTGAGAACCCGCTAGGCCACGACCCCGGTCACGCTGTAACGCGGTATTGACACGCTGTAACTTGAAACTGTACTATGCCAACTCCTGCCATCTCGTAGGTCCCTCTGACGGAATGTGTGAAATTGGGCAATACTATATTTGGAGTTCGTCCATCTTCGACTGGATCAACATTCAATGAGATTTTACAATTTGATCGGAAAGTGGTTGGTGCGGTAAGTGGGACTAGTTTGGCTTGACTGAAGCTTAGTTTGGCCTAGTATACCTTCTGGTTGAATTTAGTATGTTTGTTTGAGATTTGAGGACTGGGAATGCGATGCCTTGGCCAGAATATAATTCTTCCTTTTGTACGATTCATGTTACAATTGCAGTGATTATTGTTTCTGTGCACTTTTTTGGGGGTTTTTGGGCCGCCATTTGAGAACCGCGTGATAGATTTTTAAAATTTTTGGTATTGGCATGCCCTACCTATCAACCTATGATCCTACAAAACGATTTTGCATAATAATGGCCGGTTGTCGAGATATGCAGATGAAACCATTTCGCCCTGTGTTGTGAGATACGTTGGGTCTCTGGACCCAAGAGTTAGACCAAGTAAGGGTTAAAATTACTTCGGAAAATCCATTCTGATGTATGTATTGTTTTATGAACACTGCCTGGGGCGCCAAATGCATTCTAACGATGGGTCGGGATCGGAATTTTCAGTCATCCCCGACCCCGAGACTGTGCAAAGACCTGCTACAGGCTATGATAAAGAGACAGTACCTTCCAGGCTAGCGTGCTTTAGCCATGTTTTATGCAGAATCCCCATGCCCTAAACGTCGAGATTGCGATCCCGCCCTCGTTAGTGCATTCCTGTCAAAATTTTAAGGTTCCAAAAAGGTTTCGGGTCAGAAACCATATTCGAACGGAGGGGAGCAGCCCCATCTTCAGTCTTTCCCCATTATTGAAAAATCATATTTACTCTGCTCTAAGATGAGAAATTTAGACAAGCAGATTTTCTCAAAATAGCCAACCATTTTTCGTGAAACAGCTAGAAATACAGTTTCTTCATCGAATGTTCGAAAATGGAAGGGCCGCCCAAACATGTAGAACTTTGCTATACATGAGCAAACCTGGCAGTGCCAAGCGTGGGAATCTTGTCATATTTGTGTTCATTTTGCAACTTAATGTTTCTGGATCGTTTCCATATTTTCAGAAAAGCACAATGGATCCGGATGGCATCAGCGATTTAGTACTCGAAGTGGTTCCTGCCTCATCGTGCCTCGTATTTTGTCCGACCAAGAAGAATACGGAGAATGTTGCTGCACTTTTGACCAAAACGTTACCAAAGTGAGTGGCCATTGTCCATGGTTTGGGACTGGTTCAATCGATGTGATCGGCCAGTACTAATAAGGGGAACTTGGATTTTGGGAATGAATGCCAATATAATTCGAAGATTTCACCAAAAAAATCTGAATGATTTGGATTTGGATTTGAATTTGAATTGAATGATCAGATTTCCCGCTCTGCGAGTATAATCTAAAGTTTTGCAAATTTTCAAATTCTGAATCTTGAATCAGGGCTGTGCATGAATGGGTGACAGTAGAAGTGAGCATTGATTCAAGAACTCATCCTCACGTTTTCAGGGAGTTGCTTGAGCATCGCCGAGACGAGAAACGTGTATTGCTCAAACAGTTGCAGTCGGAACTGGGTTTGGACGGTGCCAGTGGATGCCGTTTGGACCCGACCCTGCGTAGATGTATTGAATTCGGGGTGACCTATCATCATTCTGGTTTGACCACGGACGAGAGGAACTTGTTGCAAGAGGCATTCGTGAGCGGCGTATTGTGTGTTATTTGTTGCACATCCACGCTGGCGGCCGGAGTCAACTTGCCCGCGAAAAGGTGAGGTTGGGTGGGTAGGGAAACTGAGGGGCCTGTAAGCATGGTTGGGGCAAGTGCTGGCTGAATAGACCTTCACTTACAGTGTCAGATGTACTTTCTCACTGGCTACCCCTGGGGTTAAAGGATTGCGTACACTAGGTGTCTGACCAGGGGATATTTTAAGTGAGGATGGAGAGTATGTATTTCCTGTACGAGTGATTGGACTCTCCTATCAGCAGCCATGTATACATTGTTGTCTAGGGTCATTCTACGAAGCCCACTGATCGGGAAAGAATTCTTGAGCAAGCAGCAATACAAGCAAATGATCGGACGGGCTGGCCGTGCTGGAATGGACACGAGTGGAGAGAGTTTCTTGGTCATCAATGGCAAGCAAGTGCAGCAGGTAAGTCCACGACTGCCATGAAGAATACAGTCATGTATGACCTTGCGCCTGTTGACCAGCGACATGTTGTTTGGCTGGGAGTCCTGGTGGTGTAGATAATGGTAAGCGCGCGGGTTCGAGCCCCACTCAAGGCTACAATTTTTTAATACTCCTGTCTATTCCAAGTTTATTAAGCAGTAGTGTATGGTTGTGAAATCTATTGTCGTCTTGTCCATGAGTAAGTGTACACTATGGAGAGTCCTGGATTAATATACCATGTGAAACGTATCTTATTCGAGTAGGTCAATTTTTAGCTCAGGCCTCTCCCTCGCCATTCTGTTAGTAACATCAAGTTCAAATACGACGCCTACGCTTAAGATAGTTCTCGCGGTTCTACAAAACTACACCACTTTACTCTATATAGTTCTAGTCCGGGAGGGTTTTTTGGCGCCATTTAAGAACCGTTTGATTGACTTCGATGAGTTTTGACCCCAGCATGCGGGACATGGTACCCGGGAAACTTGTGGGATTTCGTAAAATTTTGATCGGGTCGGGAGATATCGATCAAAAACACCTTCTAGAGTGTGAGCCTAGTACTGTGTCAAATGTGTCCACAACTTTTACCAGTGGGGGGGGCCTAATATTGTAATCGATATTGATAGTTTGTCGTCATCGATCGACTCTATTGTTCTTATGAATTGTTACCTGTTATATCCGAAACTAGAATCTAGTCGTTGCTGATGTAGATCGACCAAGTTTATTGATCGACTGACTGGTCGTACTATAGATCGATAGGTCGATCGCGTGGACAGTAGTCGATCTATATATAGTCATAGTTTATAGTTAAATACAGTAGTTAATAGTCGATAAACAACCAGTAAGTCGATCACATTCGATCGCTAAAATTTTGAATCATGCTTGGGTGAGAAAGTCTGAAAATTTCGTGAGGCCATCAGGTCTGAAATTTGCAGACTCGAGTGATCGTGTCGATTACGACCGATTTAAAGCTCCTGTTATTGCTCGTTGAGCTTGCTTATACAATTTTCACGATCACTGATCACTCGATTGATTGCTCATTCAAAAAATTGATCGTGATATTGTGATTAATTTCATTGATTGGTCGACGTGATCAATCAATAATGTGATCAAGTGTGTTCCTAAGTGATTGCCATGCCACCACAAAAATGATATGATCGTCATGTTTTTGATTTCTTGATCATATCGATCGTTAGGGGATGATTTGTTTCTGTATCGATTAAGTCATGAATCGTGGATTGATCAGTTGAACGATCGATCAGGATCACACCCACGCCCATGAGTATGCGACCTCGATGGGGTCATGGCGATTTCAGAATATATAAATTCTGCCTAGCCTCTTGTACAGAGCTCTATTACAAGTGCTGTGTGTGCCCCCCTGATTTTGGAGTTGCTTCAGGCTCTGTCATTGTTGCAAGGATCGATTGAACGTTGCCAGAGTAGTTTATTGAAAAGCACCAGTTCTGATCTTGGTCGATATTTGCTGAATTTAATTGGATTAGAGGTGAAATCTGAACAAAATTAGGTTTCTTCGTAATAAAGTATGCTTACTTTTCTGTTTTGTTTGATTGCAGATTATCGCCTGCAAAAAAGATTTAATTAATCTGATTGCTCAAACATTTGCCTACATTCAGTCCGAGGCGAAAGAGAAAGAAGAAATTATGAGGCAAGTTGAATCGATGATGAATGATTTGATCAAAATGAAATTGGTCAAAGTGCAGCGACCCAGTGAACAAGGCGACGACGAGCTGTTAACACTGACAAGTTTTGGATGCGCTGTTATGGACAGTAAGTGGTGCAGGCGGACTGGGATCCCCTCGGGAGTGTGGCTCCTTCCAGCCAGTGGTGATCAGGTCATTCAGTCAGTGTTAGTTGGTGATAAATAGACGAAGGAATGGGTAATTAATGATTGAGAGGACTGATGACCGCTGGCTAATATTGATTAGTTATCGCTGGTTGGCTGATAAATTGCAGTCTCTTACCACTGCAGCTTGGGATCTTGACACGATTCATGTCCTCGTTTGGTCATTCGAAGGGTAATTTGATATCTTATCTTACTGCTTGCTGAAGAGCAGACTGGATAATTTTGCGTCTGATATAATACCTGGCTGGTAGCACGGTGTCTGATAACGATTTGGTAGAAACCCGGTTTATCGAAAATATGCTAATCAGGGATCTCCCGACTGCCTGACTAATTATCAGATCAATATCAAAGCCAGTGCTCATACAGTATGCTGTGCAGTGTTGCAAGCAGACATGTCAGCCAGGTTAGATCTCCATCGTAGTCGGTGGTCTGGATGGATTGGTATTGATTTTGTGAATTTGATGTGATGACTCTGCTCGCTATTTCTCGAGATATTTTCAGGATGCACCAGATTCTGATAAAATATAATCGATAATCTAATAAACTGATGCTGATTAGATTATCGATTTTGTGAATGTATACTGAGTTTTGTCTATTATTGAATCGAAAAGTCCTTCCTTTGCATATCTGTTGTGGGTTTTGGGAACTTGCAAGAGTATGTTGCTAAGATGCTTCTAAAATCCTCCATTTGATATCATTGAAATCATGAATAGATAGAAGAATGAATTGGTAATCACTGATCGAAATAGAAAGTGAAACTAGAAAACCTGCCAAGTGCTGTGGCTGGAAAACTTTTGAAGTTGTGTTAAATGCAAGTAGATACTGACTAGCCTGCTGTAGGCTCGTTGTAGCTCCTTTGGACAGCCAGTCAGTTGCTGTTCAGTAGCGATGTTTGGCCGCTGACCATCATCATTATTTCAGGTGGCATAAGCACGGAGATGGCCCCGCAAATCTATGATCACCTCCGAACCTCAGTCCAGTGTCTCGTTCTGTCCAGTCATCTGCACCTGCTCTATTGCATTGTTCCGTTCGATGAGTCGGATGAACTCAGGATCGATTGGAACGTGTATTATGAAGAGGTACGGGGTGTACGAGGGATTTCTGACAGAATTGACCCGTTTTTCTTCGCTTACAGTTTTGCACGTTGAATGAATCGGATAAAAAAATATTCGCGTTATTGTCAATTTCTGAGGCATATCTATTGAAAAAGAAAAGTGGGAAAATAGGAAAACATGAGGTTTGTGAGGTTTCGAATTTTTATTTTATACGCAAAGGTTAGAGTTTTGTACTTTTTAGACAGACCAAATCGCCTCGAGATTGTATTCAGCTTTAATCATACGTCGACTATGGATGCAGGAGAGTATTTGGAGCGTGGCTGAACGATTTCGTCTATTTCGTGGTGTTATTCAAACACTATCGCATGCTTGTGCTGCGTCGGCCTCATCGCTACTTCGATTTGTCGAGGTAAGCATTTTTGGATGTTGTGATCTGGTACATCATGTTCCTGGTTCACCACGTCACCAATTGCAGTGCAACAATCTGTATTGGAGAAGATTCAGGGGGATGGTGTAAAACAGTGTAGGCAGGGGTCATAGTCGTAGTTTGACACTCGATCCGAGTGGGCATACCTGATTGCGAGTTTGGTGATAAAGTCAAACATGAGCAGGAATCATCGCTTGCAAACTATTGCATGTAATAAATCTCGTTTTCTGTTATAAAAATATTCATTATAAATACATTTTTTAACGTACTGATGGCAATAAAATGAGTACAGTAAGACATAACCTGTCGTGCAGCACGTGTATATGTACATGTGTATAGCGAAATTCTTGATGATAAGGTACTTATATTATACGACGTAGGTACACTTTATATATGTACTGTATATGTATATAGCGCGCACATATTCAGCACAATATGCTCGGTTTTTACGAAGTGCATATACATAGTATAGGATAATATTGTCATCATCAGCAATCTCATAGCGTTTAGTACCGCTTTGGGGCGCCATTTTTCCAGTCTCTGTAATATAATATTCTACATCTGGGTCAACCACACAACAGATATATGTGTTATAACTTTATTACAGAACATACCGTACAGAGTATAATACGATAGATGATACTGTAGTTATCCATTGAGCATATGCATAGTGTATTTTGTGAAGTATAAAATTTGGTGCGCAGTGATCACAATAATTTTTGTGGTGTACATACTGTAGCTTTAACTTACGAACTAATGTAAGTGGTTTTGAACATTTTTTATACGCACTGGTTTTGAATTGGTTTCGAATATTTTGCGACAGCAGAAAAGTTTGTTATTCGACAAAGACAATCACAATTCCTGGGGGGTGTTTATGAATTTTAGGCTCTTTATTTTAGAATCTGGACGATTTATGGGCGTTGAAGCAATTGTTACCAGACTTTTCGAAACGATTATCGCATTGCGCCAGACCCGAATTGCTGCCTTTGATGGAGATTCAGGGAGTGAGGCAGGTAAGTTCAGATGATAAGTTGTGGGGGGGGGGGGGGAGGGGGTGTGCCGACGTGCCCGCTAGTGGTATTTTTATGGGTTACGCATTTTATACGTACCAAGATAAACATAATAAAGAAGGTTTACATGCAGGTGATGGGTTTTTTTTATTACATGCACGAATCAGAGAACTGTGGACCAGGTCTGGTTGGAAGATTTGTGAACTGAGAATATTTTGAAGTGGCCTGAATCTTATGCAAAAAATTGCACTTCTCAGAAGCGGACTAAATAAATAGCACATGCGTAAAATTTATCCTGGTCAATCAGATTGATAGCTTATCTGAACGAGCAGTTGTTCTTTCAGGCTCGAGCGAATCAACTGTATCAAGCTGGGTTCAGAACTATCGCCTCGTTGGCTAATACGGATGTTCAATCTTTGACGACATTGATCGAACATTTGCCGCGTCGACAAGCGAATCAAATTATTTCTAGTGCTAAGGTATGTTATGGTCATGAAATCAAAATTGAAGAGGTTTGTGATTATCGATTTATGAATTCGATCGATTTGACTGATTATAGTGATAAATCAGTGGGTTTTTCAGTTGTAGATGGTACATAGGTGGTTATGGCTATTGTTTTACAGTATCAAAGTCTCAAATTCTGCATTCCATGTAAAAAGTTTCAAAAGTTGTCAAAACTGTTGTCGATTTTTCAGATGCTTATACGCGAGAAAATGGAAATATTAGCTGAGCAGGCGGAGGAAAGTGGATTGAGCGTTTTGGATTTGATCAGCACTTTGAGTCAGTCCATGTCAGCGGTTTGATTTGGCAGGGTATTCTGTTTCTATTTTCATGCTTCCATTCCTTTTATTGTTTTATCAGTGAAGAGAATGAGATGGGATGGTTTTCATTCATTCCTTCGGGTATCTGCTTGCATGGTCGTAGTCCCTGAATAAGGCGGAGAAGGTTTATAAACGGGTCCACCGGGCAATGCTGAAGATGAACGGACGACGTTCAAGAGTAAAAGCAATTCGTCTTTGGCCCCAGCAGTGTCCGAGAACCCTGCGATGGGATTTCGCCAAAATTCAGATCGGTTCGGGAGATTTCTGTCAAGAAACACCTAACGGTTAAGTGTGGACCCAGTACGGTACTGTGGTATATGAGTCCACAATTTTCAAGAAAGGGTTGAAACCTAAAACTGCACTTGCTGATGCGTTCTGGGACATTGTTTCTTTCACATTTTACAGATTGTGTTTCAAACAATGCTTATAGTTTTTTGTACTCTATACAATGTGCTATTTTTGTCTGCCATTTGTAACAGTTTGTCACACACAAAAAATTTCGTGCTTCCTAGCCTATGTGCGAGACGAATTATGTTCGAAAACAGTCGGTATCGATAAAATATAATAGTTGACTTCGCCTGATTTTGTAACTGGCTTTTATTTGGAAATTCAAATTCAATTTTGTATGCCTTGGGAGGCCCTATGGATCAATGTGCTCTTTACGAGAATGGTTTTTGTGATGGTTTAATAACATTATGAGGCTAGGTTACAACGTATTCTGGTATGCTTGTACTTCTCTCTGCGTGCTGATCACATTGAACTCCGGTTCGCCAGGCTTTAGTGATGGCCGAATCGAGCGAGCATATAAACCACTGCAGTCCCCTCGCACTGACCCTAGACCTCCTTGCTCAGACATAATCACCGGATCGATCATTTTCCCCACAACATCCTCGATTCTGAGACGATTCCTTCACCATCAATGTTGAGAAACTGCGTTTATTCAAATTTTGAGCCTTCGTGTAGGAATGAGCACTCATGCACAAATCTTCGTCGCTTGTCCCAGAAGACATGAAATATGCCTCGAATACTCCACGATTTTGTTGAATCATCATTCGACTGCCATGCTCCAGAAGCCATTTTGTGACAGGGCCTAAAATGCTTGCTTCACGTTTGCTCCTTGGACCACGCTCGCCAGGTTCGAGGACAAAGAAGACGAGCCTAATGTATCGTGAATGAGAAAACTGCTTTGGCAAAATCTGCAGCTGTCATACTGGTGAATTCACCCAAGTCCCATCGCCTAAATTTATGTCTTCTGTTTTTTTACCGATTCACAGTGAGGTAGTTCTACATTTGGATTTGAGACATGCCTTCTTTGGCACAGAAGGACTGGTCTGGTCTTGCATACACTCGTATTGGCAGCGTGTAAACCATTTCTTCTGCAATAAGTTAGGAGTTAAAAAATTTCGTAGCCCGAATACCTTGCACGTTGAGCTGCAGCAGCAAACTTGTACTTTGCACTGCCAACATCCTTCAAGCCTATCGTGCTGCCACACACATCCTATCACATACGTGCTGCCTTTTGCAATCTAAGTCGTACCTACCTGCATTTCATGAGAAAATTATGGAGGGGTAAACGGCGCATGTCTCAGTGAGTCGATCCCCCCCCCCCCCCCCCAGGCACTGTGGGGGAATCGTCACGAGACCGACCCTCGACTTATCGTTAGTCTTATCAGCCTGCTAAGACTCCTTGGGTTGGATCGATACGCGGCCACGTTTCGCCCAATATTAATCACTGATCGAGGATGGGGATCGAATTCGTGTTCTTGTGTTATGAATTCATTCTCCTAATGCTAATCCGAATTCAAATTTTTCACTTCTTCGAACGGATTTGAAATTCCCGCCAATTCTCTGTTATTCAAATATGGACTGGCCTCGAGATTGGCTCGCTGACTGAGCCCACCGCCCACTGGCTTGTTGAGCTTGTGCGGATATCCATGGGCAGCCTCGTGCTTCTGGTGCCACCATGCATTAAGTCAGGTCTGGCTGGGTTTGAAACTGATGTTATTAGCCCCTGCATGGCTGATTATGCATAGAACAATTGACCAGATATTTCAAGAAAAACTTAATTTTACAAAAGAAAATTTTCCACGATATTGTATGCTGTCCCCCGGCTGGGAAATGTCAGCTCCTCGAGTCATTGTTTCAGGCGTTTTTAGACTTGCATTGCTGTAATCGGAGTTCTCGTCCCACCGATTTTGCTTGACCACTCTCCCACACGCATGTCGTATGGGTTGCCTAAGCGTGTCTCGTCACTCGCGTCTACTCTCCCTTATCACCTTATCACAACTCCTAGTAAACACTGTAGCTTCGTGAGAATCCCCTTTCTTCAGACGTGCGTGAGAACATATCTTAGGCTGGCATGTGTCCCCTCATCACTTCCTGTCGTAGTGATACCTCCACGCCCTGTTTTGCCCGCCGTGATTCACTCGGGGACGTCCAACAAGTTCATTACCGAGTCTCCAGGGGGTACCTCTCGCCCCTATCTTATCAGTGGCTCGTGCTCTCGCTCGCCTTTTCACTCATCGCATTCTAGTTGGCATAGTGACCGGGCCAGCCACAATTACTAATCGCCTTATCGATTTTTTCATTTTGTCAGCGCCTTTTGCTCGGGAAAGCGCCAGTAGAGCACCTGGCCTTTTATGGACCAGAATAGAGCCTAGTTAGCTGCCGGGCCCCGTCGATCTAGACGAGGAAGGGTGGCGTGATAATATGGCATAGTGCCCTCCCACTGATCCCCTATCTGCCCCTCAGTCCACCAGTACTCGTATTTGCCATTTTGCAAAACATCAACGGTTCGGAGCGAAGAAATGGAGCGGAAAATGGCCATTTACCCACAAATTTCCCAAGTCGTACTCACTTTGTTGATGTTTTGATTTTCCATTTTAATGCTGGCAAGATCACGGAATGTGCTCCTTAATATGGGCCCACGGCGCTTAAACTTAATCTGGATAATCAAGAATGAAAAACTTTTTTGCGACCTCAACGGAATCGATGATAGAATCAGTTTATTGAGCCGATAGCAGAAAATTGTTATACTCAATCGATATTCTTGGACTAGAAAATTGAATTCTTTAATCTGCTTGTCGATCGATCGATTTGTCAGGAGATGGTCAAACAAATTGATCGTCATCTTAGTTACTCTCGAAACTTATAATATTGGCACTGATCAGAAGTAATTGTTAGTGTACTGATATGATATCAATCCCTCTTAGTCATTTTACTTGCGACTAATTATCATTATTAGTCATCATTAACATGCCGGCCATGACTGATCATGGACTTTTTCACTGACGAATGATCGATGCGTATCAATCACTGCGCAGCTGATCAGCCTGATCACCGATTGTAATTTTGAAAATTCGTGATTTTTCGAACTCTGTTTCTCTTTTACAATCATTCGTTATAGATTGCTAAGAACTTGTCGGGATCAGCTCCCTGATTGCTAGCGGCTAATCAATCGATGAATCACACATGATCGATTTCTCGACTACTCATGGCAATCAAATTTTTTAACTCAGAGTGATTTTCTTGTCAGCTATTGCGGCTATCCTTAAAAATTTTTAAAATTCTGACTTACTATTCGATAATTCGCTAAAGCCAAGGAAGAAGCTGATTTTGGTTTTGATTAATCGATTTTATTGATCGATTGCTCGTCCTCGATCGAGTTGATCTGATGAATTTGCTCGATCCGACGTCCAGTTACTGCACATAACTGACTGATCCCCTGATCGCAATCGCCCCTTTGCGCCATGTCCCAGCCGTCCTCGCCGTCGATGCCCCTTCTCGATCACAACGACGCCAGCATGGTCGACGATACGAAATTGCAGAACCTGAACACTCTGGGGGCCATTCTGCTGGGCATATTCACCATAGTCTCATTCATCGGCAACATATTCCTGGTGTCGACCGTGGCCTCGAGTTACCAACTGCGACAATCCGTCTTCAACTATTTCCTGGTCAATGTCAGTTTGGTCAACCTGATCGACACGTCAGTCAATCTGGTCCTCTCCATGCTGTACGTGTCGACCGGCCAGTGGCAACTGGGTCGCGTGGCCTGCATTCTCAACTCATTTTTCCAGCAACTGGTCCTGATCGAATCGATCATCTCAGTGGTCCTCTTGTCAGTCGATCGCGCAGTTGCTCTCCAATCGATACATCGATACGAAGATCGATTGACCCCCCTTCGATCGATATTATTGATCAGCTCGGTGTGGTCCCTGGGTGCCGTTATATCCTTGCCAATTCTGGTCGGTGCAGTTTGGTCGGAGCCTAATCGATATCGATATTTCTGCTGTAACTACGCCAATAATCCCATCGGATATCCCATCTCAGTGGTGGCCATCTGTTTCGTCATTCCTCTATTCATCGTTTTTCTATCGCTAGGGGCCATTTTTTGGCGCGCGCACGAAGAACGTTTGCGTCGGCGAGCCATGTTGCCTGAAAGATTGGCCGATTACACCGATTTTATCGTCGATAATAGAAGAGTTCAGAAAAATATGGAAATGAGCAAATACGCCGTGACCACTTTTCTAGTTTGTTTCCTTTTACAAGCACCGTACACGATTTTGAATTTTTATGGACAAATACGGAACAGCCAAGAATTGATGATTGATCGATCCGGGACGAACAGCATGCTGATCGCGGGCGATGCGGAGACTGCCATCACCTGGTTGAAATCGTTGTTCCCAGTTTGCTTTCCCTTTTTGACATTTTGTTTGTGCAAAGATATTTGGCGCAAATTCAAAGATTTGATCTGTTGTCGTCGTACGAACGTGATCGCAGCCAACGTCTTCTCATCCTCCTTGGAGGCGGCCGATGTGGCGGCTTTGGCGGCGGCTGCTGGAGGGGGCGGAGTCAGCGGGCCTGCGGCGATTGGTCATCAGTGCGGAGTGGGCGGAGTCGGCGGGGCGATGGGAATGGGAGTGATGGGTGGCGGACATATGGGTGCCAAAGAAATGGCCAATGTGGTCACCATTGTGCCAACATCAGCTGGTAAGTTTTCCGGGTGAGAAATACGTGGAACCATGCAAGATAAGGATCAGCCTATGCACAAACATATACGCCTCAGTCGTGAACATGTCTAATTTTAAGCGCGTTTGATCAGTGAGAAATACGCACAGGCATAGAAGCCACAGGAGGCGTGGCTTTTTAAGCATCAGCCAATCAAAATGCAGGATCTTATTTTCAGGTATCCATCAAATCCGTCCTGGCATTGATCGCTGCGAGTACGCCGATGTACCGCAGATGGCCATGATGGGTCGTCGTCGATCGCAACAACATCGAGGCGGCGGCGGTGGTCGAACCAGTGATTACGACTCTGAGGATTCGGATACCTTATCAGTAGCTGCCGCCGCGGGTGCTCTCGGCGACCAGTCGTCGTCGGCGGACACGTCGAGTATTCAATGGCGCAGAATGACTGGTGCTGGCAACCAAGCGGCTCATCGCTCAAAAACTGGGCATCGCCGAAACGAGTCGATCTCCTCCGATCACCAATTAGTATCCGATAATCGATCGAGCGATCACCCCATCGATCATATCCACAGTCCGAGTGCGATCGATGCCAATCAGAAATTCGTCGATCAAGAATCTAACAAGCGCCCCATATCTGGTGATTTGCAAGTGTCGATCGCCAAATCGATTCAATCGATCAATACTGATGGTTCGTCGGAATGGCCCACTGTGTTCCGACCTAAATCGTCCCCTTCGGCGGCAGGTGACCCCGCCCCAGTCTCTCTACACGCGTCAGCTTTGAAGCATCAGCCCGGCGCGGTGCCATCACCCGAGAAGTCGGGGCCTGCCTCAACAAGGCGTCAAGTACAGAAATCGATGAGCCCGGTCAATCAGGAATCGCAACCGGATGAGCGCCGTCGACCATCACTCGTCGACGATAAGCTGAAGCTCATTCTGCAGGACGGCCCATTAGTGCTAGCGGGGAATGAAGACAAGGTATCACCAGGTGTGGAAGAGCCCCTAAGGCTTATCACCAACTCGGGTGATAACATATCAATCAATTCCTCATCCATGAGGCACAATCACTTACCTCCGCTCAACATCGATTTATCAACCTCAAATGACCTGAGACCACAAGCTTCGCCAAGAAAAAAGAATTCTAGTGATAAGACTGGCCTTATCGCATCTGTTGGTGATAAGCTCGAACCAACAAATATCGGTAGCAGCGGCGACGCAGCAGCTAAGATATCACAATCCCAAGCAAACGGAGGCCCCGCTGAACCAGTTGCTGATAACGTATCAGTGCAAGTGATAAGAAGAAGCAGCCAAGCGAGCACCACGACGAGAGAAGCTCGTACTGGCGAGAACGCCTCTCAACAAACGGCCCTTATTACTGATCGACCATTGCCCAATTTGCCTCGCACAAAATGATACCTGATCCTTATCAGTAATCCAGCGATAAGGCTGATTGCATAATTTACACTGTCTTTTCAGGAACTCGCTCACTGTCCCCCCTAATTGTGTACAACCATGATCATAGCACAATTGAGATCGTATTTGATAAGGCTTATCAGTGAAAACTGTACAGAGAGTTTTAATTTTACTGATTCTAACTTTTATCACCTTGGCCAAACGAAATGGATTTTCAGGTATACTGTATTTGTCGCACAGGTATCCATTATAAGTTATGGACTGATAGAGTGATAAGTTTATCAGTGACTGCTAATTCATGAGGTTTGTCAGCATAACTTTGTCATTGTTTTATATAATATGTATGATCGACTGATATGTTGTCATAATTTCAACAATTGCAAAAACGGCTCTCTGAAATTTTTTGCGTTTCAGCCCCGCCCCCTCCCTCGCCGTAAGTACTCAGGTAGCAAAGAGTAGGTCCCCAAACATGCAAAAATAAACAGCTAAAAAGAAGCAGCAAACATGCGAACACTCACCACTTACTGACCTGAGTGATTGCAGAGCACCTGTGTTGTCTTAGCCCCAAGTAGAAAAGCGTGTGCGCTTGCAACTGCTCTGTGCAATAATACCCTAGCCTGGCTGCGGGTTCATGTTTTTACACATCACCAAACGCTTATGCGCACTCGAGGGTGAAAGGACACATATTACACGAAATGATTCGAATGCACCCCCTGGCAAACAGATCCACTGTCGATGGCCCAGTAAAGACCAGTCAACACCAGAGGATCCTTTAGGAGCACAACAATGCACGACCCTGTCTCGACGGTCCAGATCGTACCCGCAGACAAACCAAGTGCCTGCTCTGGAGTCAACTCCAGGACTCTTCCAGTATGAACCAAAGGGAAAATGACTGCACAGGCCCCATGAGAGTACGCTATCAAAGTCCCTGGCCAGCACCCGGCTCACACCACAGGTTTGCCAAATGGGGTGGACCACACGAATTTAGGGCCTTGGCTCCACGGTCCAGGTGGGTTAGGCGTCTGCCTCTGACGCCAGGTGCGCAGTTACGGGCGAGTGTTCGACTCGCGGTCTGGAAAATAATTTCGTGTAAAATGTGTCCCTTCACCCTCGAGTGCGCATACGCGTTTGGTGATGTGGTAAAACATGAACATGAACCGAGCCAGCTGCCCTAAACACATCCCAAAGAATTCTAGGCAGCTGCTGATAAGGTCCAGAATCGTCACTGGTTCTAGCCCTCGATATCATCGATCGACGACTTCTCTTAGCCATTTGCTGCGCCACTCGGGATGGCCTGGCAAGTCTTTTTGGCGCAGTAAAGTCAGCCAGTGTGATTAGATCGGATTGGATCAGGTGCACAAAATTTGGGATTCCCTGTCATTTCCAATATTGCTCTGCCCTGTTTCTGCTTTTGTGTGCCATATTATCCCGGTCACTGCGTCTGTGCCCATCGCCCCCCCCCCCCCAACCATAAGCCACCAATTGAGTCTAGGACATTATACTTTCTACATCTAGGTATGGAATCATGAGAATGCTAGACCACATCCACCTGCCTACATATCCAAACACTGGCATCCCAAACAAAACTGCCGACTTGCTATACAGTCCACAAATGCAGACATGTCAAAAAAACACAACAATTATATAATTCTTCATGTCAGGAAACAAAAAACAGTTTAGCGCGAATGCGCCCGTCAATAAATCGAAATAATGCTAGCACACATTCTTATGTGCATGTCAAAAAAAAACATGAGCATATATTTATGCCCGAGTCATAACTAGAAAAATCGATACATGACATGAGACCAGCCGACATGGAACAGGCGTGACAATTCCTAAAATTTAAAGGCATTCTCATTTTACAGGTTAAAAAATTGAAAAACTTGACTTCAATTAAAGAAAACGCGATTAAAGTGCGCTTCAATACCAAAATGAAATCGGGATCTAAAATGTCTACGAAAATGTGGAAAAGCCTTCAGGGACACACAGTTGTGTAATCTACACTGCGCATACATACCACTGACTATACCATCAGATCAACCGCCAACATATTTTGATCAGATTGGATGACTAATCGATCGGTCGAGTCAGATCAGCCAATTATCGGCACCCGCACGCCTCGACCACCATGTCCGGATATGATTTCAATGTCGTTTGCCCGTATTCGTCCGAATATAAAAATGAAATGGGCGAAAATTCAGTGGGTATGCAAGACGGTCGGGGTACTGCGCCTGGCTTGACCGAATTCACGATCGATTGTACGATGGCGTGGTTGGACGCGTTCTGGTAAGCTTGTATCGGCAGACGACACTCACCAGCACAATAGTAAGCCATGTAACTCGGAGGTGCTACGATCCAATCGGTCCAACCCAAAAGAGCGAAGTCGATTTTCAATGGGAGACGTCGACAGGGCATCGATCGATTATTGCTTGTTGATTTCGATCCCTTCCGAGATCGACCACCTTTACCGCGCCCACTGTGCCTCTGACGATGACGTCGTGGCATCGACGCTGATGATCGCTTGACCCGCGATGACGGCTGATCACTTTGATCAGGCATCGATTCTTCCATATCAAATGTAAAAATCAATAAAACCACTGGACTCGAATCTTTTTCGACATCGATCACTCGACAATCACTCGATTGATTATCGCTAGAGAGCTCGAATCGGCCTCGTTTTTTGTCAGAACGCAACCAACGCGCGATTGGACCGCTGATATCTAATCGAACCCACGAATGATCTGGATATCGACTTATCGATCGCAGGTCCATCGATTGGTCATTTTCTTGATTCCACGATTTATCGCTGTATCGACCAGTATTTTGATCGGGGCATCGATATCTGATCGAATCCACCACCACTGAATGATTTCGAATCGATTCCGATATTGTAATACGAATTTTATCTTTGGTTTTCTTAACCGAAGCCAAGTCTCGATCGAATGATTGTATTTTGATCAGCAGTGCAGCGTCCACTAATCGTTCACGAGTAAGGCTGACGGACTGCAAATCGAATTCGATCGAGCCATAATTTGAAAGGCCTGGAAAGAAATAATCCAATGCAAAACCTGATGAAATCAACTTTAAGCAATCGAACACCATCACTTTACAAAATTTCCATGGCCTGGGAAGGTGTAAAAGTTGTATCTTTTCGCAGGTCAGAATTTGCATGCTAATCAAATCGGCTGGGCCAAGGTTGGCTGGGTTAGGGAGGAGTAGAGATCAGATCAGATCGCCTAAGCCTGATCTGGTTGCGTGTGAGACAGGTCAGGTTTGGGTCGAGTCGAGTCGAGTGAGTGAGTTGTATGAGCGTTTACATAGAGTACTGTAAGCTGGCTGGACAATTGGCCTGGGCTTTGTTCAGCCCAGATACAATTTGATCGCTTTTGGTTGCACTTTCCTCTCTTCCTGCTGGACCTGAGGTAGGCGGGTTTTGGGAGGAAGGGTTCAGAGTCCTGGCTGGCCTATCCCCCATGCCCATATTTGATGCCGCGTACAATAGAGGCTGCGCTGGTGCAGGCGGTTCGGCATTCGTCTCTCCGTATTGCTTGGGGGCGGGTGCCTGGACTCGTCCCGGGCTCGATCCCTGGTCATGGAGGTCCACCCTCGCTGACCTTGCACGCCAGACGGTGAGTGACTCACTCCGAGTGGAGAGACAGAAGCCAAACGAGGGGGCAGGCTCGGCTCGGCTGTCGAACTTGTCCGAGGAATCCAGTGTGTGGTCGGGGATGCCCGTGCTCCTAGTGGACGCACAGTGCTGCTGGTCCCCGCACAGCCTGGCTTAGAGGGTTTGACGGGCTCCAATCAGAGACCAACCCCACCTTTCCCTGGTCCTTTCCCCAGACTCCAAGGCGCACGGTGTCTGCAAAAGACCCGCTTCCGTACCTGGACCCTGAGAAAAACACGTTAATCGCCACCCCTGCGCGATGGATTACAAAAGACGAGCTATCGCCAGCAGGACATTTTGCACTTTTGTGTAACCCCAGCTAGAATTTCTGTTCGACCAAAACCTATCGATTCAAAAATATCAAGAAAATGTACATTCCTGCAGATTTCTCCCCAGCATTCAGTCCTATGCATATGGATCTGACGAGCCACTCATATCTTCTTTTAGAGAAAACAAGTGCTTAAGAAAGCACAGCTGACTTGGCGACTTGACTTAGATTCTTTTAAAATCGATGTGAAAAAGCAATAGTTCAAATATGGGCCCGCTTACTTTCGGGATAAATACTTTTCACCGACGTCCACTCCACGGATGGCCCACCATAGAAATAGGAAGGTGATGCTACTTTGTCGTCGATCTCCTCGTCCAACTTTGATCGTCCTCCCTCGACCACACTTTCGTACAATTCCAACATGGGTTCAGGAACTGCCAATTTTGTCATCATTCCATGCCTTTTCTGCCTCAATTTCCACTCGTCCATTTCCGGTTTCTTATCCAAACCCAAATTACTTAAAAATTGCTTTTTCAACATTTCGATTACTTCGGGGTTCGATTGCATAAATTCCTTAGTCAATTCGATATGTTCTGATTTTTCGACTTTATCAAATTTTTGATTCGTCGAAGACGCCGAAACTAAGGCGCCAAAAATCAATAGGAAGAAAATAAATTTGTACTTTTTCGCCGTCTTTGAAATTAAAAAATCGTTTGACTTTAGAATTTTTGTTCTTGTCGACTGCAAGGACAACGATGATGGCATGACTCGTATCCGGCCAACATATTATTGATAATCGATCTGGAAAGAGAACGTTCAAATTTAATCAGAAAATGATAAGATATCACTCATGCACTGATAAGAGAGAAGTGGTGAGCAGCCGCGGATGACAGTTGTCACTGATAAGAAAGGCATCAAAGAGCTATCGATCAGGCAGTGACCACACTTAAAAATGATCGATGACACTGATAAGTAATGCCAGGATAAATGGCAAGTGATAAGGACTGTCCAAGGGAGCTGATAGAACCGATATCACAAAACTCGTAGTGGCAGTGCTGAGTGATAAGCATTGCACCCACTCACGATCACTCAGTATCATGGAGCCGCTATCAGAACTTGTGCACACATTCTAGAAATACAAAATAGATGAGCAAATCCGATCCGCATACCATTAAAATATTGTTAAAAATTACAAAACTTTTCGACTGATAATTCATCAGCGCTACAAATATCTTAGGCTCCAACGTCAGGTCATTCATAACCTTTAGCCACGGCCACCCTGGCCCGCCCTCGCAGCACACTGGCGGTATGTTATGGCTCGCGGAAATGACAGATAAGGCGCGATATTGGCCACCCGGCGCGGTGCCTGCCTCCTTATCTAATCCCTCCTTCCGCCAAGATTACGCATGATGAATGAAATGGAGCGAGCTCAACGCCCAATCAACAAACAGGCCAGACCAACTGACGCGAGCCAGTCAAAACGGACATGGGCAAAAAAGGAGTTTAGATAAACCACGAGCACGGATTGGAAGGTCGGCTTGTGCCCACAGACATAATGGCATGCGTGCGGCGAGATAAGTGAGGACCCGTACATGACGGTGAATCTGGCTTCCACACCCACACTTATTTGCACTGACTGAAACTGAATGCCCAAAGAACAAGCGTCATAAATGGTTTAAAAAAGGTGAAAGGTGCTGCAGCGCATAAAAAGAGAGGATAGCGGATTTAAATTGCCGAGTTGGCCGATTTAGGAATTGAATTTGAATCGAGACCCGATCCATCCTCGGATGGGCAGTGATATACATTTGCAATGCTTACTGTACCAAAACACCCTACAAGCGGCCGCAGTGGTGCAGCTGGTGGTGGAGCATTCTTCTCTCCGTATTGCCGCTTAGCGAGTGGCTGGGCTACTTGGGTTCGATCCCCGGTGATGGAGGTCGGTTTGCGAGCCATAAACCCTCGCTGACCTTGCACGCCAGGCCGTGGGTGACTCAGCCAGTACCCTACAGGTGCACCGAGTGGAGAGACGGAAGGGAAACGAGGGGACACCGACAGGGTCGAGTCCAGGATGCCCACGCGTGAAGGTGATCCTCCTGGAGAATCTAATCCCCATTTCATAAATTTATACTCTTAACAGTCAGACCTGGCACCACTGTCAATTCAGCAAGTCAGAAAACAGCCTGAGAAAACAATTTGGTTAATTCTGTCTGGCTGAAGCTTCCCCTTTTGTTTTCTCTCCTTTTCTTACCCGTACGTCCAAATCATACAAAATAAGCGTTATAATAACACACTCAGTTATAAAATCACAAAACCCGCACCACTTTTCGCATAGAGTTGTTATCTTGAAGATTCATTTTAATTTTAGAAATCTTAAATATCTTCTGATTCAAAGAATGTTTTTATGCAGCAACAATTGGAGATACGAGATGACCTGCTTCATTTCCATTTATAGGGCCACCAATCAAGCCCTGCAATCACAGCGCGCTTACAAGGTTTGACTATGTACTGGCCAGCTATATAAGCAAAACGGAATTCGGCCAAAAAATTTTAGGAAAATGTTATCCAGTAAATCCAGTCCCGTAAAAACTGTGTTCCTGACTAGCATCTCAAATACCACTTCCTGACCAGTCTACTGTACTTCGGACAACAATAAGGATTTCGCAGCTTCTCATAGGCCTAATTTTCAGTTGAGCCTCTGCAGTTTTCACTCAACGTAGCTCAGCTCGCGAATTAGCCAGCATCAGGCCAGGAACAATGCAGAGCCGGAACAGGAATCAAAATGTGGGAAAGGTCACATCGCGACGAGTCAAACACTGAGGCCAGAAAAAGACAAGCTTCCTTCTTTCCTCTCCTTTGATGTCAGATAATCCCACTGACAGTCAAGAGTCGCCCGCTGATTCGACGAAAGCTTGTCTGACGTGAGAAGACTTTAAAAAATGTATTGCTGACGATACGACAAGCAAAAGAAACTGGAACAGGCCCAATGTTTTAAGATTTCGACAAGAATCCTAAATCCTCGCTCTTTCCTGTAAAAATATGAAACTTGGGCGAGAGCTAATGCTGCAGTTCTGGTCCCGCCGACCTTGCCCATACTAGCCTTGAATACTAAATCACTTCATTTTGTCACTAAGCATTCCAACACTGAGCACAAATTTACACAGGAAATACACCCGTCTGTGAGACTTGATGATATGCTTTTTATAGAAAATCCTACGAATTAGACAAACCCGCTGCGAGGAATCAGAGGCCATCTCGCCTAAGAACACAAACCACATTGGACTCTCTTGTAAACCTATCTCGACTCTTCCCAACCTGCTCAGCCAACTGTACCCCGGACCAACCCTACCCTCCCTGGCTGAATCTCCTTATCACCTCCCACCAACTCACCAGTCCAATAGGCCCTTCCTCAATAAACACGAATTTCGGGGCCTCTCAACAATCCATCCCTTTCCAATTTGAATCTAGGAAAGCCAAATATGCCCTGACATACCAATCATACTTTTTGCATTCCCTCGTACTACGCGCCCTTCGTCACCAGCATCGCGCGTAGAGCACTAGTACGCAGTCACTTACCCCATCCATATACGGGAATGCACTTTTACGCAAAACCAAAAACAACCTACTCGACTTGAGTCTGTTTGGAATAGAAATTATAAAAGTGTACTCGACTCGTCTGCTGGCCAGGCACGATTCAATTTACGCGTGCCTACCCACTAAAGGCGACGTAGAAAATTTGTCTCATTTGTTTTCTTTTATCTCACAAAGATCAAAATGCGAATTCCTTCCCCGAATGCCCCACTATGCAGCCCATGGCTGAATGGCCAGACGGCTCGGACTGAGGCCATTTTACGAGACGCGGTTGGTGTTAGCTAGCAGGAGGTCGTTGTGAGTTCCTGACTTTGTATTCAGCGTAGCAGGTCAGAACAGGGGGATGGGAACAATGAATTACATATAGCATACAACACTCACAGTTGCTTGCACTAGCTACAGTATCGTAGACCAGTCCTCTCACCGAGCCCCATCCCCAGTGCCAGACCCCAGTTCGCACCAACCGCAATCAGTGGCAGTTATGGCAATTGCCAAAATATAAACAACTCGACAAACGTCTTCATCAGGTCAGGCCTATTCCACTGTCCTCAGCACAAAGCTCAGAGCACAATTGAGCACTTGCCAGCCCCTCGACAGAAACCAGTGTCAGAACCGGCTCTTGATTGATGCACATCAACATCGATAGGACGAGCATCGAAAACACACTCGCCCCTACACTTATCACAAACACAAAAACTTGGGCGGCGTCCTCATACGCGCACTGTAGACAGGCCAAGGTGGCATCAGACAGGCGTGAGCACGACTTGGACAGTGTCAGTGCGCCCAGGCGAGTGCTGCCTACGCACCACTATCAACCGATGGAATGCCCAGTATGTCAAGAGCGACGAAGATTCCAAGGCAAGAATGCGGAAATTCGATAGAAAAACAGTCGAGATTGGGTGCAACACAAAGAAAACGGGGAAACTCGAAATGGAGAGATTATGAAATCGAGGAAAACGAAAGACTAAAGCTAAATGGACTAAATAAGCAACGAATAAAACAACAGAAAAGCGTCAGCTAGTTAAGAAAAGCAGGCATACATGGGCATGCAGGGAAATATGTAGAGACGCTTGGATTTGCCAAAAAATGATAAAAGCATCGGCCGCAAAATCAAAACCTGCGCGGAGATATGTAGACTATTGTAACCAGCGCACCCAGCGGCGAGAGATGTGAGAGACCGAAATCTCTGGGACAAAAAAATCCGACTGCAGGAAGGATTTTCCCTCAGGGTAAGGACACAATCCAAAAATGCAGGAGTGACTTGGGTTAGAACCATGACCACTCACGGGAGAGGCCAGAAATTTGACAGACGGACCAGCTCTTACTGAGGCCTACAAGACACATTGTCCCAAAGTTTTTTGGCATAATGTACACGCAACACATTTTCACAAGTTCTGTGGCTGCACATTTTCGAAGGGACTCGCAGCAACTTTTACAGTATCAATCGTCAGATCACAGCTTGACTGCTTTTTTCTGCGGGGCGCCTCATCGAATGAGATCTATCAAAGTCTACGCGCTGATAATGCTCCGATTCCAAAACTACCTATTTTAAAATTTCACACCAAAAAATTGAATGATTGAGTTCATTACAACTGAATTTTCAAAAGTATTTCCATTTCTTCTGTCATAACTGATGGTGCGACCGATTAGCACACTTAGCAGTCAACCATTTGATGTAGAAAAGAATCATAAAGCAACAACAAAATCAAACATACCGAATGAATTTGATGGGAGCCAACTTTGGAATCCCGAATCTGACGGTGTCAAGTCGACGAATTTCCAGTTTCCACTTCAAATCGAATCAGCAGTTGAAAGCAACCTTACAACAACAAACCAAAAGCCAGACTGGCGGCTTCCGTCTGTAAACGCCTGCTGGCTTCAAATCCGCCTCCTAAAATCTTGCGCCGACCCTGGCGGACGTTACGCTTGGAGAGAGCGTGGGAAAGTGCAGAATGGCGCAGCCCATTGGGTTTCTGCTAGGCGGAGAGCCAGCGTCGATCGCCCGATCGCTGGAGCTGTGAATTTGAACGGGAATGTGCGATGCCAAGAGCGCTGGGCTGGTGCACCGCACCGCAGTGTAAAGTGACATGCTGCACAGCCAACCTGAATGAGTTCTCTAGTCACACGACGCCCTTGGCTTCCACCCGCTTTATGTCTTTAACACATCACCAAACGCAGGGACAAATGATCTTTGCGTAAGAAACGATGAGAAATAATGAAATATACATGTGATTCGCTCTGCTGCAGGATCGCATGTGTAAAGCGTGCAAAATCGGCACTGTGCTCAGCAGTTTTTATGCTCTTTCGTCTGTTCTGCCGCACCCTTCAATTCATGGGTGTTTTGATATATATCCTGCAAAACAGACAAAGCTGTCCAACAAAAATTTATTTTCATTTTGGCATCTACGTCGCCCCAAATAAGTGGTGATTTTATTCGCAAAAGCCGTGGGCTCTGCTCACATGGGCCGGGGTACAGCAGTACTTCACCTGGGTACCCCTACTGCCTCGAGGACATTTTTTGAGGGGAACAAAATGGGGCGGAAACTAAGAGAGGGAACACTGAATGAGTATTTACGGAACTACAACCACCAATGAGGTGGTGCCGAACTCGTCGACAGTCAGTCAATAATCTGGTGGAGTTTTGACCTTGTTACCCACTTTGTGGTCCAACAGATCCTCAACCGTGTAGATCAGCGATTTGGAGCTGAACCAGACCAAACTGACCGAAGACTGAACCAGGATCGAACCAGGACCGACCCGCGGGCTTTGTATCATTTCACACTGCCTGACACCGCAAAATAGAAAAGCTATTATTTAAAATATAGCTTCTGGTGAAAGGACAGTCATAAACTAGGAAATTATCGTGGATGACTCTTGATCTTCACCGCCATCGAACAAGCTGTTGACATTTGCACAACTTGTCTGGTTTAGCCTGACTAACGGCAAGAAAACTATGGTTTATTTCGATCCTGATTCGGTCCTGGTTTGGTTCTGGTTCGATCCTGGTTCAGCGAAAATAGCCACCTGGTCAAGTTCGGGTACTGGTTCGGCTTTAAAAGACGGTTCGATCGAACCTGGTGGGGACGCGCATGTTTACGATCACATGTCTTCGCCAACTGCTGCTAACAGCTGGTGCTCGCCTAGGAGAAAGGAACACAGCAGGTGCCTGCCAGTGGACATACACAGGGAGATGCCCCAAAACTAGAAATACTAAACAACTTTTCTCAGGATGGCATGGAACTATCGGGCTATTTCGTATTCAATCAAGACCAAAAGGAAATACAATCAATCCGAATTGCAGACATGAAAACCCTGTAAGCTGATGTTTCCTAGCTGCGCAGGTGGAGCGGGCCACTTTATTGCCAAAAACGGGTTGTGATGGGGTAGCGCTTCAATGGAGCTGCAGATACCTACAGTATTTGCTTAACTCACTAGAATAAATACGGATAAGAAGCCAGCTGCATCCCCCGGCTAAATTTGTGCACCCATATTCAGGGTATAGGGTCCACACTGTTGATATCGTCCCATGGTAGGGCCCTCGGGTACTGAGTAAAGCTCTCTAGGGTCAACAATTATTGAAAAAACCCTCCCGAAATTGTATAAATTTCTTTTGAAACGTAAAGCGCTGTACTTTTGTTAGAGCATGCAGAACTATTCTAGCGCAGGCGTAGGCGCGTGAAGAACTACTTGATGTTGCAAACAGACCAGCCCTTCTTGGCCCCAAGTCATTCACGAGGCGAACATGCTGTGCCTGTCAGAGGTCGTTTGTACAGTACTTCACTGCCTCATGTGAAATGCAGTGAAGAAACGACAGGGAACTGTCTTGCCATTTTGCCACACGTATTTGTCGGGCATTATGAATCAAACTGCTGTTATGTACTGTACATACAGTATCTTGAGTCGGACGATAAGGAAAGTCCACTTACGAAATTCTTGACAGAGAACAGAGGAAATCGCTGTACAGAAAGTCCCGTATTCGAAACAAGTAGCAAAGTGGCAATGCACACAACACAAGAACAGATTTGATCACAGAACATCATCTGAACCTTTTCTGCAGGAAAATCAAACTAATAAAAGAGAAACTCGTATTGCCAGGCATGCACATATTTTTTCACCGTCTCCCCACAAAATCCTCCAGCCTCATTTCCCTTTTTCCAACCACCCGTCCTCATTGTCCTATTAAAAATAGCATGGGACTTGGTTCAGTCCATATCAACTGGCTCAATCAGGCCACCGTGTCGGCCTCTTGTGGTGCATACGGTCGACCGATCATACACGCTGCGCCGTAGCCCATTAGGGCCAGGGTTCGTTTATTTTTCTGCGCTCCATAATTGCTGCTGGTAAAAGTCGACTCATCCCCGTCCAACGGCGCCCCTCCGCTATTCTTCCAGAAGGGACAAGCGTAATAAAGAGCGTGACGACGTAAACGCCTAAAATGGGTAAAAGCAAGGAATGAACTGCAATTGCGGGACGGGACAAACCTATCACAGAATAGAAAATGACCCAAACATTTGAATTTCCCGCCTTGATGAGCAGGTAAGATGAATCGCTTGGAGTCCGAAGTAGAGTTTTCTTGCAACCGGTAATGATTTCAACGGAACAGGTAATATGGTATATTTTGTGAAAGAAACGCAAAAAGACTTAAAAATCGAGAAAAATTCGAACGTTTGTCGTTAATGTTGCATATATGTGCATATATGTGTCCCTTCACCCTCGAGTGCGCGTAAGCGTTTGGTGATGTGGTAAAACATGAACATGAACATGAAGATATAAAAAATATTTACAAACAAAGACTGCACATTTTTTTTTGCAAATTCAAGGTATGCTGTGATGAAAATACACTGCAGCTACCGTAATGGCGGCATTGTGAACTGTACTTGCCAATGAACACCCGAATGCAGCTTACAGCCCTGAGCCAATGAGCAAACGCCTTTCAAGTACGAAGAAATTGTTGATGAGAGAAATAATTGTATTTACAAAGATCTATGAGAAAATCAAAATCATCCCTGAGGACAGCGTCATCCCATTCATCCCTTATCCCATTCTCTTTTAGTAGCATACTGTACTTCGTCGTTAGTTGTGCGTGCAGAAATAGAAGTTACAGAATCTAGCGCTTACTTATTAAAAACGAAATAAATCCAGGCTTGTGTTCCAGCCGTGGCCAACCACAGAGCATTGGCGGACAGGAACGACCATCTGTTGGCGGCCAGTTGTGGTGCAGTGAACCAAATGATCAATCCCACAATGACCACTGTGCTGACCAGTGCGGCTTGTATGCTCACCCCGATCTCCCGGCTAGCCACCGTGGCCCCGCGTTGCCCCACTACGAACGCAGCTGTGGACATGTTGGCTACGAGCATTTTCATTTTGATCACAACAGCCGTGTAGAAAACGATCATGATGACCACTTGACTGAAATCTTGTACCAATTCGATGTAACAGAACGTAGTCGATTCTTGGGTCGTGGAATAATGCCACGAATATACATCACTTTGCAGAAGGACATCCACTTCTGGACATAAGTACGCCACCAGGAAACAGCCTCCGTATAAATAGCACAACAGGATCATCCAATCAGTTTTTGATCGACTAAAAATCGATTGTCTAAATTCTTGTCTCAGACACATGACCACGAATCGATTGAACGCCAGCAAGGTGGCCAACGAGGAGTGTATAATAAAGGACGTGTTCAACAAGCCGCCTAATACTTTATTGATCCAAAATGGAGGTGTGGCCCGTGCGATCATGAATGCACTGCCGACATAGCCATTGACCAAGAGTTGAAGCAGGTCGACGAAGCCGAGTGCGATCATGATACGCTGAAAGGACTTGCGAGCCAGGTTACGATCACGCATCATCCAGAACATGGCGTAGACGTAGGGGACGAAGAAGGAAGATGTGAAAAGAATGAACGAGATTCCAACAAGGATCGGCTCTGCTGGCGAGGACGGCGAGGGGGGCAGTGAGGACACGTTGTCTGATTCCATCATGTGACAATGGCCAGTCAATCTGAAAGGAGGACAAGGCGGGTCAAATAAGAAGATCTACCGTCCACAAGCCGGTGAACAGGCCGTGTGCAAGAATTGCAGGACAAAGCAGGTTTAATAGGGCCATGAGACAAAAAGGCGGTGAACAGGCTTGTGCAAGAATTTAGGTGGTGGTACTCGAGATTTTGAATTTGTACCAGCGCGGGAATATTCTGTTCTGTGCTTTTGCCTGTTACTTGGTCCAATGGCAGAATCAACAGGGATCACCCGTCAGCGGGCCACTTATCCACGACCCTACACAGCCCCTGGCGAGCAAGTATAGAGCTATAGTAATCCTCCTCTTGAAAACATACGCACTGACACTGAGGAGCTCTGAGCTGTATGCTAAGTTATAAACTTCGTCCGTCAGGTATGCAACCATAAAAACTGTATTTGTCAATCGCGATGAAGCCCAGAAAATTGGGTCAGCATTTTTTCTTTTTCTACAAGAATTATCCACGCGGGTGACAAAAATGCAATCACTCGGCAAAAACGAATGGCCTGAGGGATTCTTCCTTATCTCCTGTTGCTTGTGATTAGCTTATCAGTTGGTAGGTGTGTTCAGACTTTAGGCAAGGAGTAACTAACTTAGTTGGACACCTCTATCTATGCACCTGAGGGAAGTAATTTGTGGAAATTTACGTCAAAGGATCCTAGCTTGGATAAGAAGGAAAAAACACTCGGCCACTATCTGCTCAGGGTGTTTCCGAAGGTGCATCTTTTGGTGAAAAAGAGAAAAGGAAGCTAGGAATAATTGCATCAGAGAAATGCCAAAGCAAAGCTTTTTCTGGCGTTATGACAAAGATGATAACAACATCGACAAGGGTAAGAAGATGACGACTAGGTTCAATCGTCGAGAAAACTCTAGATCGTTTAATACCGGCCAGATTTTGTGATTAAAGCTAGAAAAATCTTAGGCCTTATCATTATGATAATGGTTTCATTAATTTAATTGGCCTGAGTCTCCTGAAGATGATACATATAGAGAAGGACGATGAAGAAATTTTGAGAGCAAGAGAGGCGGCTTACGACCAGTTGATAAATGGAAAATCAATGTTATAAGCATTCTTGTTGTCGTGTGAGGAGTGGATATCTTAGTACACCCTGGACGGGTCAAAGTTTCAGGCGATATCGCTGATGTAACCAAGCTTGGCAGGCGTAGGAGGTAGTGTGGCAGACCGAAGTCGAAGGGGCAAAAACTCCGACGACAGGAGCAGACATGTCTTGCGACTATACCTGCGACTGAAACATCAACCAGAGGGGCTGATGTTTCCCAGCCAGGGGAGATCGATTAATCTCTTCCACTCGTCATGGTCCTCCAGGCACGAGGGCGACACTAACGATTGACCACTGAGTCCCAGGTAACCATGGGACTGGCATTCTGAGACTCTGAAACTCACTTCGCTGATAAGGCTCGCTGATCAAACCAGAATTGCTACCGTTATTCGCTCTTCTCAATTCGACCAACCATCCAGCAGAGTAACTAGCCGTTACAGGTGCTCGAATAAATAAGATTTTCACACACCCGTGAACCGAGTGGAAACCTGCAATAATAAAATGACGGAACCAGAGAAAAACATTCATGCGAAAAATCCACGCCCATGGTAGTAAGCGAAAGGAGGTGACAAATTCCTGTACGTCACTGGCGCGGCTGGCATGGACCAAAGTATAAGCAGCCGGATACGTCCTCCCTTTTAAAAGCGTTTTTCCTCCAAGGGGGCCTATGAACCTCGAATCACAGCAGCTGGCGACTGTCGCCTTTCATCTTCCGCCTTATTTCACGGCACTGCGACCCCCGTGCCTAAGAAGGAATTAACATTGACGCCCGAACCTAAAGGCACTCCTCATCGTGACTACCAGCAAAGCGAGTCCCTCACTTCCTCCGGGCTACAAGAAACCAACTATGTGCAGAAGAGAAGAAATGATGCGTGCGAAAAAAAAGAAAAGCGAAGCCCCTAACTCGACTGGTGGTTTGCGTAATATGCACGAACGGGGTGCGAATATTGCTTAGCTAGGTAACCACTAGGAATGATGAGGCCAGCCGCTGGGCGGTCACTCCCTTTCTCATTCCATCTTCGGATACCCCCCGCATATAAGCGACTTTACATTTCTTAAGGCATTTATGCACACGATCTAGCTTCGACCTGAGATTGGACACATTCCATGCGCAGACCTGCTCAGTTCTTGTAATAAGAATAAAAATGGCCCGAGAGAAAGTGTATTAATCTCGTTCTTTTCCTAGTCGCACGAGGCGAGGACATGAGTGGAAGTTTCAAAGTTAGAAAATGAAAAGTGCAGACTTAGGACGTGAGTATTAGCACGGACGTGCCAAAGAATTTTCCCTCCTCCATTTCGCCCGACAGCAATCTTCAATTGAAGGGGATAAAATAGAACAGTTCTTCAATGTCTTGCAAAGAATAACTAAATGAAGAAGCGCCAGAACACTTGTCTCGGTGAGGAATTGCCGAGTACGCGCACATGCACTGGCCAAACAGGGTCATTACGCGCACTCTGGCATGGGGGTGGGTTGGAGAGACACCAGGGGTTCTAATTTCACGGCAAATACATTATGCATGTAATAAACTCACGTCAATGGCCTTGCAGGTAGGTGTGTGAGGAGGATGCATGAGTTGGGTGCACCTTCGTAGCGACCACTGCAGCTGTCTAGATCTTGATTAAT
This sequence comes from Mesodorylaimus sp. YZB2_4, assembly GCA_030248295.1. Classification (NCBI taxonomy): domain Eukaryota; kingdom Metazoa; phylum Nematoda; class Enoplea; order Dorylaimida; family Dorylaimidae; genus Mesodorylaimus; species Mesodorylaimus sp. YZB2_4. The sequence continues at coordinate 29,715 of JASANH010001344.1, read as the reverse complement.
AAAACATCCCAATTCTATTGTTGCCCCATAAAATATTTTTTGCACTGGCGAAATAAATGTCTGAAACAGGGGACCCACAAAGCTAGAAAATTTTCAAATTTGAATGTTTTAAAAAGACGCTGCGCCTTGTACGAATTGTATGAATTTTGCTTCTCGAACCCCCCCTTCATGATCTAGGTTTTGGATGCTTTATTGAAACACTGAAATTTATGGCTATCGCACGCTGCTGAATGTGGAGAGTATAACGAAAACATCAATATGCTGTCAATAGGGTGCTCCTTGGCTGCAAGCGGACGATTATTTTGCGACGTGGTTCATGTAATTTACAATCAAACTGCAGCATACATTTTCAGGGTTGTGCAATCTTCTTGCGCTTTTTGTGGAAAATTTCAGCGCATCCGTCGAAAGTCTTTGAGACAGTTTTGGGTGAACTGACCGTACCTACATAATTATTTCAAAAAAAGTCTATTATGACAGACTCGAAACTTTCAGAACAGCCAATGCACACAGTGGAACCAGGGCTTAGGATGGCTGGTCTACTCGGCCACAAGAAACGAGAGGTGGCCCGACATGCTGCGCGCTGCACACAGTGCACGTAGAATCACTGCATCATGCATTTAGAGGTCAGCATCAAAACCACAAAGCCTGTATTCTGTGTACTGCTGATGTTCAGACAGGCTCCCCAAAGTCAGCTGTGCTGTTCCACACGAGCAACCTGACTATGCTAAAGCTGTAGCGCTGCGAGTAAACTGATATGGCTTATCCTTAAATGCCTAAACCTCGAGAGACACTTTCAACAATCTTTCCCCCTCCTTCCAACTTTATGTTCAGGCTCATGGTTTATCATATCAGTAATGAACCGCTCGAGGATAAAGGGATACATAACACAAAATGATTTACCTAGCCGCGGCTTGAACATTACCTAATATGAGCATGTGCGCGCATAGCACGAGAGTAAGACCCCCTAGCCCACTAGCAGACCACGAGCACGGGATTACAGGACCCTCTGCTCGTTGCCAGGATCAGTCGCCCTGTTGATATTCATGCAGATAAAGCAGCTTCCGCTCAGACTTTTTCCTAGACCGTTGTTGCGCTTAGCAGTGGCCGAGTAGACCAGCCATCCTAAGCCCTGGTTCCACTGTGTGCATTGGCTGGTCTAAAAGTTTCGAGTCTGTCATAACAGACTTTTTTGGAAATAATAAGACCGTTTTTCGTTTTTTTGCTACAAACTAGTTTGGCCCAAAACACCTCACCGATCGATCATTTCATACTAGTCAGAAACTCTTAACGATGAAATGCACAGATTTTTCTAAGATATACAGGCGGCAGGAAAAACAACAAATTCAGTACCTACTTCTTTTATGCATCTGTCACGCCTGAAACCTTATCTCTGACTGGACAAAAAAGTCAAGTACCACTCTCACACTCCTTGTTCGCAATAACGTCCCTCTGTCTCGTAGAAAGAAAAGAAACGAAACCCAAAAATTCTAAACCGTAAATAAGTCGAACTGAGAGCCTCGTGGTCGGAAAACAAAAGTGCTGTTGAAAAGCCACTCTCTGCCACAACCAAATGTGCTCCAAATAAACTAAAAAAAGTATGTAAAAAGGGGCAACTGAAGCCAGCCTAAAAAGAACTGGGTCATGCTCGGGGTGATCTGAACTTCTGTTCCCTCAGAAGCTGAAATTCAGGATCCGCAACGTTTGTCAACTTATTGTTAGCTCGAATTTTCCTCAACAATATTACCTCCGCATCAATTAAAATATGTGCTGTCCACGGAAACTCTTCTCACATCATTTATATTCGTTCACATATTCTCAATTCATTATCGGCAAATTTATTGCTGTACACCAAACCCATCTTCGTTAGAGTCCGCTGAGCCTAGCCAATCAATGGCGCTGCGCCTCAACCCGTTCACTTGATGTTTCTAAACCCCGCGCCAAAAATTGAGAACAGGAACACCAGCTTGCCCTACTTTCGATAGTCGATAACTCAAAAACGATTGAACCTAAAAAGATGATTTTTCGCAAGCTTTGCAAGATAGGTCAGACCTGCAACCGTTTCGATTTTTATCGAAATCCGTCTAGTATCTGACGAGTGACGGTGTAAAAAAGGCCAAAAAATGGCTAGGCCTTTTTTAGGAATACTGTAACTTTTTAGCCATGAATGCTTTTGAAAAATCTGTGTGAAAAGGCAGGTTCTAAAAGTTTAAGCTTTTAGAAAAACTTAGTTTCACTGCTGTACAATGTCCGGTTGCTGATCTAGGTTGATCTTTATCCTCCTCCTCCTCCTTCTTCTTCTCCCCCCTGAACAAGAAATCGCGTATTCTGGAACTCCACGACGGCTGACGGATTTTGATAAAAATTGGCACGATTGTAGACCCGGCCGATTCTGAAAAGTGTGCGAAAAATCAAAAATTTTCGTCCACCCGTTCTCGAGTTATTAGCCGGCGAAAATCGTCCTTCAACATTAGGCGTCTGGTTGGCTGGTCTAATTGTAAGCAAGATCAAGATGCGTGGGCGCATTCCATTGTGAGCGACTCGACCTACTGTACACCTCTGGGACTCGTGATCTGGCGTGCAGGAAGTCTCGAATAGTTAGTCACAACTCACGTCAGCTCGAAAACCCAACACAAGGAAGTGGGCGATTTCTTGTTGGAAATGGATGAGAATATGGAGGGAATGCAGTCGACCATCGTCCTCTTGCAGAGACAATTAACCCGTAGTTGGTCGAACTCTTGGGTCCACAGACCCAACGCATGTTATAACACAGGGCGAAACGGTTTTATCTGCATATCTCGACAACCAGCCATTATTTTGCAAAACCGTTTGGTAGTATCATAGGTTGATAGGTAGGACATGCTAGTACCAAAAATTATCGAAATCGATCTAGCGGTTCTCAAACGGCGGCCCGAAAACCCCAAAAAAGTGCCCAAAAACAATAATAACTTCAATTGAAACATGAATCGTACGAAAGGAAGAACTATCTTCTAGCACAGGCATTCTCACTGTTTGCAGCATCAAGTAGCAACTGTACGCTACCTGTGCTAGAAGATAGTTCTCGCGGCTCTACAAAACTACGGTACTTTACGTTACAAACGAGGTCTATATAGTTCCGGGAAGGTTTTTTCGGCGCCATTCGGGCAACGTTCGACGGATTTTGATGAAATTCGACCCAAGCATGTGGGACATGGCACCCGAGAACCCTACGATGGGATTTCGCGAAATTGTGATCGGTTCGTGAGATATCGATCAAAAACGACTTCTGAAGTGTGGACCCCGCACTGGAGAATACGGGTCCGCAAGTTTGACCAGGGAAGGGTAAGGAAACTGCACGAAGAGAATGGAAGGATGAGGGAGTTGCTGGGGCTGGGATTGGATGGCACGTTGGATGAGGAGTTGGAGAAGAAGAAGGTGGAGGGGGCCGAGGAGATGGGGCAGGGTGGGGCGAAGAGGGGCGTCGAGGAGGAGGAGGAGGGGGGGGGCAGCAAGAAGGCCAGGCTGGACGAGGAGCAGATAGAGGAGGGTGCGGACGAGCAGGAGGAGAAGATGGTGGATGAGGAGAGTGGAGTGGAGGATGCGGTGGAGGGCCAACAGGATCGCATTGGCGATGATGTCGAGGAGCAGTGTCCGACGCCGACCAAGGACAATGCGGACGAGTTCGAGGAGAGTGGTCAGCAGGGTGCTGGCGTGGGGGACGAGGAGACCCCTGGCTTGCATGTGTGATTTGGTTAGTGATTTGCTGTCGTTCTGTGTTGCCTATAACTTGCACCGAACCCATGAATGAGTATGTGATGTACTCCGTGGGTCCTTCAATCGACAGTCGGTCGTGTCGTGGGTCGTTTGTACGAGTGATTGGATGTGGATAATATTGAGTTCGTGGGCTCTGGCTGTCTAGTGCACATAAATGACAGGTTAGGGTGGTTCATTGAGCCATAAGCAGGCACAGCATACTGTAGTAATGGCGAGGAAGCACTGGTTCTTTGATCACAGGACTGCCTGTATACTGTAGTACCTTGATCATTGACGCCTGCCAAGCCATGTGAGCAGAAAGTGTTTGTTGCCCAAATAAGTGCTCGTAAGCAAAGAGCGTTCAGGAAAAAAAAATCGTAGCAGAGCAGTCATGCAACTCGTATTCTCATGTGATGAACTAATAAGCAGAACTTGGACCTAGAATTCATCTTTGCCAAAATCCTCAATGCAGCAGAAACCGAGTCCATTTCGAGCCCGATCGTGAGTTATTTCGTGCCTACCATTCAATCCTCGCGTCAGTGCCACCTTGTGAGTCAAGTAAATGGATCGATGACAAGGCACCTGAACCCGTTGATTTGATGCTTCACGACTGGGGTACCACAGCTGCGCTCCGCTTTTCTGATGGTAATTACCCATTGTTTTGAAGTACGTCTCAACTTCGAGCCTTCGCTTCGCGCGATGCGCTTGATGGGAATTTTTTCGCTGTGGTGGCGGGGTATCCGCTACCTGTAACTCAAGTAACGTGGAAATCTACACGGGCGGGGCGATGCAATGCAGCCGATGTCAGCGATTGATTGCAGCTGTTACGTAATCGCGTACGCATCTTTAGTCAATCCAGGCAGTTGTGTACGTGTGCGTGCGTATTTGCATGCCTCAGTTTTATGAAAAGCCCCCAAGGGCTGTCACTGAGTAGGATTTTTCTTGAAAATTACCCTCCAGAGCAAGATCGTGAACATGCTATGGACACCATGCGCTTATATTGTCGTCATCGAATAAATTATCGGAAACTCCTATATCCCCTCCACGGAAGGCCTGCATACTGTAGACCATTTCACACGAATTGTACACGCAAAGTTTGAATTTCCCGCTGCAAGCCGCTTATGACAGTTCATTGCTGATGAAAAGTTCCTCTCTTCAAAGCTTGCGCGCAGTGCGTCCCGCTCTTGAAGCTTTTTTATACTGAAAGGCAACAAATTCGGACCACTTATTTGAGAAGAAAACCAATTAAAGTCATGAATAAGGAAAACTGTCGACTAAAAATTTCTGTTAACACAACCAACGCACAGGGTTCAAAGTATAGTAATGGACACGCGTCAAAGTCAAAGTCAAAACGAAAAACCGACGTCATTTGCAACATTAGTTTGGTCTAAAAAAGCTGGTTCGTTTCGGCCGATTCAAGGATTCGGTTGATGCTGGCCCACAGTGCACATAAGACCACTCAATAGGGTACGTGTACAGTAGATGCGAAATTCCTACAGTAAATTGCACTCCCATTAACCAAGATAGGGGCTGAGCCATAATTTCTATTATCTGTTTTCTTCGGGAATGTACACGCGGACTATTCTTTAACGCGGCAAGCGTGCATATTCCCAAAGAAAACAGGTTATAAATCTACACACAATGCTTCCAGGGCCAAGATAATTGCTAACATTCATAAATCCTGGGATTCAAAAATCAAAAACTGTTCCCCAAAGTGGGAGAAAGAAAACCATATATCGATCAGCAGAAATAATGGAGAGTGTGCTTGAAAGGAGCTTGTCAGACAAACTGTACCTTGGTTTTCCACCTTTGTCCTAGCCCTAGGGACTATTATATGGGGTGGGTAAAATGTAGTTTTAGGGTTTGGCACTGATGTCTAGCTCAATTCACCTTAAAGGAGACAACAAGAGTTTCTTTGTCACCTTTCAGAAAAACCCCGAATTTCAGTCAGTCAGCCGGACCACAAAGAAAACACACTCAAAATCTTTCAAGTTTTTTGTCAATAAAGATTGACTGCTACTGTTTGCTGTCGTTTTTGGCCTTGAGTCCAGACGCACGCCTAAAGGCTCAGACATCATTTTCACAAAGGTATGCAGGCTAGACAATGAAAAGGTGTTGAGTCAATGCGTCTGATGGCGCATGGGAAGCAGTCGCGTAAGATTAGGTGGAGTCAACAATAAAAGAAAAAGTCTGGTCTCCGAAGAGGAGAGCTGTGACGACTAACGTGGCACTTGATTGGGCTATGGCTGGTTGTCTTGACTTGCTGGGTCACTGACATCTTTCTGATGCATGCCCTCTCTCCTCTTATCTTCTGATTCATACCTGCTTTATAGGCAAGTCAACAGGTCAGGTAATGGTGCAGTAGCAGACTGGGTTTGGATGGAATGCTTTTGGCTATCGCAAGCAAAGGGGAGAGTGGCGCATGGACTATTCCAAAACTTACTGGAAGTCAATACTCTACGGAACCGGCAGCTGGGAGTGTCACCCGTCAGGGTGATGTTTCAGCCATAGACTAGGTCGAATAACTTTGTTCGCCGCCCTGGGGTTTTAGCCTGGCGCTAAAGCTCCATTGGTCACTCGCGCCAGTAATATGGATCAGGTCGTATTGAATCTGTTCTCCTGTAGCAGCTACTGTAGCTACCATTACAGGATTCCATGAATGCCAGCACATGCCCATCAGCTGCGGCATTTGGAAGCATCGGAGTCGATCGTCCAAACAGAAGATGATTCTCTGGTTTTGTCAGGATTCAGCTCAAGCTTTAAATCGCTATTTGCAGCTACAATACAGCCACGAACATGGAATGTCGGTCTATTTCCTCTCGAATAGCTCCCTCATGTTGCGTGTATGGTTTAAATATTTTTCCCTGTAATAGTTTCCAAACTGGACGCATAGTTCACAGACCTGGGTTCAATTCTCAGCTGGGTTTTTAATTCGTTTTTCTCGCGCATCAGAAATATTTTCCTTGAGTAGTGCAGGGTAATTTACTGCTGCAGTATATGCTATGATCAAGTCCATGGACTCACTGCAATGATTTATTAAATGGACAGGCTCAGACAGCTCAACAAGTAAGTTCCATGCACTGCAAGGTGTAATACGACCGGTTCCGCACTACAGAAGGAAGTGAGCTCTGCATAGCGCCACAACACACGGCAGCTAACCTAGTCTTCCGACCTAGTCAGGGCTAAAACATCACTGTGACGGGTGACGCTACCAGCCGCATACTCATCGTATCGATTGCCAGTCGAGCCGCTACAGTGTTTTGAGGTTTAATTTCAAGAGTGAAATCACCAAGTTTGAGGGAGCTTGTTCGCCCGAATGCTCTGTAAATTTTTTTCTTAAAATTAATTCCCTTGGTAAATTTGAAAATTAGGCAATAAGATTAAGCAAGAGCAAACCGCTCAAAATTTTTTCAAGCGTCTGGTCCATTAAACTGCTGGAGATTTTCTCAAAAAGATTGAAGCGAACATGGAAAAAGGCCAGAACGAATAGATGCAGTACATAATCTTTGAGTTTGGGTCAGATGATTTGTCTTGAAACTCAAGGTCATCCCAGATCGTCAGATTAGTTCGGTCAGTATTTCCTTGATTCTAACTTCATTCTGCTGCAAAATGTCAAAGTCTCACTTCGCACCTCCCATCACTCAAAAACGAAACTGTGTCTTTCACGTTGAGCTTGTAACATTCTGTCATAAATTACTAAATTACCCCTTTTATGAATAAGATAACCAAATGTACACTAGTCGCATTTCTTTTCCCTCCCCTTCTGCATCAATTTTACCTCAATCAGCTGCCTTCTAGTGCGTATTTGCACAAGGCCGTAAATCTAGTTCCAAACTACACTTTGCACACTCCAAGCCTCTTTCTCTCGCCACCTGTTTATGTGAGCGCGAGCAAGAAGTGCGACAAGTTCCAAATTTCTACTGCTCCTGGAGAACATTTGACTGAATCGAAGCCAAAAAAGTGGCCATTCTGTTGTCGTTTACATGGCCTGTGGCATCGAAGTGGCAACCAGAGAAGAGGCTTGGCACGGACTGGATTGCGTCTTACTTTCGTCACAAAATTTCTAAAGAACTTTTATGGTTTTAGAAAGAGATAGAATCTATTGTGCAATCTAGATGTTACCCATCTTCTGCGCCAACAGGTAGAACGGGTTATTTGTCCTTGGTCCAGGTGCGCGCGTGGGCGGGTCGCGGAGGAGATGGTCCTGTACAATACTGTGCTATAGTCGCTGCTGTCATGTACTAAAAAAAGACTCGACGAAAGATATGAGCAGGTTTTGTCTTAATTCTACTTTTCCTATTTCAAAAGCAGCATCTGGTCTCCTTGGATTGGTTATTTCAATTATTTCTTCTCGAATGTCCCGCTTTTTATGCTTCGATTTTTGATTGATTCATTTTATTTTTGACTTTGATTTGAAAAAGTTGGTTTTATCTTTAAAATGCGGCTGTATTTGAGCGGGAAACGAAGATGGCTAAGGTAAGTGAAAAAACGATGTACAACAGATGAGCTTCTTGACCACTAAAATGGGGCAAGATTGAGGAGCTTTCGTGCCGGTGGGCCTGCCATCCCTGCATTGCGTGTGTTCGAAGACGAAAGATGAGGGAGTCCTGTGTTATATAGACGATTTCACAAGAACTGTAATGTACAACGCAAAATTTTAATTTCCTGCTGCAACCAGCTGATGAAAGTTTTCGATAGATAAGAAGTCCCGTACTGTGCGCTAGTCGTAATGACAAATTTTCTGCTGACAGTTTCCCTGATTCTCGGCTTTTCAAAAAGTTACTAGAATATAAAAACGCTGCAGAGCGGGACGCGTATACAAGCTTTGAAGTGAGGAACTTGCCATAAATTAGAACTGTCATAAGCGGCTTGCAGTGGGAAATTCAAATATTGCGTTGTTTAAGATCTGTATAATGATCCTGCTTTTTGACACCCATGTTTTATCAGTGCAATATGACGGGAAGTGGGCGGACCTGCCAGATGTAATGCTACCCATTTCACACCCTTGGGACCAATCCCCGTTCAACTTTCGTCACTCCACGTTCCACCTATTTGCTGGCCTGTCTCGCAGAAGAACACCCTCCCACTCCGTTTATGGAAAACTGTAAATGACCATCTTGGATTTCTTGACATCCTAGATCCTCGGAAGGCGTTAAACTGCCACTATGATCGATACAGAAAGCCCTCAGGCAAGCAGGCGCGTGTTTCGTTTAAGCCATTTTGGGCTTTGCCTGCTGCGGTTCAGGTTAGTTTTAGCTAACACCTCAACACGCTTCTGAATAACGCAGCATCACCGTGGTTGATCTGTTTATATCTGATGGAGTTTTTTGCGCTGTCCGCAAGGGAGAGACGTGAATCATAACAGTTCCTGAAAGACACTGCTTGGCAATGTTTGACAAATCTGCCAGCAGTTTGTGATTTTGTAAAGAAAGATCCTCAGATCAATTGACAGTATGGACCTTTGCTTGGAGTCCTCAATATTACTTACAAGACACTGATCCGATAAAATACATGACTTGCGGGATTCTTGCAAAAAAGCTAATAAGAACGTCCACATTAGAGTGATAGTCGCATGCATCAAGGTCTTATCGGTGACACTGCGATGTCCAGAAAATTATTCACACTAGCATCTGGTACCAATGGGCTGCCATCCCTGCATCACGTGTGTGTGAAGAAGAAAGACGAAGGAGTCCTGTGTCCTGTGTGTGGGAGTACCAGCTCCTGCTTTTTGACACCCATGTGTTTATCAGTGCAATACTACAGGAAGTGGCCAGACCTGCCAGAAGGGTGCTCCTCATGCCTATGGGGGGGGGGGGGCGAAGGGGGGTACTAGCAGGCTCAGGGGGAATTATCTAGCAAGAGGGTTCGACTCCCGTCAAAGGAAAGGCTTCTAAAACCATTTACTTGTCACTTCTTGAACCGAGAATATGTATTCATATTCGTGAATCAAAATCTGCGCAATTTGGCAGAGGAAGCATAAAGAGCTCTTAAAATCTCATCGCACAAACATACTGTTTCTTTCTCCATTTACATAACAAATGTTTCTAAAATTTGTGTTGGCTTTGGCATTTCAACCAAACAGTAAGAAACCTTGTTTGACAATAAAGTCACGCACTTCGTTGTTACAAGCTGGAGAACAATGATGCTGGAAACAATGCAAGTTCAAAACGAAGTGTTGGTAAAACGTGGTCATTGTCTAATACTGCTCATGCAAAGTATATACCCATGCGCAAACTTTTTGTGCCATGATATCACATGTCATAATTTCATTCATAATCTGGCGAGTAGTGCGTACAAGGCTTTCGATCAGATTCTGAGTGGCCAAGAGGGCCATGTGACCGCAGATGCTGTATTCATATTGCCAGTACAGTATACTTTTGAAACAAAAATGAAACTTATCCTTAAAATCCTTCCTAGAATTTTATATTTACATCCAACTCTAGGCAGAAAATATTTGAAGGGAGAATGCAATAGAAAAGTTTATCAGACCAGTAGAGTAGTCATTATTGACTAGCTGACAAAGCAAGTCAAAAATGCCCAGGAAGATCATTACTTGAAATGGGTAGAGGTAGCGAGGTTATCTGAGGAAAAAATATTTTCAACTCAGTAAAGTTACCAAAAAACTGATTTTTTTCAAAATCAGCGCGGATATCTTTTCAAAACGCGGAATTCACAAAAAATTATCGCATGATAGTTTTTGGCCTTGGTTACCCTCTCCTTCATCGAAAACACAAGTCATTTAGGGTCTTTCATTGGAGCTACTGTACTACTGTGCAAAACTGTTGGGTGGTAAATTTGTCAGGCCGAATGGGTTTTTTAATATGAGGGGATACTAAATGAGCATATTCACAGAAAATAGGTGTGAACAGGCTTTCTGGTGCAGCTGAATTCAAATTTTGACGCCTAATTGTTTTTGTGGGGCGGGAATTCAAATTTGGGCGCTTGAATTCATCGATTTTCAGTTGCTCTATCATGAGATTTCTAAAAAAGATATAAAAAGCTGGTGAAAAATTGTCAAGACGTTATAATGACAACGTCTTGATAATGAGTCTTGTCTTGGCAAAAATGAGACGATAAACACTCGTGTCCTAACCCAGTTGAAAATCATTATCAGTGTATTTTCTCTCTGAAATGAGTGTCCTTCATAGCCTGTGACCTTGTACACACCCTTTCCCAAATCAATGCCTTTCTCCCTCTCCATTTAGCTTCCGTATTTACCCCCCCCCCCCCCCCAGCGCTGCAAATGGGCAGCAGGTGCCCTCCTCTAATTGCCGCGCTCTCCATTTTCTTTCCCTTCGCTTCCTGTCACCAGTCGCCCCAGCCAGATGGTCGCGCACGACTGTGTATGTTTGGTAATTAAATTTTTATGATTGTGCGACCCGCAACTGCACCCTCCTCCTCCTAGTACCATTGAGCATGGATGGCATTCATGTTTTGCATGAACGGAGAGGCTGGTGCGTACAATTTCCTCAATCACAGCCTCGGCCGAGGTACTGGACGGCGCGCCCTTTAGTTGGCGCGTGGTTGAGTAATCCTCACCACTTGCCCAGGTTATGTTGACTAGGCGGCGGGAGGGGTACACGCAAGAATATTACCCTCATCCCTGATTCGCAATGAAATCGTCGATGGATTCAAGAAAATTTCAACTCATTTTCGACTACCTTGAATATTGTTCAAGGACAAATATCCTTTGCCCGACTGCACCCTCAGTCCGCCATATGTCATCCCCTACTTTGAAAGCACGTTTTCAATGTCACCGTGTGAAAACCAGTTTGAGCACTAATATTGCACATCAGAGAATGCATTAAAATCGTTCTTCCCTTCTGCCTCAACGCAACCAACAAGGCAAATGCTGTTTGAAGTGAAAATTTTTTTTCTAAATTCGCCTTCAAGCCTGCCTGTAGTGTGAGTCTCAAGGACGTCTGGTCTGACGACTACGCCATGCACCTATTGTCTATTTTTGACTCACCTCGTCCCTGCTGTCTTATGATCATATGACGCGGTCGGTGAGCCATAAAAGTTTAGACTAGTCATTACTAAGATAAGAAGTAATGACGAATGAAAGGTTTAGGTTTCCTTATTTAGTAAACGAAGCGTCGCTGGCCCGGCCTCTACGCGCTCTATAGAAGACGAGCGTGCTTTGTCTCATTTCTGGCGGATGTTATTACTGCCTGAACTTGGATTTTGCTCCAAACCGTTTCATTACCTTTTAGAAATTTTCACATCACTGCACTGAATTTTCAGTTTGCAAGCGTAATATTTAGTGGTGATATTGTGCCAGTTAAGCATAGGGAATGGAAATGGACCGTTTTTGATTTCCTAGCCACGCAATCCGAGCTCGAAGTAGGCTAAGCCTTGGTCTATTTTTCATTGGTACTGTTTATCTAATCGACTCTCGAGCCCTGCCTCGGCTCGCTACCTGTCAGCCATCGGGTTGGTCTATGCTCGCACATTTTGTTTATTTACTTTTTCTATATTTGCTTTTTCACTGTCTCTAGGACTGGGGGCTGGGTGTGCGTGATCATTGCGACCTTCCCTTTGGATGTTGGACGCGCACACGTGGCTGGTACGGCTTGTGGCCAAGGTTACGCCCGTGGTATTTAGGCGATAGTTGAGGAAGTGGCCGGAGTCGCGAGCCAATGTTTTGTCTGCGCACAGTAGTTTTCTGTAAAGGAAAGAGATTTGTGGGGTGGACTGGGTAAAATGTGGGTCGTCAGTGTCTCGATTTGTCCATTTAACTTACATCAAAAGTAGCCAGCCGACAGACAGGATAAAATAGGATCCTGCCCAGACTTTACTTGTTCAGAGTCATATCCTACAGCACTGAAATCTCGTACTCGTGGTTCAGATTTCAAATCTTCGTTATTTTAAAAATTTCCTCATTCGCGCTGATAATAGCCGCGATCTTAATCAGTTTTGCTCGCACCTTTAAGAATTCTCGAATTCTTGCGAGTACTGTATTCTTTTCTCATAGTCGAAATTCTCCATCCACTCTTCGTTTATTAGACTCAAAATGTGCGCGTCCTCTTTTCCCACTCCACTCAATATCTGATTTTGAGAACTCGCTTTCCCATATTCAAAACTTGTCTTTTTTCTTTTCTCAGCGACTTCAACGCGGTTCATTGAATTTATTACGTCGTCTCGGCTCGAACGCTACCTGGACGCGGTCCGTTCGTCGTCGTATAGGCTACGCTTGGGCGAGCATAGTGTCGTCGTCGTCGACTGCCCCCACCTCCTCGTCATCGTGTTGGAGGAGGAGAAGACTGAGCATATCTCAACTTATTCACGGCCTAGGTCGATCGGCGCAACGTTTATATTCACATTTGAAAAGAGTCAGGATTCGAGGTTACACTTGGACACCAAATATTGTTCATAATAGTAGGTACAAAAATTATTCAACTGGCACAGTTTCATCTTTGAGAAAAAAGAAACGTGGGAGCGATTTCACTTTACCCCGACGAGTTGATTTAATTAAATGCGTAATTGGCCTAGATCCCAGCGTCATTTCGACCAGCACTGAATCCACGCCTCAAGCCACACTTAGGCAACGAATCGACGACGATTCGGACCAGGACGACCAAGATTACAGTTTGGAAGATATTCCTGCCCTTGCCCGTCGTTCACTCGTGATGGCCACCGGAGACAGTGCTGCCAATGGGACCAATGCAGGGAGGCGGACTGACACTGGCCACGTTGGCACTGGTGAGAAGATGAGGGCCAGGTATCGCAAATATCGACGATATATCGTGGAACCGAGGCAAGAAATCAGTGCTTGTTTGAAATACTTATTATTCATCGTCAATTTCATTTTTTGGGTAAGTCATACTTTAACATGTTTTGAATGCATGTTTAAACTAAAGCCATTTGCTTTATCACAGAAATCTTGTCTCACAAGGCTGAAACGCGGTGCAGGAACAAAACCTACTTTTTTGTCACCGCTGATGGCGCTAATGTGAATCTTTGTCTCCTCATTTTGCCCACCAAGGAAACGCAGATATAGGCTTCCACAGCAAATACCTGAAGCTACGCTTTAAAAAATATCATGAAAGTGACAAAATATGCTCGATGCAAAAGCATCAGGAAGCCTTTTTACCAATAATAGATCCAGTTTGAAAACTACAGGCTTTTGGGAATGTCCTTCTCCTCGTTATTCGCTAAAGGAGCGTGTTCTCTGCTGTATTCAGACGCTGCTGGGTAAAACCCTGAAAGCGTTGCATATATATTTAAAATATACTGATGTATAAATTCATCATTTCTCCTTTATTTATTCTATGTTTATATCTATATTATTTCAATCCATTTCGTCATTCTGTAGCGTGAACAACAAGGATGCGGTCTATAAGTACAGTAGATTTCACTTGATAACATAATCATAAGCATTAGTGCTCTCGATATTGTCTGATTAAAACTGTCCATTTGAACCAGTCGAAATTCGGGCAAAGAAATAAGAGATATTACAGGAAACAGATATTTTCACTTGCATATAGAATGCACCCGTACAGTTAGTGTTGCATTGTCATCGTAACTGTAGTGGCTATATCGCTGTATTACTTACTCAACAGGTGGCGAAGGAATATACGAAACAGGAAAAGCAAAGAAAATGAAATTCAACGCTGATTGTGGCAGTGAGGCAAAATTTAAAAACTGGCGTGCGACCTTTCGCTAATTTATGCAGAGTATTAAAATAACATTTTGTGGTAGCTGTTTTTTTCCAGGAAGCATGTTTATGGCATACCTATGCTCCCATACAGGCATGTTACACTAGTAATACTTTGCCATACTTGACAAAATTCAAAGACTTGACGATTTTTGCGCATTGATTTTGTCAGATCTACATGCAATACTGTAGTCCGAAGCTTGAGATTTGTCTTGTATCTGGAAACCATAGAGGTACCTCAGTCTGGAACTCTATATTACTGTCAATGATGTCAGAATAAGTAACTGTTACCATTGTATTTTGTTAGCTTTCACTGAAACACTGTAAATAAATAACTATTGTTGGCACTGATTAGATGGTTAAGGCTAACTTGTCCGAAAGAACCGAAAACAAGATTGTAAGGTTTTGATCTTTTTGCCCAAATTGTGAATTGCCAAGTATGACTCAAGTCATCAACCGAAAACTACATTTTTCGCCCACCCCTATACCCTTTCCGTTGTGTCTTTTATTGTGCAATATAGGTGGCATACTCATTGTCAGCAGGGTTTCTGTGTGCCTTCGCGCCCCGTCTAGAAATGTTTTCCAAAAGTGGGTCTACTGGAAAAAGTAATCTAAATTTGACATGTGTGTTTGCACCCAGTTTTACTGTTTAGGGGTTATTCCTTTCTGTTGTGGTCACTACTGTGGGTGGATGAGGGAAACTGAGTTTTTAAGAAACTTGCAACAACGTTCTGCACAGAATAGTGCGATCGAATATACAGGCCCCTTAGCAATGTACTTTGGAACAAATCAGTGCTAAACAATTATGTATTATTAATTTCTTTCGACTTTTATAGCTACAGAACTTTCATTCAGTGTACCATGTGCTGTTTCGAATTGCCACAAATATACTGTAGCCCATTTAACAGTTGTCGTATAACGTAAAGTTTGAATTTCCCGCTGGTCACTTATGACACTCTGAAGTAAAAGACCTTTTATCCCTGCAAAACTGTCATGAGCAACTCACAGAGCGGGAAATTCAAATTTTGTGTTGTGCGGGGTTTGTGAAATGGTCTAAACGATTACCTACTAGAACTTGGAAACTGTTTGTAGTGACGTTGACATGCTTACCTCTCAACATCGTGTTGATTTTTTAAAACACGCATGTTATGTAATCTGTGCCGAAACCCAATTACTCGCACGAATCAATCATTAATTCGGGAACTTTTTTCCTGCTTTCCCCATCAACGATTCCTGACCCTTTGTTTTCGAATATTCTCATCAATCAATGCCGTAAATGGAAAACTAAAAGGGGATGTGCCCCACTAAAAAACACATCAGGCCTATAAAAAAGGGCATAAATCAGAGCGCGACGATTCGTACACATTTTTATTTTCTCGTTTCTGATGCAAAGAATACGTGCGGGAATATTTTGACGTGAGAATGGCCCGAGGTGGTGTAATGAGAGGCCTGATGAAATAGTGATTGGCTGGTGGTGAACAGGCGATGTTTGGTGGCCTGCGCGGAAAGGGGGGTCTCTTCGCCAATGCCTAACCTGACTTGACTCGAGACCAAAACGAACAGGGCAGAAATGAATGCGTTCTGATCATATACAGGGCAGAGCAAATGCTTTAGAGACTCATGTGCTGACACACAAATATACTGTCGCCAATTTAACAGGTGTCATATAACGCAAAATTTGGATTTCCCGCTGGTCACTTATGACTTTTTGAAGTAAAAGACCTTTGCAGTAGGTTTTTGGGGTAATGAAGGGAGTGAGCATGATTGATGATAACATGCATGATTACGTGAGTCACTAGTTCACGCCCATTGCACGTGTGACCATGGCATTATAGTTTATGAATAAAAAATAACATAAAATCAACCTGCATATCTGAAACTACAGCAGCCCGCATGGAGAGTTCACAGATTAGCTCCCTATGCTTACTCGTAAAACGCGGTGCCTTCATGCAGTAGATATGTCAAACTTTACTTGGCTCACTTTTCAGATCTGTGGTATCGCATGCACAATCCTCGGTGCATATTTATACGCCAAAGACGTTCGGGCCGTTTTCGAGGCCATAGACTTCTTTTTAAATCCGTCAATTTTGTTGATCGTATGCGGCTGTATTATATTTTTGATCGCCTTCCTCGGATGCACGGGAGCGTTACGCGAAAATGTGTGCATGTTGAAATTGGTATGCTGACTATTCCTGTCAGGACGAGGGTGTGAATCAGTTTTATGCCCCATTGACTTTGAATAAGTTATTAGTTTCGCCTATCACTTTTCAAATTCTGGTTTATCCTTAGCCCAAGCCAATTTTAAATTTGTTGACGTAAATATTTAAACAATTCTTTTCAGTTCTCACTTTGTTTATTCTTCGCCTACATATGCTTGGTCATTTTGGCCTTCGTCGTTTTCATGTTATTCTACTCGGAGACGAAAACCGGTTTAAGCATCCAAAGTTTATTGCAAACTGGTGTCAGCAAATATCACGAAAATGATAATATGCGTGAACTGATGGATTATTTGCAGTCGAATGTAAGTTGTTGCATCCAGCTGTATCCGAAACGTATGCCAAGTTAGGAGGGTCTCACTTGTTAAAATCCTGGTTAAATCGTGGCGTTTCGTAGCTTTCCAAAAACAGAGTCGAGATTTCTCAATGTAACACGACTGGGTCCGTGTAACTGGAGGGAGTGAACGATGGAACTTCTGCACCCCCAAAACCTAGGGTAGCCAACTCATGGCTGAAACCTTCCTAGCTACTATCTCCGTGCAGAGTATCGATTGCCAGTCGAACCCCCCACCCCTCCCACATCAACAATCCTTTTCATAAAAACTTTCCCAACAAATCTCAGGGGCTCCTTTACCAACCCTGTTTCGGATTCTGGCGAGCAGTGATTACGTGCCGAATGATCATATCTGTTTTAGCTCGGTTGTTGCGGCGCCACGTCGCAAGGGTACAAAGACTGGAACAACAACCCGTTGTACAATTGCTCACCATCAAACCCCACTCCCGAACAATGCGGTGTGCCACCCTCGTGTTGTAAAGTGACCACTGCTGTGCTGACTGTAACTGGAGCCCCCAAGCCTAGTCAACCCGACGCGGTTATTGCTGAAAATGAGGACTTACTGCCACAAACTCCAACGGCAGTTGTCACCAATCCAAGATGTGGCTTCCATGCACAGGATAAATCTGTAAGTGGCTTACTTTTGTCACAGTGGAAACGGCTCCGTTGCTCGGCGAGTTACTTCAAGGCCGTTTTGTAACGTTATAGATCACGGATTTGCAAAATACAGTTTATACGGATGGGTGTCTCCAGCCATTACAAAGGTTATTCGAGGGAAATGCCGTCATTATCGGGGCCATTATTGGTGCTATCATCGTGCCTGTGGTAAGATATGGATTTTATAGCTGACAGGAATGAAAGTCTTGGTTCAACCCCCGCCTGGGGTAATTTTTGTACTTTTTACTCACCCATGGTATTACGTCTGGTGAAGTGCATCGGTGGGTGCTGTGTACTTACCTGTGTCTCCAAGGTTACTTATGGTTAGCTGCCACATTGCGAAGGTGATGTTAGCTTACTACTGTAATGCCATCGATTTTTTCAGTGCTTATCAGTCACGTTCTCCAACGTCCTCGCCAGACAAATTGAACGACAGCGATATCTTCTGGAAAAAGAAGCTCGTAAAGAAGAGCGTCGGCGTCGTCGTAACAGATCAAAATTCCGAGACCCATTCGCCGAAGTGAACATAATTGGTGGCCAGGCTCGCCCCAGCAAGCGTCCATCTAATCCTGACGTCACTAGCCTCCAGGAACTGACACCAGGTGCTCAACCTTCAGCGACAGCTGCATTACCAAAAAAGGATTCGTGCACGCGTTTGATCATAGAAGAGGATCAACGCCCGTCCACATCGACAGAACCACAGCCAGGGCCATCGAGTGCACGGCGATTTAGCGATGTCAAAAAACAAATGAAAGTGAGGAAAAAGAGTGAAGAAAGACCAGGCCAAGAATCAGCGAGGAAACGATCCGGTAATCCCAACTTGCCACCAGTACCGTCCATTCCCCCACCGCAAGGTCCAGGTGGAGAAAATAAGAAACGTCGTAAAGATAATGAAGACTTGCGAAGACCAGCCGGGGGTCCTTTTATGGCCCAAGCGAATCACCCAAAACCTGTGCCATCTAATCTCCATGATGAGCGACGCAAATCGAAACCTAATGATCAGCCTAGACGTCGGTCCAAATCCAGAGACGCCCCGAAACCGCAACCTTATAGTGGTCCTGTAATTGTGGAAATCGAATCGACCACCCACGAAGCACCATCGGCGCCAACGGCACCTGTGATTGGGGCTGAACCTGTGGTAGTGACTGTCGAGGAGCCCGCCTTGGTGGCTAATTTGGTAGAGGAGAATACAGATAGTGCTAACGATGGGAGGGCCAGCAGAAAGACATCGTCAGAACAAACTGGTCCTTTGTCCAATGCTGTGCGGGATGATGTGATTGTGCCGTAACCTGATGGCCCAGTGCTGCTTGTGATGCCCATGACCTGTTATGTGTCGGGGCGTATTGTATTTGCGTGTAGAAAACACATATATCTGCTCATCTGAATATGTCAGCATGCTCATCATCTTACGATTAGTGTAAATGTGTACATTACCAAAGTCATCAGCAGTAGTGCACCACAGTGATCTTTGAAGCAAAAGCAAGCTCCACGCCATATGATCACAACTGTCAAAACCCCAAATATTATGATTCACTACTGGGATTACTCTATATTCAGAACTCCCAATTTACGAAGGAGCTAATAATTTAAGAATTAAGCGCAACGTTTTTCATTCCGCAGAAGGACTGACCGAGTAACCCTACAGTACACGTTTGCGAATGCCTGAGTGCCTGAAGTTTTCCTGTGGCATAAACTACAGCGTAGCATGGCACGAACTGAAGCAGTTGACTCCAGTCCAGTACAAGAACAAGCCCACGCAGTCCGAGACACCTCGTGTGTATTTCACCACTCACACGCAAGGGCCATAGACTCACAATCTGGAAAGCAGCCGCACAGGTTTTGGTGGTCCCCAGGAACCAAAACCAGTTACCGTCTGATGATACCTGCAAACCAGAGCAGTAACTCGACCTCGATCTCGCTCTCGGTCTCGTGCCTGGCCCTGACCGAGGAGTGACAGATCAGTTCTCTAAACCAGTCTGACTGATAGGTGCAGATAAGTAAGATAGCCACGCCTATTACACCAAGCTCGAACTGGATCGCACGGACTATGTGACTGTTAATCCTCAAACACGATCCCGCCCCTTATTAGGTCAGATCCCCAGTTCTGCTGTCTAGTTTTCCTAATCCAACCCCTCGCCGGGTGGGGAACATGCACCTTTGTCGAAGGTAACTTGTAATCCTGCCGTAAGGCCAGGGATCGCGGGCTACGGTGATCACAATGATCTGAAAATACATTAAGGGTAAAGCTGACCGTGCGCAGTAGCTGCCAATGTTATGCTTTCAAAGCCGAACAGAACGTTGCTTACAACAGGGCTGCTTCATGTTGGATAACCCCTTTTGGCCCGCATAAATGTCATATTGTACGCACTAGCACATGTACTCTGGCCAAAGCATTATGATACCCAGCTGCAAGGAAATCAGCCAGAACAGAGCAGGTCGCACTGGTCAAAGGGTCTAGTTAATTGGCTTTCTTCTGTCATGTCCAATAAGCTAGTGTTCTCCTGCATCATAGAATTCTAGACTGTGCGTCATTACAAGATTACAGATGCATTACCCGACAGAATAGACTCTAAGTTCTTGGCGCTATTTGGGGTCAGGACACTTGTATCAGGCAATCTGAGCAAGACCATCTTTCCTTGCGCAGGCTGATTGTCAGTCGAAGACACACTACGAGTGAGCAACGATGCTAACGATATGCCTGGTTTTGATAGGAGTAGGCTACACTTTGGCGAGCTCCCTTGGAAATGGAACGATCAGGTAAGAACATGTAGAAACTACCGGCTTGAAAATAGTAGGACCAGAGGGAGTGGGTATTGAAAATATCGGCCAGGATGTGGTTCGCGGGTAAGAATGAAGAGAATGATGCTGCCACAGTTTCCTGTTAACTGAGCAGATTGAAAACATTGAATCTCAGCAGTGGTGATGATTGGAGAATTCTATTTTCAGGAAAGGTCATCACCATTATGCCATCAACATCATCGATGTTCCATGCCAGTCTTCTAGACACCCAAGATCTATCCACATTCATTCAACATTTGTATTCGTGAAGAAGTTACAAGAGAGAACAAACAGTTCTAAGAAAGAATCAGCTCGGAATGCAATGACTTGTGCGATGAGCTGTTCACATCAGCGACAACTGAGAGGATGCTCGAAGTGTCGACTCTAAAGTGCAGTTTGGGATTGATGCCCGTAAGAGGTTTCATGAAATAACGTTTCGAATTAACAATAAACCTGTCGCTTGGTCAAGCCAGGTTTTTTGCAGCAAGATGTTTCCGTGTTGAAGCAGTGCTTGAGGGGCAATCCTGTTTGAGACCAAGATAGGAAACAGATTCTTGAAATCAATACGTACACAAGAAAATCAGGAATGAGCGGAAATTGCGTGATACATTCTGGCAGCAGAAATGGCTTAGATCTGATGGCACAAAAGTTTAAAAGCGCAAAACGAAGCAGAAACGAACGGCATACCGTGTAGTCATCGTGAGCAATGCAAACCCTTCTTTGAGCGGAGAGATATCTCTAAAAGCGGATGGCTATGGGGCATCCTTGCTATCTTCGCAACAGTCCATATCGATCTTCTTGAAACAGGAAAGGAAACTTTCCTGTTTCCTAATTTGATATCTATGTATCAGTGCATTGTCTCACTGGCTGTCAGATAGCCGTTCTACCTCTCCTAAATCAGGGATATGCACGAGACCGAGAGCGAGATCGAAGTCGAATGACTCGTTTGGTTTGCAGGCATTGGTTGAAGACTGGTCTACTGCAGAGTTTCTGATCTGAAGAACTCAATGTCAGCAGGCCCGTTAGAATCCTTTCGACGGTCGACACGTGCGATTGCTCCCTGAGTGAGTTGAGAGTCTAAGTGGGTTTTGTGATGAGTTGCCAATAAACTCAACACGAGGTGGGTTCTTCCTGTGGCTTGAGCCATTTTCTGGTCAGCCTTAGTTTGGACTAGGGCGAGCCAAGGATTCTGCAAAGAGCACATTCGAGAAAGTGTCAGAGTCGAATGCCCGCCGGATGGGTAGGCCGTATTTACTTAAGGACAACCACTGCTTATCGGCCGTCGATATCTCTCGAACTCTCCAGAATCTACTCTATGGTCAGCCCCTACCATTTGGCATTTTTCCTAATGGCAAATTCGAAACAAACTTCGCAAGATCTCCTTCTAAGTTTGCTGCCACCTCTAAAATCTGACTGTCGTCTGTTTTTCAAAAATCAGTTATATTTGCAGCCTCAAATTTCCCTCCCGTCCGAGAAGCAAAATTCTACAAGCAATAGGAATCTTGCGCTTATTGCCCGTCCATAGCACAGCCCCGACTGGTTATAGTCAGCTAACTGCATTTATAAAAGCCGTTTATCCAGCTCGAAGACACGCCTTTGGAATCTGCTCTTGTTAGGTAATGTCAGGGGTACCTTCTGTCATCCGGGGACCGCCGTCATGGTCATCTGGACCAGTATAGGAGCCGACTCCGAAACTGTCGAAATATGTACAGTATATGGCGAGCGGTGTTGAACTGCCGCGAACCGAAATTCTCCAGATTTTTATTGAATGAATTTGTTCATCTTCTGTGTGTCCCTCGGATAAGCCCTACCTCCTGGACATGGTTCGAAAAATCATCCCTAGTAATCCTTGCGAGTGTAGCAAAATTGGCATAGTACTAATCGCAAATATAACTCACGCTCACCGTCACACGCGCTGCCTCCCTATCACGTCATGCTAGTATCGCTGTGTCAAGTTAAAATAAGGCTCTTTTCCGATCATTTGCACCCGAATACGCCTAGTCATGCACCCAACGCTCGACCTGCGGATCTGACAAAGATTATTATTCGGTACATCGGCCGTGTGTAATTATTTCCCAACAGAACACTGACCTAACTTGGACGGAAAGTCCGTTTTCCGCTCCCCCTCAGAACTTGCTGGTGCGACCTTACGGCCGAATTCTACTCATCATCTAAGAACATTAATTAACTGCAATTATGTCATGAATGTCGAGCGAAGTGAGCGTGTTTTTAGATAAGTTATCTCGAGACTGGGAATCGGACATCGATGAGTCGGGGACAAACGGATGTGATATTTGTCAGGTAGAGCAAGGCGGCGACTTTTACGTCAATGGACCTGAATTTAGCCCAAGCACACCGGACGAGAAGGTGTGACCGGCTGCAATTGGAGCAAATTAGTTTCTTCTGTCTGGTATAAAACGCGAGGTTAGGTTAGAAGATGCTAATTTATCAGAACCACCAGTGCACACGTCCGATCTGATCATGAGAGCATCGATGGCTTTCTTGTCAGCTCTATCCGTAATTTGCCTGTTTTTGGTAATTGGAGCACATCGTGCTTCAGCATTTGGATCGCAGGAGAGGTAAGCGTGCTGTTCTTTAAACGATCATGCTTCTAAGAGCAGTAATTGGTAATAGGAATTAGGCGTTGAAAGATCTGACGATGAGACAGTCTGTGAGTTTTTAAACATTGCATACCGTTCAGTATTATCTGCCACAAGTACACCCATCAGCAAACAGTGCATTGATTATTGAAGACAAGTGCGAGTTATTCAAGTTTTACTCATTTACTGCACATATACATAGCACATATAAATATGCATTTATACCACTTTATATGCATATACTGTGCTTTTTACATACAGTACTCGTATCGAAATTAATTATGTCATCCTATTGCCTATGTATAAAATCTGAACATACTAGTATCAAGATTCCAGGAACAAGAACATGCACCCAGCCAAGCACATTTATGTCTAACCCGTGCGTCATACTGACTAGGAAAAGATTATCGGTCTCTCCTGGCTGGAGAACATCGACCCAAAATACTAATTTCATCGATTATTTTCAGGGCATTCATTCCTCTCAAATATAATCAGCTTGGCGGCCAACAAGCGACGGCTATGATTCCCATGCCGCACGGTGTGTCAAAGCGGTCCGTAAATCGCGGTTTCTACAGAGATGGTAAAGTCGTGATAATCCGGAAGAAAGACGGAAACCAAATAACCATCCATCCACGAGGCAGTACTTTCATCAACTGCTATTTCTCCCCAGTTCAATGCGTTTTGTGAGCAAGTTTTGAACAGTTGGTATTGATGTGAAGATTGATGGGGTGATTGGAGAAGTGTGGTGATTGATGTGGCATTGATAGCCTAAATAGGGTCGTAGTATGATCATTTGTCATGGTCAAAAAACTTTATGTGGTCCGTAAATGTCACGTCTGAAAGTGTCATAATACGCAACTGCACTCTTTACTATAATAAAACCACAATGCCAGGAGTAAAGTGCATTTATCTGATAAATATTGACTATTATTTCACATTTTTTTCTGATTCTTCACGTGCTGTGAGCACATTTATTTGCCAGGCTGTTTTCCACACAGCGGGTGACCACACGAGTCATTACCACCGAGGGACAGGCATTGATAACCAGCTCCGCGTCTTGTGCCTGAATCGATAGCAGTAATAGTACAATACTGAAAACCATACTAGCTTGGCTACTTACATCTCAAGCCAGAGCAGCAGGCATCGTTCACTGCACTGCAAGCAATTAATTCCGGAGTGCATCTGCGATAGAGCAAAAGGTTCATAAGTTTGCGTTGTGGGGAGCGGTAGGATAAAAAGCAGCCAACTTTACCTTTTCACAATGCTATGCGCGATTAGCTTGGCCTCACCCGCGTCATCACTTCCTTCACTCCCCGTGTCAATAAGTCACTTTTGTCACCACAGATGTTCTTCATAGCATCAGCATTCAATATGTGAGGACTCACTTGAATATGGGTGCTGCAGATGGTCCCAAACGGAAAAGCAACAGGGTTTATGTGACGAGCTGGAGCGCGCCCAAAAGTTTGCTGCAAGGTCTGTGAGGCATGTATGCATTAACCTGCACATGTCAGTGCACCAGTTCAGAGAGCTGGTCTGCCTCTCCTAGGTCAGGGCCAGGCACGAGGCCGAGAGTGATAGCGAGGCCGAGTGACTGGCTTGGTTTGCAGGAATAGGGCGGCGACTGGTATTGAGTTCCTGGTCTGAATTGCACTCTGGGCAATTTGGGCTCAGGAAGGACTATCAGAACCTCCGTCAGGACCGACACGTGTGACCGCCCTCTGTGAGGCTGAACGGCCCTTGTGTGTGTGTCTGGCAATAAACAATACACGAGGTGTCGTGGGCTACGTCGGTTCGTTCCAGTTGCTGAACGCCGTTCACTGGCTTGCCCTAGGTTGCCTCGGGATAGGCCAAGGATTCCATCTGTCAGCAAAGACTGGCGGCAATCCAGCTTTGAGGAAATGCGGCCACAAGTTCAATGGCCTTCCCTCGCTGAACGACGAAAGATGATCAAGTTACGAACCTTTTACAAATTTTACCATGGAATGCAAGTGTATCCAAGCACTCGTTTTATTCACGAAGCGGCATTGAGCAGGCGAAGCTCCAGGACCCCAACGGCATCAGCTCGAGATTACCAACCCAGGAACTGAAGCATACAAACAATCATTCGAATACATAGCAATGATATTCGATATGAAATGGCTTTTATTTCATCTTCATGTCTTATAATGCATATTTCATGACGATTTCAAGATTCCTCATGACTTTTATTATATATTATTATATTTTGTAAAGCCCCTTTGAAGTGCATAGAAACGTGCTTGGGTGACGTAGAATAGCATAGCATAGCATAGGTGCAGCCCGTGCAGGTGGGCGTGGGAGAGTGTGGCTGACCGAAGTCGGCGGGACATAAACTCCGACTACAGCAGACAAGTCTTGTGACTATATTTTTAGCTGAAACATCAACCCAAGAGGTTGAGGTCACCCAGGCAGGGGAGAGTATCGACTTCTCTCTCCCACTCGCCATGGCCTACCAGGCGGGGGTTTACATAGGCTCGCGAACGGTTCATGATGAGAACCAGTCGGGTTTACGATTAGGCTGGATAAGTTTAAGATCGGACCTGTGCGATATCGACCCAACTTATAGGCTAGCACGAGATGTGATAGATCCTAATCCATCCCGTTTTAGGATTCGCCGCGGCAAAAGGCCAACTAAAACTTCTCCATTTATTGCTATCCATGACTCTGCTGACCCTGTGACCCCCAACGAACCAACAGTCCACGCCTGGCATTATCATATCTTTATATGAGAGACTAGACTCGTACTGACGAGCTCATCTTATCAGATGCTCGCTATGCCATCGCATATGGGTGCTCGAAAAAGTTATTATTAGCTCTAAAGGTGCCATTAGTCACGATGGCTAGGACTTCCTGGTTTTGTTCTTTCACTGTAAAAAGAGGCTTCCTGTTTTCAATATCATATTAGAATTTATTTTCGAGGACACGCTGTCGCTCATACTTTGTTTACAAAAGCATATAGAAAATCCATTCGCGCGCACTCAGGCGTTTTTCTTTTTCACTTCTTCTCTAGTTTGCGCAGGACATAGTCTTAGCACCTTCCACTCAATAGAAGTCCTCGGCTGAACCCTGCAATTCGGTATACCAAACGTTTTCGGGAACATGGTTTCCAGGAATACATTACTCTTTGCACTGGTGCTTATGCATCTGAATCGAAATCCACCGGCTGAACGCGATGAACACGAACAGCACGACACTCGCATGCCAGGCGCTGACTCCGACAAATGATACGATCCGATGGACGACTGGATGTTGGAGCCCGATGAGCCTTGTGATGCCAGCATACAGGGCGATGGCGACTAGCTCCATTGCGTGTGCTATGCTCTGACTGATGACAAATTAATAGATGGGATTGCTCAATACTTTGTCCACCGAGATCAGGTAGACGCACGTAAATTGAAGGCAAATAAAAGCAACTACAGTGCAGATATAGAACGAACCAACCGCAAGTGAAACGTATTTAGTTCCCGAAGATGACATGGAGTAGTTGAGCGTCGAGTTTTCCGACATGGCAGAAATTTTATGTGCTAAACAGGTGTGAAAATGCAATCGGGAACAAAGTTGATCTCTAGTGCTGTCGCGAATACTCTACGTCGAATAGCATTTCTTGGGCATTTCACTGGGACACTGGGCATTTCACTGAAATACAGTGCATCAGCGATGGTAACTGGCTGAAACTGGCGGGCTTTGGCTCCAGTCTGTTACAACAGGGTTCCAACAGCGTTCTGGCTTTAAAGAGCACAAGATTGATTGTTATGGCTGCCAGCCTACCTTCCTCAGCAACAAGAACCGCGTGGGCAAAGCAGGACAGAATTAGGACCGCGGCGAGCAAAACTAACCACTTTCCGTTCATGGTTTTCTTAGTAGAGAGTTAATGGAGAGTAAAGGAAGAGGTGATCTTCAAATGACTGATGACAGCTACGATGTGACTACCAACGAACAGAATCGCGGTACTTTTATAAGAATTCCGACAATGGAAGGCTGCCATTTTGTGAAGCACCTATTCGTGAACAACTTCCCACAGTTTGATCAGTTGAATATACTGCATTTTATGGAAAGACAATACGACAATACTACAAATGCATGTTTTCTTTGGGCCTGTCCGCCTAGAGTGTGTATTCCTGGCGCCGACGGCACAAACAGTAAACTAGTCTTTAGTACACTTACTGGAATCTTGCTTGAGTCTGCATGCTTTATAGTGGAGTATATTTGTCAAGCTGCGTGAATCGGCGGGAGCATGCCTTGCAGTTGGAGGTAGGGGATATTTGATATTCGCAGCGATGTGCATCTTGGCTGAGGACTACCTTTAAGAGATTCGGCTACATTGACATCCTGATATCTTGGCGATAATACAGAACATGCTGTATATATGTACTCGTAGTGTACATTCGTCACTCATCGTCAGGCATTTAGGGTTCTGGATAGGGTGAAGATGATATCACCCAATCGTATGGAAGATCTTAAAAAACTTGAAGACCAAGTCTGATTCTGTCTTAGTCTGAACAGTTTGGATGCGGATGTAGCTTCCGTGACTCTCGTGCCTGGTAGGTCATGCCGAGTGGGAGAGAGTGATCAGTACTCCCCTGGCTGGGAGATGTCAACCTCCCGGGTGATGTTTCAGCCGTAGGTATAGTCGGAGTTTCTGAACTTCCCTCCTACGCCTGCTAGGTTACACTTTGAACTCATCGATATTTAGTTTTCGCAAATTGCTGAATCGCCTCCAGAAATTGCAAATTGCTAGTATCGCCTCCTGAATCTAGACGCCAGACTCCAGTCACACGAATCATTGGGCGCCTAGGTGGCGCCGAGGGGAGCTTACTCCGCATGAAACTCAGACCAGCAGTCGGACCTCTGGTAGTCTGAGACTGGTGAAACATCAACCCGAGTGGCTATCGATGGACACATTGCCATCTCCGAGCACATGTGACATTACCCTGAGACTGTAGGATTTAAAATGGCTCAGGGCTATATTGTAAGACAATATGTACAGTATTCCAGCAGACTGCGCTGCCAGGTGGAAGTTGATGCAGCAAACCCATTAATTACGCAAAGCTCCCTAGGATCTTTACACTGCGACAAATCGAGAAAGTGTAGCAACCTGTGTTGCACTAATTCTGCTTTGTCGAAGCAGAATTAGTCCTCATTGCAAACATGCCATTCTTTATACCCTTGCGCTCTGATCAGCTAAACTGACCGACAATTCATAGTGTCAGCAGAAGCTGGTGCATGAGCTGGCAAAAAGTATGCTCCGTTTCTGGCCATGAAAGGCTTTTCCTTGGTCTAGAGTCGACTTCTAGCAAAACTGTTTTCTCGATTTTGTCACCAGAGTTACTGTACAAACACCAATATCCCGGAGGCATGCCCCATTCTTGCTATCAATCTATGCCATGTACGATGCCAGCTTAAATATTTACACACCTTCGAGTGCGCATCCGATGCGTTCCACACAATAAAGTGAAAAAACTAGAGGTGCTAAACGCATCGTTACTCTAACTCGATGTCACTTCGCTGATCGTGAGCTTGAGCAGCAATACTGAACTTCGATTTGTTATATTTCTGTCGCACGCAGTCTCCGATTTCTTATTTTGACCTCGAAAAGCCCCAGGTTTTGTCGTGCCTAATGATATTCATAAATGTTACTCCTGCTGCTGAAGAGGGTACGTATGGCACCAGAGGAGTGCGAGCGAAGACAGTGCTGTTGATAAGAATCAGCGATATGAACCGACAAGAATTAAAGATTTGCTATAGGGAATCACTGAAGTGCTTTCTAACACTGACTGGTTCCTAAAAAAAGATATGGTTGCTCCTTTGATCGCCTATCGTATTGTCAAGTGGTAGTGACCATCATTTTCCTCTCATTAATTCAATGAAATAAGTTTATTTCCATCACGTCGTTTTCATTTTCGATGCTCTCATGAGCACCTTGCGTGCAGCAGTCAACAGGCTGCTTCGCTTGCTCTCGATGTAAGTTCTTTCTCCTGTTTTACCACCAACGCTTAGGTGCACTTGAGTTACTTGTCTCACACAACTTTCACAAAGACACTCGTTATCAGTACTCAGATTCACCATCCGCCGAGCAGCTGGTGACATGTTTGCCTGGTGGCTCCAAAAAAACTTGTGGGAATCCGTTGCGCGGGAGAGGGAAATCAAGTGACATGCCACGGTTAGTCTGACTGTGAGTGATAAGATATAGTATAAGAATGAAAAAGCGATAGTGTTGCTGTAGATTGATATTTGCAGTTTACTAGAGCCTCAGTTGGTCTTCGGCAATAGATTATGAAAACTGAAGTTGATTGAGCTTGATCATAGAGTTTCATGCTCAATGAATCCGACACCCTTATCAGCATCTGATAACATTAGATAGCGTGCGCTTCAACTCACTAGCGCAACTTTGATATACTGACGGGATCCAAGAAAAGCTAAGCAGCAAAGATCTATGTTCATAGAACGTGTTTGATGCAAGAAGACTGTAATTTTGTTTCGCCAATGCACCACCGCTAGTTTATGATGTAAAGTAAAATTGATGCTGTAGTCGCTGCCTTTAAGCTTGAAGAATAAGCAGAATATCGTACTCTCATTCCGGGCTTCTTATTCCAATTAAATGCGGGTTTCTATCATCACAGTATACGGTACGTGGTTCCTGATAGTCTTCCAGTTCTTGACACTATACATAGGTACTTTACTTGAAGTGCGACTTGCATTTGCAGTGACAGTTACATGGTGTCTATA